>CM019171.2:5661006-6128369 GCA_009739505.2 Apolygus lucorum
AAATAAAAACGCCGTTCGCCCATACTAAATTCGGAGGGCATCGGGACTTTGACGTTTTCGGCAATGGAGCCAGCGGGGGACTGGGACTTAGAAAAAATTTCGTTCAAAACCCCTCTTTCAACATATCGACTAAATGTGTTCAGAATGACGTAAAACGTGGAAAAAACGCGAATTTGAATTTTTCAAATTTTCAAATTTTAAAATTCGGTACCCCCTCCCCTACGGCGCCCGGGGCAAATTTGACACACCCCTTCCTACCTACTCGGATACTTACATACTGCCCGAGTTTCAAGGTGAGAGACCCCCTCCTTGACCTTTTTCAGGCAAAAGTGAAGTTAGCAATAACTTTTTTGGAAATCCCCCCACCCCCTGACGGCCGCCGGCCAAATCTGGCTGTGCTATCCCCTAGAGAAACTATCTAGGAATCTAGGAAAAATAGTTTCAAAGTAAGAGACCCCCTCCTTGACCCATTTTAGCCATTTTTCCCGGAACCCTAATAATCGCGAAACACATTCCCCCCTCCCCCGGCCCCTGACGGCCGCCCGGGGAATTTTGACGCTTGGAATCCATTCCTCTCTACACACCAACATCCTCACCAAGTTTAAAGGTGAGAGAGCAAGTGGTTCAGGAGATATAAAAATAAAAACGCCGTTCGCCCATACTAAATTCGGAGGGCATCGGGACTTGACGTTTTCGGCGATGGCAGCCAGCCTGGGGACTGGGACTTAGAAAAAATTTCGTTCAAAACCCCCTCTTTCAACATATCGACTAAATGTGTTCAGAATGACGTAAAACGTGGAAAAAAAACGCGAATTTGAATTTTTCAAATTTTCAAATTTTAAAATTCGGTACCCCTCCCCTACGGCCGCCCGGGCAAATTTGACACCACCCCTTCCTACCTACTCGGCATACTTACATACTGCCCGAGTTTCAAGGTGAGAGACCCCCTCCTTGACCCTTTTTCAGGCAAAAGTGAAGTTAGCAATAACTTTTTGGAAAATCCCCCCCACCCCTGACGGCCGCCCGGCCAAATCTGGCTGTGCTATCCCCTAGAGAAACTATCTAGGAATCTAGGAAAAATAGTTTCAAAGTAAGAGACCCCCTCCTTGACCCATTTTAGCCATTTTCCCGGAACCCTAATAATCGCGAAACACATTCCCCCCTCCCCCCGGCCCTGACGGCCGCCCGGGGAATTTTGACGCTTGGAATCCATTCCTCTCTACACACCCAACATCCTCACCAAGTTTAAAGGTGAGAGAGCAAGTGGTTCAGGAGATATAAAATAAAAACGCCGTTCGCCCATACTAAATTCGGAGGGCATCGGGACTTTGACGTTTTTCGGCAATGGAGCCAGCCGGGGACTGGGACTTAGAAAAAATTTCGTTCAAAACCCCCTCTTTCAACATATCGACTAAATGTGTTCAGAATGACGTAAAACGTGAAAAAAACGCGAATTTGAATTTTTCAAATTTTCAAATTTTAAAATTCGGTACCCCCTCCCCTACGGCCGCCCGGGCAAATTTGACACCACCCCTTCCTACCTACTCGGCATACTTACATACTGCCCGAGTTTCAAGGTGAGAGACCCCCTCCTTGACCCTTTTCAGGCAAAAGTGAAGTTAGCAATAACTTTTTTTGGAAAATCCCCCCCACCCCCTGACGGCGCCCCGGCCAAATCTGGCTATGCTATCCCCTAGAGAAACTATCTAGGAATCTAGGAAAAATAGTTCCAAAGTAGAGAGACCCCCTCCTTGACCCATTTTGCCACTTTTCCCGGAACCCTGATAATCGCGAAACACATTCCCCCCTCCCCCGGCCCTGACGGCCGCCCGGGGAATTTTGACGCTTGGAATCCATTCCTCTCTACACACCCAACATCCTCACCAAGTTTAAAGGTGAGAGAGCAAGTGGTTCAGGAGATATAAAATAAAAACGCCGTTCGCCCATACTAAATTCGGAGGGCATCGGGACTTTGACGTTTTTCGGCAATGGAGCCAGCCTGGGGACTGGGACTTAGAAAAAATTCGTTCAAAACCCCCCTCTTTCAACATATCGACTAAATGTGTTCAGAATGACGTGAAACGTGGAAAAAAACGCGAATTTGAATTTTTCAAATTTTCAAATTTTAAAATTCGGTACCCTCCCCCCCCTACGGCCGCCCGGGCAAATATTGACACCACCCCTTCCTACCTACTCGGCATACTTACATACTGCCCGAGTTTCAAGGTGAGAGACCCCCCTCCTTGACCCTTTTTCAGGCAAAAGTGAAGTTAGCAATAACTTTTTTTTGGAAAATCCCCCCCACCCCTGACGGCCGCCCGGCCAAATCTGGCTATGCTATCCCCTAGAGAAACTATCTAGGAATCTAGGAAAAATAGTTCCAAAGTGAGAGACCCCCCTCCTTGACCCATTTTTGCCATTTTTCCCGGAACCCTGATAATCGCGAAACACATTGCCCCCTCCCCCCGGCCCCTGACGGCCGCCCGGGGGAATTTTGACGCTTGGAATCCATTCCTCTCTACACACCCACATCCTCACCAAGTTTGAAGGTGAGAGAGCAAGTGGTTCAGGAGATATAAAATAAAAACGCCCGTTCGCCCATACTAAATTCGGAGGGCATCGGGACTTTGACGTTTTTCGGCAATGGAGCCAGCCTGGGGACTGGGACTTAGAAAAAATTTCGTTCAAAAACCCCCTCTTTCAACATATCGACTAAATGTGTTCAGAATGACGTGAAACGTGGAAAAACGCGAATTTGAATTTTTCAAATTTTCAAATTTTAAAATTCGGTACCCCCCTCCCCTACGGCCGCCCGGGCAAATTTGACACCACCCCTTCCTACCTACTCGGCATACTTACATACTGCCCGAGTTTCAAGGTGAGAGACCCCCTCCTTGACCCTTTTTCAGGCAAAAGTGAAGTTAGCAATAACTTTTTTTGAAAATCCCCCCCCCACCCCCTGACGGCCGCCCGGCCAAATCTGGCTATGCTATCCCCTAGAGAAACTATCTAGGAATCTAGGAAAAATAGTTCCAAAGTGAGAGACCCCCTCCTTGACCCATTTTTGCCATTTTTCCCGGAACCCTGATAATCGCGAAACACATTCCCCCCCTCCCCCCCGGCCCCTGACGGCCGCCCGGGGAATTTTGACGCTTGGAATCCATTCCTCTCTACACCACCAACATCCTCACCAAGTTTAAAGGTGAGAGAGGCAAGTGGTTCAGGAGATATAAAATAAAAACGCCGTTCGCCCATACTAAATTCGGAGGGCATCAGGACTTAGACGTTTTTCTGCGATGCAGCCAGCCTCGGGACTGGGACTTAGAAAAAATTTCGTTCAAAACCCCCTCTTTCAACATATCGACTAAATGTGTTCAGAATGACGTGAAACGTGGAAAAAACGCGAATTTGAATTTTTCAAATTTTCAAATTTTAAAATTCGGTACCCCCCTCCCCTACGGCCGCCCGGGCAAATTTGACACCACCCCTTCCTACCTACTCGGCATACTTACATACTGCCCGAGTTTCAAGGTGAGAGACCCCCTCCTTGACCCTTTTTCAGGCAAAAGTGAAGTTAGCAATAACTTTTTTTGGAAAATCCCCCCCCACCCCCTGACGGCCGCCCGACCAAATCTGGCTGTGCTACCCCCTAGAGAAACTATCCACGAATCTAGGAAAAATAGTTCTAAAGTAAGAGACCCCCTCCTTGACCCATTTTAGCCACTTTTCCCGGAACCCTAATAATCGCGAAACACATTCCCCCCTCCCCCCGGCCCCTGACGGCCGCCCGGGGAATTTTGACACTTGGAATCCATTCCTCTCTACACAACTAACACCCACACCAAGTTTAAAGGTGAGAGAGCAAGTGGTTCAGGAGATATAAAATAAAAACGCCGTTCGCCCATACTAAATTCGGAGGGCATCGGGACTTTGACGTTTTTCGGCAATGGAGCCAGCCTGGGGACTGGGACTTAGAAAAAATTTCGTTCAAAAACCCCTCTTTCAACATATCGACTAAATGTGTTCAGAATGACGTGAAACGTGGAAAAACGCGAATTTGAATTTTTCAAATTTTCAAATTTTAAAATTCGGTACCCCCTCCCCTACGGCCGCCCGGGCAAATTTGACACCCACCCCTCCTACCTACTCGGCATACTTACATACTGCCCGAGTTTCAAGGTGAGAGACCCCCTCCTTGACCCTTTTTCAGGCAAAAGTGAAGTTAGCAATAACTTTTTTTGGAAAATCCCCCCCACCCCCTGACGGCCGCCCGGCCAAATCTGGCTATGCTATCCCCTAGAGAAACTATCTAGGAATCTAGGAAAAATAGTTCCAAAGTGAGAGACCCCCTCCTTGACCCATTTTTGCCATTTTTTCCCGGAACCCTGATAATCGCGAAACACATTCCCCCTCCCCCCGGCCCCTGACGGCCGCCCGGGGAATTTTGACGCTTGGAATCCATTCCTCTCTACACACCCAACATCCTCACCAAGTTTAAAGGTGAGAGAGCAAGTGGTTCAGGAGATATAAAATAAAAACGCCGTTCGCCCATACTAAATTCGGAGGGCATCAGGACTTAGACGTTTTTCTGCGATGCAGCCAGCCTCGGGACTGGGACTTAGAAAAAATTTCGTTCAAAACCCCCTCTTTCAACATATCGACTAAATGTGTTCAGAATGACGTAAAACGTGGAAAAAACGCGAATTTGAATTTTTCAAATTTTCAAATTTTAAAATTCGGTACCCCCTCCCCTACGGCCGCCCGGGCAAATTTGACACCACCCCTTCCTACCTACTCGGCATACTTACATACTGCCCGAGTTTCAAGGTGAGAGACCCCCTCCTTGACCCTTTTTCAGGCAAAAGTGAAGTTAGCAATAACTTCTTTTGGAAAATCCCCCCCACCCCCTGACGGCCGCCCGACCAAATCTGGCTGTGCTACCCCCTAGAGAAACTATCCACGAATCTAGGAAAAATAGTTCTAAAGTAAGAGACCCCCTCCTTGACCCATTTTAGCCACTTTTCCCGGAACCCTAATAATCGCGAAACACATTCCCCCCTCCCCCCGGCCCCTGACGGCCGCCCGGGGAATTTTGACACTTGGAATCCATTCCTCTCTACACAACTAACACCCACACCAAGTTTAAAGGTGAGAGAGCAAGTGGTTCAGGAGATATAAAATAAAAACGCCGTTCGCCCATACTAAATTCGGAGGGCATCGGGACTTTGACGTTTTTCGGCAATGGAGCCAGCCTGGGGACTGGGACTTAGAAAAAATTTCGTTCAAAAACCCCTCTTTCAACATATCGACTAAATGTGTTCAGAATGACGTGAAACGTGGAAAAAACGCGAATTTGAATTTTTCAAATTTTCAAATTTTAAAATTCGGTACCCCCTCCCCTACGGCCGCCCGGGCAAATTTGACACCACCCCTTCCTACCTACTCGGCATACTTACATACTGCCCGAGTTTCAAGGTGAGAGACCCCCTCCTTGACCCTTTTTCAGGCAAAAGTGAAGTTAGCAATAACTTTTTTTGAAAAATCCCCCCCACCCCCTGACGGCCCGCCCGGCCAAATCTGGCTATGCTATCCCCTAGAGAAACTATCTAGGAATCTAGGAAAATAGTTCCAAAGTGAGAGACCCCCTCCTTGACCCATTTTTGCCATTTTTCCCGGAACCCTGATAATCGCGAAACACATTGCCCCCTCCCCCCGGCCCCTGACGGCCCGCCCGGGGAATTTTGACGCTTGGAATCCATTCCTCTCTACACACCCAACATCCTCACCAAGTTTGAAGGTGAGAGAGCAAGTGGTTCAGGAGATATAAAATAAAAACGCCGTTCGCCCATACTAAATTCGGAGGGCATCGGGACTTTGACGTTTTTCGGCAATGGAGCCAGCCTGGGGACTGGGACTTAGAAAAAATTTCGTTCAAAACCCCCTCTTTCAACATATCGACTAAATGTGTTCAGAATGACGTGAAACGTGGAAAAAACGCGAATTTGAATTTTTCAAATTTTCAAATTTTAAAATTCGGTACCCCCTCCCCTACGGCCGCCCGGGCAAATTTGACACCACCCCTTCCTACCTACTCGGCATACTTACATACTGCCCGAGTTTCAAGGTGAGAGACCCCCTCCTTGACCCTTTTTCAGGCAAAAGTGAAGTTAGCAATAACTTTTTTTGGAAAATCCCCCCCACCCCCTGACGGCCGCCCGGCCAAATCTGGCTATGCTATCCCCTAGAGAAACTATCTAGGAATCTAGGAAAAATAGTTCCAAAGTGAGAGACCCCCTCCTTGACCCATTTTTGCCATTTTTCCCGGAACCCTGATAATCGCGAAACACATTGCCCCCTCCCCCCGGCCCCTGACGGCCGCCCGGGGAATTTTGACGCTTGGAATCCATTCCTCTCTACACACCCAACATCCTCACCAAGTTTGAAGGTGAGAGAGCAAGTGGTTCAGGAGATATAAAATAAAAACGCCGTTCGCCCATACTAAATTCGGAGGGCATCGGGACTTTGACGTTTTTCGGCAATGGAGCCAGCCTGGGGACTGGGACTTAGAAAAAATTTCGTTCAAAACCCCCTCTTTCAACATATCGACTAAATGTGTTCAGAATGACGTGAAACGTGGAAAAAACGCGAATTTGAATTTTTCAAATTTTCAAATTTTAAAATTCGGTACCCCCTCCCCTACGGCCGCCCGGGCAAATTTGACACCACCCCTTCCTACCTACTCGGCATACTTACATACTGCCCGAGTTTCAAGGTGAGAGACCCCCTCCTTGACCCTTTTTCAGGCAAAAGTGAAGTTAGCAATAACTTTTTTTGGAAAATCCCCCCCACCCCCTGACGGCCGCCCGGCCAAATCTGGCTATGCTATCCCCTAGAGAAACTATCTAGGAATCTAGGAAAAATAGTTCCAAAGTGAGAGACCCCCTCCTTGACCCATTTTTGCCATTTTTCCCGGAACCCTGATAATCGCGAAACACATTCCCCCCTCCCCCCGGCCCCTGACGGCCGCCCGGGGAATTTTTGACGCTTGGAATCCATTCCTCTCTACACACCCAACATCCTCACCAAGTTTGAAGGTGAGAGAGCAAGTGGTTCAGGAGATATAAAATAAAAACGCCGTTCGCCCATACTAAATTCGGAGGGCATCGGGACTTTGACGTTTTTCGGCAATGGAGCCAGCCTGGGGACTGGGACTTAGAAAAAATTTCGTTCAAAACCCCCTCTTTCAACATATCGACTAAATGTGTTCAGAATGACGTAAAACGCGGAAAAAACGCGAATTTGAATTTTTCAAATTTTCAAATTTTAAAATTCGGTACCCCCTCCCCTACGGCCGCCCGGGCAAATTTGACACCACCCCTTCCTACCTACTCGGCATACTTACATACTGCCCGAGTTTCAAGGTGAGAGACCCCCTCCTTGACCCTTTTTCAGGCAAAAGTGAAGTTAGCAATAACTTTTTTTGGAAAATCCCCCCCACCCCCTGACGGCCGCCCGGCCAAATCTGGCTATGCTATCCCCTAGAGAAACTATCTAGGAATCTAGGAAAAATAGTTCCAAAGTGAGAGACCCCCTCCTTGACCCATTTTTGCCATTTTTCCCGGAACCCTGATAATCGCGAAACACATTGCCCCCTCCCCCCGGCCCCTGACGGCCCGCCCGGGGAATTTTGACGCTTGGAATCCATTCCTCTCTACACACCCAACATCCTCACCAAGTTTGAAGGTGAGAGAGCAAGTGGTTCAGGAGATATAAAATAAAAACGCCGTTCGCCCATACTAAATTCGGAGGGCATCGGGACTTTGACGTTTTTCGGCAATGGAGCCAGCCTGGGGACTGGGACTTAGAAAAAATTTCGTTCAAAACCCCCTCTTTCAACATATCGACTAAATGTGTTCAGAATGACGTGAAACGTGGAAAAAACGCGAATTTGAATTTTTCAAATTTTCAAATTTTAAAATTCGGTACCCCCTCCCCTACGGCCGCCCGGGCAAATTTGACACCACCCCTTCCTACCTACTCGGCATACTTACATACTGCCCGAGTTTCAAGGTGAGAGACCCCCTCCTTGACCCTTTTTCAGGCAAAAGTGAAGTTAGCAATAACTTTTTTTGGAAAATCCCCCCCACCCCCTGACGGCCCGCCCGGCCAAATCTGGCTATGCTATCCCCTAGAGAAACTATCTAGGAATCTAGGAAAAATAGTTCCAAAGTGAGAGACCCCCCTCCTTGACCCATTTTTGCCATTTTTCCCGGAACCCTGATAATCGCGAAACACATTCCCCCCTCCCCCCGGCCCCTGACGGCCCGCCGGGGAATTTTGACGCTTGGAATCCATTCCTCTCTACACACCCAACATCCTCACCAAGTTTAAAGGTGAGAGAGCAAGTGGTTCAGGAGATATAAAATAAAAACGCCGTTCGCCCATACTAAATTCGGAGGGCATCAGGACTTAGACGTTTTTCTGCGATGCAGCCAGCCTCGGGACTGGGACTTAGAAAAAATTTCGTTCAAAACCCCCTCTTTCAACATATCGACTAAATGTGTTCAGAATGACGTAAAACGTGGAAAAAACGCGAATTTGAATTTTTCAAATTTTCAAATTTTAAAATTCGGTACCCCCTCCCCTACGGCCGCCCGGGCAAATTTGACACCACCCCTTCCTACCTACTCGGCATACTTACATACTGCCCGAGTTTCAAGGTGAGAGACCCCCTCCTTGACCCTTTTTCAGGCAAAAGTGAAGTTAGCAATAACTTTTTTTGGAAAATCCCCCCCACCCCCTGACGGCCGCCCGGCCAAATCTGGCTATGCTATCCCCTAGAGAAACTATCTAGGAATCTAGGAAAAATAGTTCCAAAGTGAGAGACCCCCCTCCTTGACCCATTTTTGCCATTTTTCCCGGAACCCTGATAATCGCGAAACACATTCCCCCCTCCCCCCGGCCCCTGACGGCCGCCCGGGGAATTTTGACACTTGGAATCCATTCCTCTCTACACAACTAACACCCACACCAAGTTTAAAGGTGAGAGAGCAAGTGGTTCAGGAGATATAAAATAAAAACGCCGTTCGCCCATACTAAACTCGGAGGGCGGCGGGACTTAGAAGTTTTCGGGAAAAAATCATTCTCGAATTTTCTGTCTTTGCAATTCAATTTTAGGTCGGGAATGATTCATATTGTTGTCAACAAGAATGTTTTTCATGAAAGCAATCCACTCGAAATGAAAAAAAAAGTTATTGCCAGAATCTATTGCTAGGTTCCCCATCGATTTTTTCTATTGCTAGAATCTATTGCTAACTTCACCCCGGTATTAATGTGTACGTCCACAAAGGAATAAAGTTATGAATCCGATAACGTACAAAGAAAATTTTAAAACTATATAATAATATCGAGAGAATAGAGGTTAAAGGTGCAAAATCTGCTGTGACTTTAGAAATATTGTGATAATAATATAAATATTGTGATATTAGAAATAAAAATAATAAAATGTTAAACTGTATTTGAGACGTATTCAAATAATATGATATCAGTCTTATGGAATCGATTGGGTTTAGCGTGTCCACTTACTTCTGCGTAAGACTTCTCAATGGCTGACCTCTTGAGGATGAAATTCCTGCAACAATAGAATAAATAGTGTCACTTGAGCCGTCAGTTTATCAAAATTTAGATGAACAATAATACACCCACTATTGACAAACACACTTTTGCGCTATGACTTATTATAATCATTAGGGCTAAATGTCGCGGGTTTTGTTTCAAAAGACGCCACCATGTAGAGTTCAAACAGAAAATTCAAGCAGGTATTCAGGCTCTCTTTACCTGGGTGATGAACGATTGCCACACTACGTACCAGATACGAATTCAAGGATTAGAGCATCTACTTTAATTCCTATTTCTAATAGGCAATTCGATCTATTGAACTGATTTTCGATCAAAAAATTGATTTGCATTTTATTAGTGATGCTCTCAGTATTGCATACTTGTAATTTTCAAAAATATTCAAATGTAAACCAAAAAAGTTTGAACCTCATGGGATACCCTTTTTTAAAATCTAAATCGAATATACAGACCTAAGTTTGATGATAACATTCACGAAAAGCTTTACAGAATGAAAGTCGGCCTTTCCAGAGAAACCCCAAAATGAATTTTGCTCCCGAAAGTGGTGCCATCTAGTGGAAAAAACATCTTACTAAAATCGGGAATATTTAGCCTTAATAGTTGCTGGAAGTGAACTCTTTCAGTAGTAGGTATCGATCAAACATAACATTTCGACTATAATTATTATAGGTACTAGTATTATACTAGTACCTACCTGACTACTTCAAATTGTAAAGTAATAGGTACATATTTCTCACTTCATATTTAATCAAAGGAAACTTTAAAGATTGTATATTGAAGTTGCTCTGAACGTCTAAACATAATCATGTCAATTACACAACTTAATTCCGTGTGATTAGTTAATTCCTTAATTCCGTGTGAAGAAATAACAGCTTGGGACCGAAGCAGAAAACGGCTCAGCTGACCGAACAATTTGGAGGAAGAATAGCTCAACCCTAAATGAGTAGATTTTCCCCAACATCGAATGAAAGGGAATAATAACCTAGCCAAGGCGTACGAGTTTCCTCCAAACGCTCTTTGGTGTTTTTCCTCCACATCAAATGACGAAACATTCCTTCAGGCCGTTTTGATTTTTCTACTGAATGTTTTGATATTTTTCTACTGAATGTTTTGATATTTTTTCAAAATTTTCTCTCAAGCAGTTTTTACTTCTCACGGCACAATAAATCATTGATCATGCAATGTAATCCCAAGTTATTCCCTCACTCGTCAACATCAGTCCTTATTCAATAAATTCCTTGACCCTGCACTACAATCCAAAGCTATTCACCCACTCCCATGTCTACAACAAACCTTATTCAGTAAATTCGTCGATCCTGTACTTTAATCCCAAGTTATTTTCTCACTCTCATGTTGATGATCGTTCAATTCATGATGAATCCAATACGAGCACCAAACCACGTGGCCTTCATCTCAATCTATAGGTACCTATACGAGTAATTTGGACACTTTTAAATTCTTCTTTATAAATAAATCTTCTTCTCTATAAATAAAATCTTCTCTTTAATCTTCATCTCAGCCTTCATCTCTCTCTTCATTCGCCTTCATCTCAGTCTAGATACGAGTAATATGAAGACTTTTAAATTCCAATTTTTGAAAAATTTGGCCTTGAATATTGCGTAAGGAAGTAGGAAACTACGTTGCCACATACTGTGGTTTGAAAATTGAAATTTCTTATTGCAGATTCGGAGTCAGAGTTAAATGCTGCAACATAACTTGAAGAAAATAAGGTGATGATCCGATTAATTTGTATATATTCACACCTATATGTACCGACTTACTTTTAAAAACTATTGGTGAAAGAAGGGATGAAAGAATGACTCGACTATCTTCTATTGACTTACCAGAGACGCCGTTTTGCCGAAAAACCCGGCTAAAATCTACAAAAGGAAAGTAAACCGACATCCCTGTTACTACCCCGAATAATGTAGACCCTAAAAAGCCTTGAAGAGTCGGAAATAAGAGGAAAGAACACAAAAGAGTGAAGCTCAAGGGGGAGTTGGGTAGGTTTTCTCTTTTGTTGTAGAGAGAAAACAAAACGTCTAGCAGAGGACGGAAGACGAGGGAAGGTGTAGGAACTGCGCATGAGAGCCTCTCAAAACCTCAGCTAACCTCAATTTCCAAGATTAAATAACCAGTTCGAGACATTAATCACGCAAAATTTCGACATTTTGATCGAATTGGTCGGGGACGGAAAATTTGATGTAAAAAAAGAAGACATTTCAGAGGGTAGATTGAAAAACCAAAGAAAAACGAGCTAGAATAGGTGGGAGTGAAGGTTTGCATGAAGCAAAGGTTCTCACGCAAGTTTGAAAATGACCGGTAAGAGTTTTGGAGAGATTCAGTTAGGTAGTGAGCTTGTTTACTCTACGTCAGTTGCCTCAAGAAACCTCAGGGTGTGAAGTACCGTCTCATGTTGAACATATGAATTAAATGTATTGCTTCCGAGTCTACCAAGGTAGCGGAAGCTTTGTTTTCACTTTTCAAGGATGAAAAAAAAAGTTCTCCAAAATCAAAATTTCCACTCGCGTTTTACGTTTCAGACCTTCCTGAACAATTTTGGTTCCGTGTCTGTCTGTCTGTCATGAATTCCTTGTAACGCGCATAACTATACGAAGTTATTGTCCGATTTCGATGAAATTTTCAGGGATTGTGCGGGTTGGTGTGTAGACGGTCCCCTATGAAAATCATCATCCCCGGACTGATAGAAGCGACTGCGCATGCGCAAAAGTGAATTCCTTGTAACGGCCATAACTTCTACATTTATCATTCGATTTCAATGAAATTTCCAGGGATGTCACAGATTAGTATTTAGATGGTCCCTTATGAAAATCATCATCCCCGGACTGATAGAAGCGACTGCGCATGCGCAAACGTGAATTCCTTGTAACAGCCATAATTTCTACATTTTCCATCCGATTTCAATGACATTTTCAGGGATTGTGTGGATTAGGTTGCAGATGATCTCCTATGAAAATCGGCACCTTCGGACTGATAGTAGCCACTGCGCATGCGCAAACGTGAATTCCTTGTAACAGCCATAACTTCTACATTTTCCTTCCGATTTCAATGAAATTTTCAGGGATGTTACAGATTAGTATTTAGATGGTCCCCTATGAAAATCACTACCTTCGGACTGATAGTAGCCACTGCGCATGCGCAAACGTGAATTTCCTTGTAACGGCCATAACTTCTACATTTTCCATCCGATTTCAATGAAATGATCAGGGATGTTACAGATTAACTTGTTTCGATGTTTTGAGATTAATTACTATGCATCGGATCATCTATACAATCGGGTTATGGATACGAGGAAGCTATGTGCCACACCCACTTGGCAGACTTTTTTTGACTCTTTTGACGTATTTTTTCAAAACTTTTCATGATTTTTCAACACCGCACATAGGTGCAAACAGCTTTGGGCATGTTTTTGAGTGGTAGAGGAGGAAATAAACCTTCAAATCCTACAATTATTTCTGGGATTTTCACAATGATGGGGCAAAAGTTTGCAGGCTTCATGGGGTAAAGGTTCGCTTTGCAAGCCTAATAAGGTTTTTTTTATCAATTTCAGTTTTTTTCAGGTAAAACCTTGTTAAAAAGCAGGCATTAGTGTAAAAAGTTGATGGTTTCTCTAACTTAATTTGTAATTCGATGAGAAAACGTCTGATACACTTAGATGTTCCTAAATTGTGATTTTCTAAAATGAATGAGCATTTTAAGGCCAAAAACGTAGGTTTTTGTAACCCTATTACTTTCGCTACCTAATAAAAGTTATTTTGGCCAATCATTTGTGAGATTCTGTGCCTCCCCAGCACTCAATCTGCGATCGGGGATAAGATTCACAAAGCAAACCTGATGCGAACCTTTACCCCACTGACGGGGCAAAGGTTCGCAAAGAGGTAGTGCGGTAAAATGGGAAATTGGCCATCAAATCGTTTAAGAAAAAGTTCATTCTCTTCATGAAAGGTGGGAGAGCTGCATAACGACAACAAAAGCCACTTTTCGTAGGGAAAATTAGTCAGTGGAACCCACAAAAAACCGAAAACTCAAAACTGCAAACGTGCTCCCACCCACCCTAGGTAGGTATAATTTGGATGAAAGGTGCGTTTGAGGTTGACAAGAAATTCGATACGAAGTTTAGTTTCCTACGAGAACATTGAACACTAAAATAATGAGCGAGGAAACTATTTAACCTTCGCATTACAGGTAAGAAAAATAACGAGCATAGTTTTGTAAACGAGGGGTGAACGCAGAAAAGTAAATGAAAAAGGGAGGAAATTCAAAGGAGAAGCTCTTAACCAGCTATCATTATGATTCCTACCCCGCGTTTTTCAAGAACAAAAAAGCTTATTTAATTTTTGTTTCCCGACAATGAGAAGTTCTTCGGACAAATCTGAAGGATAACAAAGGTTGAACTAGGTAGTTCTTGTGGTATTGAACTCATCTTGTTATATATAACAATATGATACCTATAGATATCTCCATTTCGAAGGTCATTATCATTCTTATACCATGCAAAGTGCCTATCGTATTTTAACTTGACGACCCGAAAGGATGAATGGAGTTTATCGAGAGAAGATTAATTATGATTTAGGAAATTCGTTGCACTCGTCACAATCTCGTCTCTATTTCTGTTCGATCTAATTAATGTTGAGTTATAACTGTCACATGTAAAATTATTTATATTACATTGACCCTCCATAGAGTGGGAACTAATGCTACATGTTTCGAATTACTCTGTTACTATATTTCTATTGCAGTCATATTTGATAGTGACAAACATTATAAACTTTCCATCAAAAATTAATAAATAAATAAAAATATTTATCATGTGTTTCCTTTCTTTGTTGAGATAGGTGTGTGGTGAGGGGAGGAAATGAGCGGCTGATCCTCAGTTTTCTTTTAAATTTTTAATTTTTCGAGCTAGTATTTGCTGTAGGCATCGTCAGGACACTTCTTTGGGGTATTGGTTTACATAGGTCATCGGATAATTGCCTGTGATAATTCCTACTGTGCGTCTATCGTTCCAAGAAGTGGATTTACACTTTTCCAGTTGGTGAGTAAAATGTTTACTCACTTTTTTTCGACCATTTGGTTTTAGGCATCCTGCTTAACTTATATTCAAGGTAAGTGCTTCCTGCCCCCATTAACCTAGTAATTTGAGCCCCCGAACATGTGGTGCACTATATGGTTAATTTACCTAATTAAAACTTAATTATTAAAAGTGAAAAAAAACCCTCTGGTTGATAAGACCACTCAGAAACCGCAATAAGAATACAAAGAGACGAAAGAACAATAGAAAATCACTCTCAAGTGCGCATTTCACTTATTGAATACAAATAACCATAATTAAAACTACTGGATAAATTAAACACCTTGAATAATTGGAGCTGGATATCACTTCTGTGATTGTTGAAGGGTGTTGAGTCGGATGATAATATCCTGTTGGTGGTCGAAACGACTCTGGGTCCTCTTTGTGAACAAAAAGAGGGAAACGTTGATTTTGGCGTTTAATTTTCATTTAGCTACAGTTTCGCTGGAGCATCTTGCCAGCATCTTCAGGCTAAAAACATATCGATGGCATCACATGATAACCTCGTATCTCACCCACCTGTAATTCAATTTTTAGCGATAAGAAACCATGGTTATCAGTGACACTCAGCCTTCTTGATCAAAACCGATGTTATCATTTAGGGCGTAAGAGAGCAGAAAATGCAATTCCCGCTAAAAATTGAATTACAGGTGGGTGGAATACGAGGTTTTCATTCAGAGAATCCAAAAAGAACCATTTTGGCCAAAAATTGAGATACGAGGTTATCATGTGATGCCATCGATATTTAGAACAGCAGATCTCTAAATTAGTCATCTAATGGTCACTTTACAACTAGACATATATGTTATATTTCCCTATTTAGTTATTGATGTACAATAGACGTGCATTTTACCTTGTAGTGCTTTATGTAGAATATACTTCTAGTCATTTTGATCTCAATCTTTCTCAATTCAAAATCGATCTTAACGGATCCAAACTGGGAAAACAATGATTATTATAGTGTATAAGTCGAGAAATTTCAAACAAGTGTGAAAAAAAACAATAATAATAACCTGTACTCCTTCAAAGGAGTTCTACATAAAGCACTGCAAGGTAAAATGCACGTCTATTGTACATCAATAACTAAATAGGGAAATATAACATATATGTCTAGTTGTAAAGTGACCATTAGATGACTAATTTAGAGATCTGCTGTTCTAAATATGTTTTTAGCCTGAAGATGCTGGCAAGATGCTCCAGCGAAACTGTAGCTAAATGAAAATTAAACGCCAAAATCAACGTTTCCCTCTTTTTGTTCACAAAGAGGACCCAGAGTCGTTTCGACCACCAACAGGATATCACTTCTTTACTCTGCTTAACCTAGTGCTCAACGCCACTTTTAGCTTAATAGAATCAGCTAAGCTAATAAGATGCCCTGGGGGCAGGAAGCACTTACCTTGAATGTAAGTTATGCAGGATGCCTAAAACCAAATGGTCTACATACCTTCCAACTTATCTTAAATGTGTATCTAACTATTTTACTCACCAACTGTAAAAGTGTAAATCCACTTCTTGGGATGATAGACGCACAGTAGAAATGATAACAGGCAATAATCCGATGACCTAAAGAAGTGTCCTGACGATGCCAATGCCAAAAGCTAGCTCGACATAATACATTTCGTGAAAACTGAGGATCAGCCGCTCATTTCCTCTTCTCACCACACGCATAGATAAAAATAGCTAGGAGCTTAGCCCTACCAAACTTCAAAAAATATTGCGCACGGTATTGACCATATCGAGACTGCCCAAAGCACAGTTCACCAATAAATCATCTATTTTCAGCTGTTTCAGCCAATGACACGGTTTAAGAGGCCTTTGGCATGGCTACATGGCTCAGTATGGACAACGAGAACAATTATGATACCGTCTTATTAATATGTTTTGTACGAATGAATATCCCAGTACCAAATAAAGGGAGAAAACAAACTATTTCATACACTAATACCTACCTGAATATGGTAAATGATAGTGTGGAATAACCGGTTGTCGATATCTTCCTACCAAAATTCAGTCACCCAGCAAATTATTCGCAACGAGAGGCCCTTTGAGACAGCAGTCAACCGTTAATTTATAAATGAGAGCACGGGGAAGTAATCTGGGAGCCGGAACATACGGAAGGTTTAATCCTTTTTGAATCCTCCTTTGTGGGAGGTAACCAGACGTGATCGAGCGTGGAGTAGCGAGGTAAACTGCTAATCTCAAATAGAACCAGAAGTTAGTGTCGATAGTCATTCAATGAATCAAAGTTTCGCACGAATAACTAAACATAGGATCGAAGGATAAGAGTATTCTACTAGTAAGTATTCTAATAAGTATTCTACAATTCTGGTCTTTTTCTTGAGCTATGATCAGCTAAATCCAGTCGTTTTACTTTTAATTACTTTCAAATTATTTTGTGACTGGAATAAGATGCATTACAAAAGAGGTGTAATTAGTAAATTTTGGGCTCAGGGATTTGGCCAGATGAATTGTTTTCCAGTGAAATACAGAGAATCCTCCAAGCTTGGTTCCGACTTACTCACTTCGCTTTTCCCTCAGTCAAATAGAAATTCAATTCTCTTCTTGTATATTTACTTATTTTTGCTTCCGAGTCTACCAAGATAGCGGAAGCTTTGTTTTCACTTTTCAAGGTTGAAAAAAAAAGTCCTCCAAAATCACAATTTTCACTCGCGTTTGGCGTTTTAGACCTTTCTTAACAATTTTAATTTCGTGTCTGTCATGAAATTCTTGTAACAAAAAAAAATAAATAATAATTCTTGTAGTTCTTGTTCTATACGAAGGTATTGTCCGATTTCGATGAAATTTTGAGGGATTGTGCGGGTTGGCGTGTAGATGGTCCCCTATGAAAATCATCATCCCCCGGCAGATAGTAGCCACTGCACATGCGCAGACTTGAATTTCCTTGTAACAGCCATAACTTCTACATTTTCCAACCGATTTCGTTGTAATTTTCAAGGGTTTTTTGCGGATTGAGGTGTAAATGATCCTTTACGGAAACCATTGCTCCTGGCCTAATAGTAGCAACTGCGCATGCGCAAACGTGAATTTCCTTGTAACAGCCATAACTTCTACATTTTCCAACCGATTTTGATGAAATTTTCAGGAATTGTGCGGATTGGGGTGTAAATGATTCCCTATGAAAATCATCACCTCCGGACTGATGGTAGACACTGCGCATGCGGTAACGTTAATTTCCTTGTAACAACCAGAACTTCTACATTTTCCATCCGATTCCGAAGAAATGTTCATAGGTGGGTTGAATTGTAGGCGGTCCCCTAACACGGTAGTGCAATTGATGCTTCGAGATTAACTACTGGGCATCGGATCACTACTGGGCTATCGGATCACTGGGCATCGGATCATCTATACAATCGGGTTATGGATACGAGGAAGCTGTGTGCCACATCCACTTGGCAAACGTTTTTCATTTTCGCTCGAAGGATGGCCGGTGTTCCAAGAATTTTTCAAACCTTACCACCTGCATGACACGTAATTCTATATATATCATACTACCAGTGGCAGTATTGCAATAAATTAACAAGCAAGCTCTATTAGCAGATCTGATCTTCAGATGTGGTCTTCAAGTCATTCATTCGAGACACGGAATTTTCGAAATAATGAGGATAATCACAGCGAATGCCATATTAGTAGCAATGATGTATTGATCAGCAAAAAGGGAAAACGTTCAGACATCAAAACTGACAATTCAATCGGGGAAGTTAAAAGCTGTCACTCAACGAGCCGTTCGACTAGAAGTTCCCTCCTCGTTCGACGAGTTCTTTTGTTCTGTTCTGTTTATAGGGAGTTGGCGGGTGGTTTCGGCTGTCATTCACAAAATCCCGTGTGCTCTATTTATACTCCATCATTTCGCCACTTCGTTCTCGACCAGCGAGAGCTGTTTCCTACACTGCGGGCCACTCAACTGAGAAATAGACTGGAACACCGCTTGACGCACCACCGTGGCTATAGGAATAGTGGAATTAACTGCAGGCAAAAGATTGGCAGTGATGAAATCCACAAAAACACTTCAGCCCTCATTATTTATCTGATTCCACCAATAGTATCTCTTCTTTTTACGTTTTTAATTTTTAACTATACGAGTATGGTGCATGACGACACCGATGGTCTTTTCAGGGGAAATGAGTTGCCATGCCACTGGTAGGCTAAATGCATAGGATGTATTACGTAGAGGTACGGTATAATTTACAGTCACGGCCTGGATTGGCCTATCAGAAATTTGAAAACAGAATACCCTAAATTCATGAACCAGACATTAGATGGGTTAAAATACAATATAATTCTAATCTGATTTTTAAAAAATCCAAAACAGCCCTAACCCTAGGCAGCAATTTCAAGCTATGGTAAGTTTGGATTTGGCACAGTCTCACAGTACAAACCCAGCCAACTGTTTCCAGAGCTAATTTTCATGGGAAATTTTCCGCAAGAGTCGATAGCGTCCGCAGTGGCTCAGGTTACTGTTTATGTGTGGTATCATTAATTGACTTAGGTAGTATATCCTGTCACCTTAGAGTAGCTCGGACAAGATGAAAGATCGCTATCCGTCTCAATTCCTGGCCGAGACCTACATGTCCTGCCATGTTCTACCTCTCTGCCTTTCCTCTGCATCAATACTTCTCAATGTCATCATCGGTCGTCCCTCTCGTCTGTATCCTTGAGGATTCCGGCCAAGCTTCCGCTCTAAAGCCTCGTCTTCTTTTCTCAGTGTGTCCTATCCTTCTCCATTTTCTTTTCTTAATCTCGACTGAGACAGGTTGCTGCTTTATTTTCACGAGCAATTCATCATAGGAGATGACATTCAGTAAGAATGCAGATAAAAAGGGTACATTTGTCGACAGAACATGGCTGGTTCTGGCTTATGCCAATGACATTGCTTTGTTGGGGCGACGACTTGATGCTCTGCAGGAGACTTTTGGGGTTTTGCATGAAGGGGTCTTTCCAAGGGGTTTTGCCAATGGGTCTACGAATAAATGAAAGAAAAACTAAATACCTCAAGATATCTTCCCCTAGCCGTGTCCAGCGGGAGTGTGACGTTTGGTTCTTATAAGTTTGATGAAGCCAAGTCCTTCACCTATCTGGGGAGCTTGGTCACGAAAAAAATCAAGCACAGGATGAAATATGCTCACGAATAATGGCAGGCAGCCGAGCATTTTATGCCAATATAAAACTCTCCAAGAGCCGTATGATCTCCAGATCATCGAAGATGAGGCTATATAGATCCCTAGTGCGGCCTGTGATTTGTTAAGGATCAGAGGCTTGGACGTTCCGAGGGAAATATTGCCGATTTTTTCATAACTGTTAGAGCTGGACAAAAGCGACATTGGCCTTTCTAATCCGACTCTTTACGTCTTCTTGGGCTACTCCTCTTGTGACCATTATGCTTCCGAGATACTAAAAGCCTCCACCTACTTCACCACTTCTCCATTCGCTTCAAGACCGTACCTCAGTGCTACGCAGACACGGGACTCCTTCATCTTCCTCGCATTGATTTCAAGTTCCGTCATCTGAGATAGTTCACTGAGTTTCTCTAGCTTGAACTCATATCGCATAAGCGCTGCATGAGCATGCTCACTCAGTCCAAGTCTTCGAACCGCTTATTGAATCCCCCCCTCTTTGCCACCAACAGTTTCCCCCATCTAAGAGTTAATTCGTCGAAAGTTTCTGCAGCAGAACGTGGTTATTTTTCATTCTGCCATCTTTTAATGGAACATGTAGCTAATCCAAAGGCATTCTTTTGAGATAAGTTCAAACTTCTACTTTCTTACTTTTTCAATAGGTAGCAGGGAGGTTATTATATTTCAGCAGCAGACAAATCATGAAGTAAAGCAGATCCTATCAAACTTGCGTTTAGGAGGAAGACAAGAGATAAGAATATTGAACATCCCCAAGTTCATCAACCTTCTCATCGGTCTTCTAATCAAATATTGTCAAAATACGGTTAACCCCGGAAGCATGGCCCGAAACTTGTTGATCAAAATTGGATGTAACGTCTGCCTAGCAAACAACTCCGGAAAGCAGTGGGAAGAAGTTTCATCATCTCGGGAAAGTTCGGAGTTTATTAATCGGTGGGAGGGAAAAGGCTAGCCTAAGTTTTCAAAAGGGTTATGAAAAAGGTTTAACATTATATTTCATTATCGAATGAAACATTGTTTCTGTTTTATACTACACTGTTTTAACTTTGTAAAGTATTAGAGTTAATAAGAAGCCTTAATCGGTAAAAGGCAGGAAAAATACGGTCCGGAAGATCGTAATTCTACCAGACTTGCCTTTTCTACAAAACGCTTGCACTACTTCGTGTAACTCGATAAATTAGTGTCATTTTGCTTTCATGGCAACAAAGTTATGAAAATTTTGTAATTGCTGCTGATAGAAATTTTGTGAAAATCATAATTTTTACTGACCATTTGTATTTTGGAGCTTGCTTTAAAGAAGATTGTTTATCCATTTCTTGATAATCTCGAGAAAATTAGAATAAAAAAAATTAATGAAAAATGACTGTGATGATATGATAACACAAAAAATGTAATTCTTAGTCTTTATGACGAAAGCTGTGTAGAAATATTCGTAGGCAAAGCTTCTACAGATTCTATTCTTATGAGCAAAGAAAGCAGCTTCTGCAGCAGTCTGTTAAATTCAAGCAGATTCGTTGATTCAGGGGAGTCTTCTGGATTTTCCGATAGAAAATTATGAAGATAGACTTGTTTCGAGATTGCAGAAGATTTTCTTTGAGTTTAACCGTTTGACATGAAAGATCACACCGGATCCATTGCTGATATGCCTTCTATACTTTCCGAGTGTTCTTCTTGAATTCAAAAGTGTATGGATGTGGGAGTCGGTACCAATGTAAGACAACTCATTGATATGTGATTGCCATCAAAACGAGCAAACTCAAAACATTTTTGCGACCCTCACAAAATGGGGGGAAAATGCACGAAGAATAGCAGCAATAATTTTTATTTTGAGTCTTCAGGTATCTCACCCGCTACCTTGTGATGTTCCATTACTGCCGAATGAGTATTCTCACGAAATACAGATATTAAAGACTCGAAATGAGGAAGTTGGCATCAGAAGGTACTACCTACCAGCTCAAACATCCGTACTCTCACTAATACCAATTGAGGAGAACGGTTCAGGATTCTTCATTCTATTGCGATTCGCGATTAAAATATTTTCTTACCAGAATTCTTTTCAAGAAAAACGTGTTCTGCCTACGTAGAACTCTCTCAATTATCACAAGTGAAGTGAAAATTCTAAAGATGTGAAGTCGAGGATTTCCCCATCTGATAACAAGATAAGAGAAAGCTACAAGATAAGAGAAGAGAAGAAAAGAAGCACAAGACACCAAAACAAGACTTCGAAGCTGAGTATTTTTACTACTCCCGCACACTCAAAGACATTTATAATTTCCTGACAAATTACTTGAATACAATTCTTCAGCGTTCTGTATTTTTTTCGTTTCTAGTGTAATATTTGTGTGGAGTAGGAATCTCATGGGTAGATAGACGTACCTATCTAGTCTCTGATCGTCTCAACCGAGAGAAGAAGTAGGGGTTATAGTGAAAGATCGAGACAAAGATGGAACAACAAAGAGGTATGAACATAGTGGTTCTTCAATTGTGAATGAAAGCCCCACCCAGCATACAAATCGAAGTAGGTAGCAACTCCGTTAGTTATTTCACCTGCACTGCGGTTGACAGGTCTAGTTCTGAAAGATTTCACCCCAACTAAATGGAAGTCCCAGACCAGTTGTCATTAAGGTCAGGGGTAGATCCCTCTTGCCTACGAGTCGCATAAATTTACGTACCCTCGGTTCATTATTAGTTCAGGTCAAGGCTAATTGAGTTTCACCATTTCTGAAGAGAACAGAAGTTTAGCGAGTTGAAACTTTATACCACTGCTCTGAATAATGTTCATGTAATGACTTTCATTATTAAATGGACGAAGGTTAGTGATCTGAACGTGACGGATCAATTTATTATGGTTGTTGGTGGAATCTATATTTTACTTGTCTTTTTTTAATGTTTGCGCTTTTATTGAAGCATATAACCAGTTTTTACAAAATGAGTTATTGTACAAAGAGTAACGTATTCTCTTAATAGAATTTAAAAGAAAACAACAAACAAAATAAATTAAGCTTCTAAGCAAATTAAAATCTTACTCCAGCACTTTTCATAAAACTTTAATCCTTCGTTGTTCCCTCATAGCGGCATTTTTCAAGGCTTGAAGTAGATCTGGGATGTTTCTAATGTCTTCAAACTCTTGACGTTCCTCTTCGTAGAGAGGGCAGCTCAGAATTTTGAGTTCTACTGCCTCTTCACGTCCTCACAGAATCCACAATTTGCTGATTCTGTCAATATGGTCCGGTGAACTAAGTCTATTCTATTCAACTGAACTTGGAGGATTTTTGGCTTCTGGTGGAGTATCTCCATGATTTGGAAATGGTACATCCCTTTACATGTGCTGCATAATAACTTTTGTTGCGTGATGAGCATCAGAGAGTGGGGCGAGTGGTGAGTTCGTGGAACTGAGTCCAGTTTTGGCAGCCTTATCAGCTTGTTCGTTGCCAAAATATGTCGCTTTAGGTATGTCATTATGCAATGCAGTTCGTTACATGGCCTCTGTGGATGTTTGCGAGCACCATACATGCAGTTTTTGAATCTGACAGTAGTACTACATTTTGATCTTCGACCTTGATATTGGTGAGTGCGAGTTTAAAGACGAACTGTTCAGCACTATTTATTTGAAAAGTGGGCTGAAGGCTATATGCCGTTGAAAGCTCAGTCATTTCATCATAAACACTAATCCCAACTCCAGTCTTAGATTTTGAAGCGTCTGTGTAAATCATGTGGGGGTCAGTATACTCTACTCGTATTAATTACCACGTCCGCTCGCTCCTCCAAGAGGAGATCATTGGATTCGCTCATCCTAGTGGTGTCGACTTGTCGGTCGGGAATCGCAGTCATAAGAGCGACTTTGGCCTGATTAACCATAATTTTTTCTCACAAGGTTTTCCTCACCTACCTTCCTCGCTCCAACAAATTTAGAAGGTATTTGGGGTTTGATGGCCGATCCTTCCTGCGTGTTCTACTACCAATTTTCGTTCTATAACTTTTTTACTCCCCTTAAAACTCCCCTTTTTCACCTTGTACTTTTGTAACTAGTATTTCGACTCTACTTCACTAAAATTGCTGTGAGTCAACTAATTTGCATTGCAAAATTTAAATTGAGGATTCCGTTGAAAAGTGTTGAATTTCCTGGCATAATTTCTCAGGTAGAATTGAGCAAAAAGTGAACTGAAAAGTAAATTTAGTCAAAATCTTAAAACCACCAGTTTTTCAAACGGTTGATGATCTTATCAATTCTTGTACTAGAATGGTGAAGATGAGCTAACAGAGGCTCCCAAATGTCAGGGTTTTAAAGAAACAGTTAATTTTGTTTTTGCTATTGTTAAGTAATGCATGCATTCCAGGGGGCGTCCCATTGAATAAGCATTAGGTCAATTTAAAAAGGTGAGCGATAAAACACGCATTTTCATATACCTTCCTCCTGAAAAAAGTGTTTCATTAAATGTACGTAATTTGGTTAGTACTTTTGAGTTAGAAATGTTAGACCCCCTCCCCCCTTGCCATAGCCGCTATAACATTTCTAGCCACATGGGAGCCTCGAATTTGAACAGCATTTCCATGATCTACGATACCCAACATGCGAATTCGAGTTCAACCCCCTCCCCCCCTCCATCAATGGTGCCAGTCTTGCACCAAACACACAAAAACCCAAGAAGTATGTGGTTTATGGTGTCCTAGCACCATGGTGGCACCACTAATTTGTTTCACGGTGGCACAATGAATAATTCATGGAAATCCATAAGTATATTGAGAATTTTCAATAAATTTCAAAGCTTGGGTACAATTAGAAAGCTATAAAGGGATCGAAATATTGAAAAATCGGTTATTTTGTGAACATTATTCCCCTCTCGCCCCCTCCCCATGCTAATTTTGATAATCTGGTGAGATCATGTACAACTCAGAAGTTATTTGAGTCAAACAAAAAAGGATCACGCAAATCGGTTGGAAATTGAGGCCTGGGCAGAGTACACTGAATTATGCCCGAAAACGCATGTTTTTTGAGCATTAACCCCTCCTTTCCCCCCTTAAAAGGCAAAATTCGAAATTCTGGCGACATAGTGCAAAACTAGATAGATTTCCGCGCCGAACAAAAAAAGAACCACGGAAATCGGTTGAAAACTAAGGCCTGGGCAGATTACTCAAGATTTAGTCACACACAGACATGCACCTATGGTTTTTCGCGGATTTGGATTCAGAATGGTCTAAAACGGATAAGTGTGTTGTTTTTTTTCCGTTGAGTGTTGTCAACTTTACCAAGTCTTACTGTGGGACGTCCTGAATAATGAAGTTGGAATTTTAAAAAACGAGTTTTTTCGGCTAAATCTTCTTTAGAAGTGCGTGAATGATATCATGAGCGTAATTGCGGTGAACAAAGATGTGAGCTGTCTGATTCAAGATAACAATCTAATCACAACCTCGCTCGTACAACAAAATGTCAGCCCCGTGCTAATAGGTAATTATATTCCTTTGACTGCACGCTATCCCGCAATGAGGCATCTCCACATCAACTTACTAGATTCCCATATAAAAAAATTACTGAAATTAATTAATTTCCAATGCAAACATTTTGAAAGATACCTAGATAATCCAAAGTGTATCTCGTCAATAATTATGTTGGTAGCAATAAAACAAAGTACTTAATATATTCTTATTTTACCTCATCCGAATCTACTAAGTTTGAGTTAAATTTATTTTGATACGGATATGTCTTTCGGTTGGGGATCAAGGTATTTTCGCGACACTTCTTTTGTTTGGTTACCTAGAATACTGCGCTATATTACGTGCAATCGGAGAGTTTTTACAACAAAAAAATCAAATGAAGGAATTTTTTCAAGGGAAAAATTTATGTTGCATACTTTTGTTATAGAAAAAGGGGGTATTTTCGAAATTATATCATTTTGTTGTAAATCTGTGTTTCACTAGCCTGGACTTCGTGGAGGGAATACGAAAATGACAATTTTTTTTCAGGTCATGTCAAACTGCTCAAATTATCGTCAATTTTAAGGGTTTTCATGATAAACATTGACTTTTTTTCTTGGTTGAATTTTGCCACCAAAAATGTAACGCTGCAACCAGTAAACGAAATCGTAGCAACATATCAGTAGCTATGAAGCAAGGTTCTCTAGAATACTGCGATATATTTCGTGCGATTGGAGAGTTTTTTATCATGGAACATGCTTTAGCCATCACCTAACTTGGCAAAACGTGAAACGAGAGTAGCACGGGATTTTGTAATGATTTTCACTTACAACCGACTCGTTTCTAGGGAAACGTTTCGCCGTTAGTCTTCATCCCACGAAAATCGTTCGCCACTCGTTGAAAAGCCCTCAATTTATGCGTAAATTATATACTGCCAAAACAGCTGTAAATATGGACGAAGCTGAGATATACTTCTGATTTAAAAAAACTGTAAACAACATCGATTTCAAACTACGGTTTGAAAAACGGGGTGTTGTTGGCTGGCTTGGTTTTTACGAACGTAATCAAAGGATCTTGAAACCTAGGCGAGATTTTGTTATGAACGCGGGCTTTTAGTTGCGATGTGTTCTTCGACGTTTTAGATGTTTTCAATTTCCTAATAATAACAATACCTTTGGTACATCAAGAAGTGAATGAAATGACGATTAATTTTAAAAGTAGGTACAAAGAGCTAAATTAAAAGAACAGACAACAAACTCCTAGTAAAAATAAACAGCGAACAAACAAAACACGGCTAAAGCATGTTCCATGTTTCTTGAATTTTATCCGAAAGCTCTAATCGTTAATCATCCGGGGGTCCCCCTCGCGCGGCCCGAAGGACCGAGTTTTTATTAAGCTTTTATGGTAAACCGGAAGTACAATAATACACTCGTATCTCAATATTTTGATTGATCAGCGTACTTCACCTTGAGGTACATTCCTGCAGTAAGTAGCTTGGTTTTCATCTCTTCTCAAAGTTACACTCTCCATTGTTTGCGATCCCTTTCCCTTTGTTTACCTCGAATGACAAAGGCTCTCCCCACACTCCCTTTTCACTTTTACCTCCATGCACCTGATGTGGTATACCCTTCCTATTACCGACCAACGAGATTCAAGATCCCTATTATTTGTAGATAAGACCACACAGCTGTGTTCCAATATTCGAATAAATATTGTGTAAGTAAATCTTACCGGACATCTTCAAGGAGGTCGCATTCATTTTGATTCTTCAACTGCAATTTTGCCACCTGCTCGCTGTGCAGGTTTTTCAGAAATTTTGCATAATTTCCCTGAAACACAAAAGTTAAAAAAATTAAGGTGAGATTATTGGATACTTACTTTTCATGTGTTACACCATTAGGAAGCATTACTGCATCCTGAATGAACAGAGCAACTTATTGAATTTGTAAGATTCAGGAATCCATTTTTCCAACATTCTAGCTTTTTTAAAAGCCCAAACTACTCCTGATCTTCAATCTGCAGTTGATTCAGGAGCAATCTTAATAATTAAAGTACATCATAAGTCCCAAAAAAACAAGTTGTTTTAGTAGTAATAAAGAAGACGAATAAGGCAATACATTGTCAACAATATATTGAATATTGCCGACTGATCTGCCCTAAACTAAACGTGATTTTCGTCGATAACGAGCCAATTTGTATGCTTGACGTCCCGTACGACGAGAAGCAACAATGTAAGGGAGGGACTTCATGGTTTTTTGATACCCAATCGATCGACGTGCCCTTAAGCCACCCCCTTCGCACACACGTATCGTCTAAAACATTCAAGTCCCAAACACTAATAAATATTCCAAAACCATTCATCAGGTCTCCATTTGAATCAAGATAAGAAATTCGACAAGATCGTAAACAATACTATACTTTTTGTTTCTCAGTACCGAAGAAGAAATAAGAAGTTTTTTATTCGAGCTGAGGGTCAGAAAAATTTCAGTACCTCGAAATCAGAATTTTCCATTTTAGTTCGAGTTTTAGAGCTTTCTGAATAATTTTGGTACCTTGTCTGTCTTAGGTGAATGTCTTGTCCTCCATGAACTACTGGTGCTTAATGGGGTGTCTCAGAAGTGATCGGGAGAAAATTGATTTGTGAACCGAAGTTGTGAACCGAAGTTGTGAACCAACCATACAATGCGAGAAGGAGGTGAGAGCCTCCAAGGCCTGTTCCTTGTCACTGGCTCCCATCAAATTCCAAACTTGGGACTCATCAGCAGGGGCGTCAGGTGAGAATATACGCCAGGAAAACAGCTTGGCCAATCATGTAGTAATAAACAACAATGAAAAATGCTGCAAGTTATTACGCAAAGGTCTATTATTTTTCTGTGTAGATCACTCGTCTGTAAAGAACACGGCTTTGCCATTGTCACCATCTACCAACCACAGATACTACCTACTATTTGGAAGAAATAAACGCTTCACACTCAGTTCGGAGAAACAGGGAGTTGAGGTTAATGTTTTTGAGCGTAGGTTTTTGAGGTACATATCGTTCAAAAGGGAATTCCTTGGCCCGAATTTGATAGTGACAACGTGATGCATGAATGTGGTCTACATTCATTAGAGCGCCGCCGCCGTAGCAATGATGCTATTTTTCTCATAAAGCTAATCCATAATGCAATGCCCTCTGCTCATACAGAATATACACTTTCACGCCCCAACCTACACCACCCGAAACAACGCCCCATTTTATATCCCCTTTACACCAACCAGTTACCTAATAAATAACCCGATCCATAGAGCCCAAAGAACAATCATTTGAGTCAGTAACGATGACAATAATTATAATCCTTTTTTCCATAGCTTAGTCAGATTGAAGTCAATTTTTTTTTTTTTGCTCAGAGAGAATTAGTATTAAGTATTTTTGTTAACTTGTAATTTTTTTCAGTCGTTTTATTAATTTATTGATAGCATAAATGTTGAATATTAGTTATTGTTATATTTTTCTCTTATGCGTTGTTGACCTGATAAAGAACTTATAATATAAGTTCTTTTATTATATATCATACCCTTATATGATATATTATATCATAATTATGTTATTGGGCATGAATACGCCTGTGTGTACTATAAATAAATAACTAAAAGTTATATGAGAAATTTAATTACTGGTTGCTAAGGACGCAAAACTGAGTACAACTCAAAAAACGAACAACGATCGTATGTCGGTCAGCTAAAATTTCAACGGAGATTAGACCTCTTTAGGATTCACGCTCGTGTTTCTAATTTATGTAAGCCCGACCCTTAAGTTCTTGTAGGAACAGAAAGTTTTGTCCTACAGAGCTCCGTGTGGTCTATAAAAAATTTAAAAATTCAATACTGTTTAGAATTGGCGAAAAAAAACATTTATTACCAGTTTTCGAGCTAGGGCACTTTAGGTCATTTCAACCCTTAATGTTCACCCATTAGAAGTGACTTACATCAAACAAAAGCTTCAACTCAAGGCACAACTGGAATCCAACTGGAGTCCATCTATTTCATCAGAATCAGTTCATGGAAACTAAGGAAAGTGCGGCGTACGGCGGGCGGACGGAAAAATTTTTATTCGATTTTCGGATTTCACGACCTTTGAAACGTAAACAATCAAATTTTGACGGGGAGGTTTAAAAAAATGTTCTTGGTCGATTCCAAAGGTTAATTATTGAAAATAATGAATCAAAATAAATTCTTCGCATTAAAAGTAGAACCGATTAGGAACTGAAGACCACAGGGGAAGAACGCACCAAGTCGATTTTTTGCGAAAAATAGGTTATGACGGTTTCTTATAGATTTTTTCACGGCAGACTCGATGGTGACAACCAAAATGGGTAAAAACGATCCAATATAGGAGAAAAATGCGAGAAACGAAACACCGTACAGGGGAAGAACGCACCAAGCCGAGCGCAACCGGGGAAGAACGTGCCAACTTTCGGGCTCCCTCCCCCGGTTTTCCTGGGTTTCACAGTATTATTTTCGATTGTTAGCGGCGATCATTATTATTTTCTTCATACCAATAAGTTTATATGAGACTAGTGTTTGTTTTCTTGAAACAAAAATGAATTTCCTGGATTTTATTCTATTTATATTTTGCAAAACTTCTTCGTGAGTGAACTTTTGAAAATACCAAATCATTATATAAATTATTAAAATGTCACGAAACCGTTATGCCCTGATAAAGAGAGAAATCTTATGGTAGGATACTATGAATAAAACCAGCAATACACGTTCATGGTGCGTTCTTCCCCTGTACTGATGGACCTTTGCAACTTTGGATAGCAATATGGAGTTTTAAGATACTTTTTGCAGTAGTTTTGATTGTACCACCGCATTCTACAGTACGCTGAGATACAAATCCCATTTTTTTAAAATTTTATCGACCAAATTCGAACTAATATTGGGTTTTTGCCGGAAAAAATGATTTCCTGAAAAGTTTACAAAATGGGACATGGTGCGTTTTTCCCCTGTAGTCTTCAACTGAATACAGTAAAATCGGGAACGAGGCAGAAGTCAGCGCCGCCTTTTTGTTAATAATAAAATATTCCCTAAATATCATAAAGTTTCCTAAAATCGGCTATTTCTTACTTGCGCAAAAATGTATATATAAGTAGGAGAATTTTGAAAAACTTTATCCAAGTGGGTGTGGCACATAGCTTCCTCGTATCCATATCCCGATTGTTTAAATGATTCGATGCATAGTTGATCTCAAAACATCAATCTCTAAGTACCTTCCACTACCCTCATAGGGGACCATCTACGCTAATCTGAACAATCCTGAGGAATTTCGTCGAAATTGGATGGCAAATGTAGACGTTATGGCTGTGACAAGGCATTCACGTTCGCGCATGCGCAGCGGCTATTATCAGTCCGAGGGTGACGATTTTCATAGGGGACCGTCTACACTCCAACCCATGAAACCCTGAAATTTCATGAAAATTGGACGATAGCAACTTATAGTTACGTTACAAGGATTACATGACAGACAGACAGACACGGAACCAAAATTTTTCAGAAAGGCCTGAAACGTAAAACGTGAGTGGAAATTTCGATTTTAGAGAACTTTTTTTTAACCTTGAAAAGAGAAAACAAAGCTTCCACTTGACTGGGAAGCAATATAAGTATATATTTAATTTCCCTATTAAATTTTCTATCTTGTAAACCTATTTTGGTTTATTATTTTCAACAATGAACCTTTGAAATCGACCAAGAAAAAAAAAATTTAACACCCCCTCAAAATTTGATGGTTTACGTTTCAAGGTACGTTGAATCCAAAAATCGAATAAAAATTTGGCTGTCCGTCCGCCGTACGCCGTACGCGGCACTTTTGCCACTTAGCATTGACCGATTTTGATGAAATTTAGTATGTAGGCTCCATTTTGGGTCTAGTTGTGCCCCGAAGCTTTTGGTTGATGTAGGTCACTTCTAAGGGTTCCAAAATCAATTTTGAAATTTTGAAAACGCCCTAACTCAAAAAATTTTGATATAAAGGTATTGTTTTTCCTTCAATTTAAGATTCTATAGAATTTTTTGAGACCACGCAGAGCTCTGTAGGACAAACCGTTCGCTCCCTACGAAAATTTAAGGGTTTATATTGAAAAAAATATATATATATAAATCAAAACACGAGTGTGAATCGCAAAAGAGGCCTAATCTCCGTTCAAATTAGAGCTGACCAAAATGCGACCGATGGTTGGTGATTTTGATTTTTTTTTCTTTGATTTTTTTTTTTTAATTTTTTTTTTTTTTTTTTTTGATTTTTTTTTTTTTCTTTTGGATGGTTGGTGATTTTGTAGACGAGTGATCTATATAGAAAAATAATAAACCATTGTGTAATAATTTGCAGCGTTTTAGTAAAGCAAACAGTCTTTGCTATGTTTGCCTGGAGGAGGCGCCACTGCTAATCAGGATGAGAGGCAATCGGGAATTAAGGTTTTTAAAGCAATTCATCTCTTGCAGCCAGTGATTTCGAAGTCCATCTAGAAACCCCCGAAATGGTCTTTTTCGCCCTTCACGACTGACTTTGAACAGTCTCGCCTGCGGTAGTAAAAGACCGGCTTACCATTTTGATCAAGGACCGTCAGCCGACCACTGAACTAGCATGAATATTCATTGAACAGTTCCCTTTCCCGACCCTTTTCGGCTGCCGCAGAGAGAGTTATGGCGTGTGGTATAGAGAGCGATGAACTGAAGAGTGGGGCTGCAATTAAGCTATGGAGGGTTCGCAATTGCGGGTAGAATGGCCACTTCGTAAGGGTGGGAAGGTCATGTTGACAGCCAGGGAGAACATCGATGGAGAGGTCGGTCTACCGAACTAACTCGGTGGCATATTGAAAAACTATGGAAGACTGGAGGGGGAATCCATTATTATAAACCTCCATCCGCTAGTTTTTGCACGTTTTGTTTTAAGTCTGTCATGTAAATGTGAGCTTCGGCCCCTAGGCTTCTAGATTCCATTGAACCACCTAGTGCCGTATTTTGAACACTTCCGTCGCTTCTTCAATAATGCATCTCCACTCTCTGGAACCATCATGGAAATTTCAACCTGATAGTTACATAACTTTGACGAGCAGTATAATATATTCATTTTGATTATATGAATTGATAATGACTACTATCATAGTGGATTAGTACAATCAAAGGCAGATGTACATCTTAATATTAACATAGTTGTAGCAGCATTTGTGAGAGACAGCACATTCTGCGCCCCATAACCCACCATTAATAGTGATGATACTGAATGATGAGTTGGATCAATGCCCGTGAAGATTTTTATATTGATGCAGGAGGTTTAGAATAATGTTTTTAAAAGTAAAAATGTAAATTTTAAAAACAAATAACTACAACGAATAACAAAACAATTTTGGAAAATTCATACTACAGTAGGATCTGAAGTTCGTATTTTTGATTAACATACTAGTTTTCCGACAACCAACCAAAATACATTTACATTGATTTTTATTTGTATAGAAAGCTCTTATATACTGAATCATAGTATACTCGTTTGGAGGATGTATATAGGGATGTAGGTATTACTTTTCAATGGCTTCTTCCCATCAACATAGAATTCGTCGCAGTAGGTCCTTTTTATGAGGATTCAAATCCAGCTCATATGATTTTGATTCTCTTCATTTGTTGGTAGTGGAAGTCCATTATTTTTGAAGAGGGGTTCGGTCCGCCTCATATGCTTCAGGTTCTCCTTATTTATGAGCCTTCGATCTAGCTCAAATATGCCTCTGACTCTTTTCATTCTTTGGTAGATGAATTCCAATATGAGGGCTAGTATCCTACTGATTCTCTTCATCCGTTGGTAGTAGAGGTCCTCAATCGATGGTAGATGAATTCCAATATGAGGGCTAGTAACCTACTGATATCCTACTGATTCCCTTCATCCGTTGGTAGTAGAGGTCCTTAATGGGTGCTCAATCCAGCTCAAATGCTTCTGATTCTCTTCATTTACGAGGACTTAAATCCAGCTCAAATGCTTTTGATTATCTTCATTTACGGAGGCTTAGATCTAGGTTACATAATTCTGATTCTCTTTGTTTATGGGAGCTTAGATCTAGCTCATCTTCATCTATTTTTCTTCATTTATGGGGGCTTAAATCCAGGTCAAATGCTTCAGATGTTCTTCATTCGTCGGTGTAGAAGTCCAATAAGAGGGGTTAAAAAAGCCCATAAAATGCTTCTGATTCTCTTCATTCGATGGTAGATTAATTCCAATATGAGGGCTTAACCCTAATGGGACCATGGTGTCACTAGTGTCGCCGAAAACATCTTATGAATTCCCAGCTGTTCAGAGGTGACATCATATTAACTAGATTTGAATTGCAATTTAACAATTAATGGATAGAGCTGAATTTTTTGTAAGCTATTAGAAGTCAAAAACTGATTTTTTGAGACAAATGTTTGAAACTTTTTCATCGATTTCTTTGGAAAATTTTGTGATTACTCTATTTCGAGACTTGGACACAATCAATGTTGCTGTCCATTAGGTAAATTTGAAATTATCATTTAATTTGGTTACTCCAGTTACACCTTGGGGGGCTTTAGATATTTTCGGTGACACTAGTGACACCATGGTCCAATTAGGGTTAAATAAAGCTACTATCCTACTGATTCTCTTCATTTGTTGGCAGTAGAAGTCCTTTACGGGGGTTTCGATCCAGCTCATATATGCCTCTGATCTTCTCAATTTCGTGGTATTAGAAGTCCGATGTGAGAGCTTAGATAAAGCTAGTATCCTGCCGATTCCCCTCATTTGTTGTTAGTAGAGGTATGGGGGTTCGTTGGTGTTAGTATATGATCCACCTCATATGCTTCTGATTTTCTTCATTTATGAGCCTTCAATCTAGCTCAAATAAGCCTCTGACTCTCTTCGTTCGTTGATAGTAGAAGTCCAATATGATGGGTTAAAAAAAGCTCATATATCATGCTTCTGATTCTCTGCATTGGCTGGGTGGATGAATTCCAATACAAAGGATTAGATGAAGCTATTTTCCTACTGATACTCTTCATTTGTTGTTAGTAGAGGTCCTTAATGGGTGCTCAATCCAGCTCACATGCTTCTGATTCTCTTTATTTACAGGCTTAAATCCAGGGCTTAATTACAGGGCTTAAATCCAGCTCAAATGCTTTTGATTATCTTCATTTATGGAGGCTTAGATCTAGCTTATATAATTCTGATTGTTTGTTGTAATAATTGTTCAAATTGTAGGGATGTTATGTACCAGAAATTAAATCTATTAGAGTAATAATAAGTATATTGACCTCAATCAAACAGAACTGGACTACTCCAAAACAACTCCTTCCATTTCCCAAGCTAGGCATTTCCACCCAGGCAAGTTATGGCACCCGATAACTACCTGATGAATTCTATGAAATTACCTCCAGCGTTCTCACAGAGTATAATGAAAACCGGCAAACTCCGCGATCAACAAACTTGAACAATTATGATTTGAACAAGGCTCAACGTAAATTAGTTTCAACTTTGAGAGCCGAGGCAGAACGTTATTTTCTTGAGGTAAAATATACTTACTCAACCCGTTTCAACCTTGGCTCATAACTGTCGGGTAAATGAGCTGACATTTCCAGCTATGAGCTCAAAAACTGAATTTGAAGAGATGTTGACAAACTGAATAATAAAGCGTGAGCGGCCTCTCTGTGAACGTGCTTCGCTAACGAGGCGGTCCCCGCTACGGCATTCTTTTTGCGACCAGGTTCAGAGTTTATATAGAAATGGCAGAACATCTTCAGTTATTATATCAAAAGAAGCTTCAAGCCATTTATAACGTGAAGTTGATATCCTTGGAAGAGTATACCGACTTAGAAGATGGAAGTTGACGTTTTGATGATCCCCCCTGTATGGGAAGGACTTTACATTTCAATTTCTGATTCTATGGTCCTTTGACACCAAAGAAAACCACAAATAAGTTTCTCAAAACGCCACTAGGTTCCAAAAAGTCGTAGAAGAATATAAAGACCGAAGATTTTACCTAACACAACCGAACCCAACTAGAAGTCTATTCTGTACCTTCAGAAAAACGCTGCTACAAAAAGTTATTACACAAAGGTTTATTATTTTTCTTTATAGATCACTCGTCTGCAAAGAACACGGCTTTGCCATTGCTACCACCAACCAACTTGAAGAAAATCATCGATCGTATTTCGATCAGCTAAAATTTGAACTTGAATTTGAATTTTTTTTTTTTTTTGATTTGGCCTCTCTTGCGATTCACACTCGTGTTTCTGATTTATTGTACGTACAACCCTTTGATTCTCGTAGGAAGCAAACGGTTTGTTCTACAGGGCTCCGCGTGGTCTCTAAAAATTCTATACTATCTTAAATTGACAGAAAAACAATACCTTTATATCAAAATTGTTAGAGTTAGGGCGTTTTCAAAATTTGAACCCTTATTTTTCAACCCTTAGGAGTGGCCTACCTCTACCAAACACACAACTAGACCCAAATGGAGCCCACATGCGAACGGTCGGCCAAATATAATTCGATTTTTGGATTCTACGTACCTTGAAACGTAAACCAACAAATTTTGTTTAAAAAAATGTCTAAGTCGATTCCAAAGGATACACCATTAAACTTAATTTAATGTTCAAGACTGGCTGGTTCTCATGCGGTTTAGGATTTACATGAAAATTCTGAGGGAATCTTCTTTACATACTAACCCCTAAAGTGCTACAGGTCCACAAACTACCTCCCGAGTCCTGGCAGAAGGAACATTTGTCTGGTCTGCATTCAAAGACGTACCACGGCTTAAACAAGGCCCCGTGAGACCTGGAGATGAACTCAAACCCGATGGGAAGGAGCTAATTCAATCTTGTCCCTCACCCCTAATGTCCGTGGTAGGATCTCGGACACTAAAACAAGGCTACCAGATAGATATGGCTGCCAAATTCTAAAAGTGCTGATGTATATTTCTATGTACAATACCATCGATTGAAACGGAGAATATTTTTCCAAAATTTGGAAAAATATTTTCTTTTGGAGAAAAAATTTGAAAAAAAATATTTTTTTTTTTTTGAGAATATTTTTTCATAATTTTCCTACCAGCTGCATTAACTATTTGCATTTAATATAAATAGTTAGTGCAACTGGTAGAAAAAGTGAAAGTGAAGTATCTAAGTAGTTCTTGTAATTTAATCAAGTATTTTTATCAAACGAATGTTTCTAATAAGTATAACTTGGTTCAATAAATTATTTTATGAGAAAACAAAACTCTGTATTCCGCAGACCTTTTTGTTTGGTTGTGTTTTGTTCTGGAGGAAAGATAAGAAATGATAAACAGGTCAGCTTTTATTCCGTAAGCGATAAATATATCAGTTGCTGTTGTATATTGAATAATATGAAAATTATCAAACGCGACCCAAACACGAAAAGGAGTCGAACGTTGTGGCACGGAGTAATTGATGGTTTAAACAAAAACCCCGACGTGACTCGTTTTTCGAGGAATGCAATTATGAAGCAGCTCGTCCTTCTGCGGCGGCGAATGCTGTCTCTCTTTCCCCCTTTAATTCGACGCATTTGCATGCAAAATCGCTACGCCGAAGAGTCCATTGAATGTGCAAATGGGTCTTCAAAAAATGATCCGGATAGTTACCTACCGGCGCGGGGGAAACCTTCACGGTTTTAATCAGCCAGCTCCAACGGTGAAATTGCGTTTTAATTGAAAGTAAACCGGATAATTTGTGGAAATTTTCACATTAAAGAGGCGTATATGCAGTCCACATCCCACTGCTCATGTTTTGAGGTTGATAGTTTTTATACTACATAATTTTGGTTTATTATTTTCAATAATGAACCTTTGGAATCGACCAAGAAAAAAAATTTTAACATTCCTCAAAATTTATTGGATTACGTTTCAAGGTACCTACGTAGAATCCAAAAATCGAATAAAAATTTGGCCATCCGTACGCCGTACGCGGCACTTTCCCCTCTTAACATTGGCCGATTTTGATGAAATTTGGTGTGTCGGCTCCATTTGGGGTCTAGTTGTGCCCCAAAGATTTTGGTTGATGTAGGTCACTTCTAAAGGTTGAAAAACAAGGTTTGAAATTTTGAAAACGCCCTAACTCAAAAAAATTTTATATAAAGATAATGTTTTTCTATCAATTTAAAATAGTATAAAATTTTTAGAATTTTTTGAGACCACACGGAGCTCTGTAGGACAAACCGTTCGCTCCCTACGAGAATTTAAGAGTTGGACTTACGATAAATCAGAAACACGAGTGTCAATCGCAAAAGAGGCCTAATCCCCGTTCAAATTTTAGCTGACCGAAATGCGATCGATGTTTTTCTTCAAGTTGGTTGGTGGCAGCAATGGCAATGCCGTGTTCTTTGCAGACGAGTGATCTATATTTTTTTGTGTAATAATTTGTACCTTTGTGTAATAATTTGCAGCGTTTCTATACTCAACGTCACCTATCTCTTAGCCCCTTCCTGGTGTACCAACGAAGAAATGTTTTTGTGCAATCTTGAGAAGCCTAAAACCAAAAAGTCGTGATGAAAACTCCAAATAGCCCTTCAAAAAGAGGCCTCAAAATCGAGACTTTCAGGTCTGCCAAGGTCATTGTTTTGACTTTTGTGCGGTGAAAAAAAAAGTCCTCCAACATCAAAGTGCTCACATATCACGTATAAAACGTTCTTTAAGATTTCTTTCATGATATTTTCCTCCTTTCTGTCTGTTTTCAGACTGTGAAGATGGCACCATCCTGTTAAATAGAACGTCACCATCCTCGTATTGGAACTCTTGAAATCGGTTTGTGACGTATGTAAAAATATACAAATAGCCCCCTGAAGGCACCTTCTTCTCTCATTGCTCCTGCCTTACGTTCGGAGTAATAGTAGTACATCATCGAAATCTAACAAATTTAGTCTCTGAAGAAAATTATGGGCATTTTCAAGATGGATATGTTATATAGACAGTTAATAATGGTATCAAGAGCAATAGAGAGCAGGTTCAAGCAATGGTGGGAATGATTTTGGAAACAAAGTATTGAAAAAACTACGGACGGTCCAAATCATTTACTAATTAATAATCTGATTAATAATTATTAATCAAATAATGATTAATTTTACGCCAAAGGCGTCATAAGATTTTGAGTTTTCTCGCACTTTACTTATATCTGAAGGCATAACAAAACTATTTTTCTAGTCTCTTTATTTTTATATCGTGACGTGACGCTGGTATCGTTCAGAAAACAAATGGAAACGTACTGTTCAAATTAACCCTATAACATGATTGTTAATTTGAATCGTATCAAATTGGTTAATGTCAATCTTAATCTTATAAAATCTTTGATCACGATTTCCAAAGACATGGGTTTTTGGATATGTATTGCTACTAGTAAAGTAAAGTAAAGTAAACAACCATTTCAGGTTGGATTAGAGGTGTGTCGGTACAGCTGTACCGGGACTGTGGAACCGAGTATCAGGTTGGAACGGTTCAACGCAGTGACAAAAACTCGACCCTTACCGGTCCAGTTCCACGGACTGATAAGATATCTTGAAATGGCTCTGGACCGGGAAGAGATCATTCTGATTGGTGAGGATGGAACTGGACCGGTAAGGATGGAACTGGACCGATAAGATATCATGGAGAATGGTTCAATGGCTCTGGACCGGGAAGGGTTTTGGACCGGTAAGCATGGATCTTGTTCTCAGTTCTGTTCCATGTTGTACCTGGAAGCGCCCTTACTACTTCCATGGACTGAGAATGGTTCATGGAATCATGGAATGGCTCTTGAGCGGGAAGTTATCTTTTGGACTGGTTAGCATGGAAGTTGTCTCCAGTATTATTATTCTCATGTTATGTTCTTAAACTGCAACGTCATTATTCTTTCCTTGGATTGTTTGGTAACTATTTATAATAAATTGCCTCTATTTATAATAAATTGCCTATTTATAATAAATTGCCTCTTTTGTAACACTTGTTCAAATTCCTTCCTTTTAGCGAATTGTCAAGGAAAATGATGCTATTGTATTGCAAGTTGAGATCATAAGCATGGAAGAAGGACGATAGGGATTTGACTGCCTGCTTCATCCATGCCATGTGAGTGGGATTTGATCGCCTGTACCGGTAATGGAACTGTACCGGTAATTTGGAACGGTTACATCTTTGTCACCGTAACCTTTGGAACCGTTCCAGGGAAATACCTGGACTGACACACCTCTAGGTTGGATTATCGTCCGACTGCCATCAGCAGTCTTCCTAAGGAAAGCTCAGAATTTGTTCTGATGATTTCGCTCATGGCTTCTCTATGGCCTCACCGCCCTGGGTTGGAGGGACGAGGGGGGGCTGAGCACGGCTCGCACGAAAATACCCCACCCCGGCGAGCCACGAACTCACGGTTTCCCCGCCGGTTCGAGACTCGTCGCCAAAAGACGCATGCCGCAACGAGCACGGCCACAGCTCACCCCTTGAACTGCTACTATTCCGAAAGTGCATTCAGTGGATAGAGCTTTAGCTATATTCTCAGATCTTTGCAGTTTAAAGACGAATTTTTGGACTATTCTCAGTACGTATTTTCTGAAATTCAATATGTTTATGATAGAGAGTTGAGATGTCCATGTCAATATGAGGTGAGGATGTCCGTCCAACTTTGCAGACGTTCACGTGTAGGCCTTTCTAGGTCTCCCAAGTTAGTTTGATCGCAATACAGCCACCCGACTTTGTTGGAGGTATTGTGAAATTCTTGGGAAGAGACGAAGGAAGATGAAGGCCTCGAATCGAACGTAATCCGCCGGAGGAAAACCGCATTCCGAGGACGGGAATTTCGTTTCATTTCTGGCCCTTCTGCCCACCGCGGAATCGCCCGATGGAACCGCGAGTTTGAGATGGGAAAGACGTGGGGGAAACCATACCTCTGCCCAGACCGTTCTGGAAGCACATCGCTCCACCTGGTCACGTATAGAGGCGGGTGAAACCTCCAAGTCCTCTGCTTATCCGGCTCAATATCGGGCTTTCGCCAAAACCACCCTCGTTTGTACCTCAAAGCAGGTATCTTGACTATACATCTATATGATAGTGACCTTGTGGTTGCTTAATCCAGCTTCCAAACGATCTCTTCGTTGGTTAAGTTCCTGTAGGTTGGTCATTGTTTCATCATAGTTACCATTACAATCACTGGCCTGATCTCAAGTACCTAGTTGCTCGTATGAAGTATCAAACCCGACACGAGCCCCGCCACGAGCTTTAAGCTCATATGGGGCTAATTATATACATTTTATTTAAACTTCACACAAATGTATTGAAAGCAATATTTAAAGATCTTTTATGTTTTTATTTTTTTTTTTTATTTGTTTTTTTTTAAAGAATCAATTGATATAATTTAGTAAAAGGGATGATGGGAATGTCGATGGACAAATTAGGATATGTTTTTCATTTAATTGTTTTTATAATGTTATACTGGAAATGAAGATGATTAAAGAAGAGATTAAAATTTTTAAAAAAGTCTGCCAAGCGGGTGTGGCCCATAGCTTCCTCGTATCCATAACCCCATTATATAGATGATCCGATGCATAGTAGTTAATCTCAAAACACCAATCTCTAAGTACCTTCCACTACCCTCATAGGGGACTATCTAGACGCTAATCTGGACAATCCTAGATAATTTAATCAAATTCGGATGAAAAATATAAGTGAGTAAATGTATGTGATTGGATCAAGAAAATTCTTAAACTCAGCTGGGATTCGAACCCGGGACCCCTGGGGGATAGTTCTAAGCGCTACTTCTGAGCTATTGAGGCCTAGTGATGTAATAAATTGAATTGAGATTCTCACAGGGGACCATCCCTCTATGAATGAATCCCTCTATGAACCTTTCCCTATGATTTTCACAGGGGACCATCAAAATACTAATCTGTAACATCCCTGAAAATTTCATTGAAATCAGATAGAAAATGTAGAAGTTATGGCCGTTAAGGAATTCACGTTTGTGCATGCGCAGATTTTCATAGGGGACCGTCTACACACCAACCCGCACAATCCCTGAAAATTTCATAGAAATCGGATAATAACTTACTATAGTTATGCCCGTTACAAGGATTTCATGACAGGCACACAGACACACTGACACACAGACAGACACGGAACCAAAATTGTTCAGAAAGGTCTGAAACGCTAAACGCGAGTGAAAATGTTGATTTTGGAGAACTTTTTTTTTCATCCTTGAAAAGTGAAAACAAAGCTTCCGCTACCTTGGTAGACTCGGAAGCAAAAGTATCAAAGGATTACCGTTTGACCAATTTCCAGTAAGAATTTTGAAGATTACTGACCTCCCCTGTGGAGTTTATTCAATGATACCATGGGGGGATAGACTGAGAACCCACCTTTCCTAAACGCCCTTCATTATTATTTTACAACTCTCAGTCCAGGCAAGGCTGAGCAAAATAGTGAAAATGGTCCCAACTCTCCCCATCAGACGGTATATTTCATTCCTGTTAATCAGACCTGAACAGTGGTAGGATGATGTCACTCGTAACCTTCATAATATGCAAACTCAAGTTTGTGTACATTCAGCACATCTATTTATACCCTTATTGATGTAGGAGTATAAACTCCAATATGAAGAATATAAAGTCCACAATTATGGCTAGGCGTCATAAACGATTATGAAGCGAAATTCACGACAACCGCTCGGTCTTGAGTAGTGTTCGATGGAATGGATATTGATTGATTGATTGAGTTAAAAGTCGAAACTTCCCTTATCTATTAAAGGAGGCGTCAGACATCAAAGACGATCCTATCAGCTTGAGATTTATCGAATTATGTCCCTCGCCGTTCTACAGCACTCACGTTGAACACGTTGATCGAACTGATGAAATCGAATTTTAGAGAATAACAACAACCACCTTTTTTTGATGGTGAAATTCATGTATATAAAAATCATTTCATCTCAAATGCGGACAGTTGAAATTTTTGATAAAAACATATTTTAATCTCAAAATTGAAAATTTTTCAAAACTTATTAAATTACTTCCGAGTCTACCAAGGTGGCGGATGCATTGTTTTCACTTCTCAAGAATACAACGAAATGCCCTCCGAAATCAAAATTTCCACTTTCGTGTTTTACACCTTTCTGATCAGTTATGGATTCGTGTCGATCGGTCGGTCTGTTTGTCCGAGAATCCTTTAACAGGCAAAACTATGAGGAGTTTCAGTCCAATTTTGATGACATTTTCAGAGATTGTGCGGATTGGCACGTAGACGGACCACATAAAAGTCTCCTCAGACAGCCTCTGAGCATGTTCAACGTAAAACTCTTGTGAAATCCATAACTTCTATATGTTACATGTTCAAGAATTACATAAATGACCCTGTAGTTGGTTCCCTAGGAAACGCATCACGATCTGACAAATGGTAAATACTGCACATGAACTAACGTAAAATCCTTGTAACAACCTCATCCTCTACTCTCAATCCGATTAAATTTTCAGGAATTGTATGTTTGAACACTATAGGTGATGAGATCATTGATAACTAAGGCGCATGCATTGAAATGTATAATAAGCATAACTTTACGATTTTCATTCGGTTTCGATGGGAAACACAAGGACTTGTACCTAGTTGAGACTCTATGGTTCCCTATAAATGTCACGTAATCATCAAATTTGTAGGAACTTGGAGAGTCGGATCATTTACGCAATCGTTGTGGATACGAGGAAGCTATGTGCCTCACCCACTTGGCAGACATTTTGAAATATATTAAGAGGTACAATACTAAAGAAATTTCGCTATTGGGGATATGGAGGAAGTAAGTACCTCAGATATAATAAGAGCTTTAGAGGACAATGACACCACGGAGCACTACCCCTGAGATGCCCAGTAAATAAAGGGGTTCGAGCTTGCAAAAAATGGAACAAGACATGTTTTTTTCTAGGATCGTTTGGTATTGTGTGAGTATGGAGAAACCAAGTTTTCGACCTCGAAAGCCCTTGGAAAAACTTTTGGTGGGCTAAAAACCACAAAATTTTCAACCTTGACAAACGTATTTACCTTGACATCTCATGAAATTCATATTTCCAGTCTTCTAATAAAACCGACTATACTTATTTTTCAAGTGATGTTACTTCTATTTCCGGCAGTCTCAGATATTCGAATTCAAAGATTTCTATTTGCTGACCCGACGCATGGGTCATGGAGGAAAAACGCTGCAAATTATTACACAATGGTTCATTATTTTTTATTTTTCTATATAGATCACTCGTCTGCAAAGCCACCAACCATCCAGCATGAAGAAAAACATCGATCGCATTTCGGTCAGCTTTAATTTGAACGGAGATTAAGCCTCTTTTGCGATTCACACTCGTGTTTCTGATTTATCGTACGTCCAAACTTTAAATTCTCGTTGTGAGCGAACGGTTTGTCCTACAGAGCTCCGGGTGGTCTCAAAAAATTCTAAAACTTCTATAGAATCTTAAATTGAAGGAAAAACAATACCCTCATATCAAAATTTTTTGAGTTAGGGCGTTTTAAAAATTTCAAAATTCATTTTCGAACCCTTAGAAGTGACCTACATCAACCAAAATCTGAGGGGCACAACTAGACCCCAAATGGAGCCTACATACCAAATTTCATCAAAGTCGGTCAATACTAAGTGGCAAAAGTGCTGCGTACGGCGTACGGCGGACGGACGGCCAAATTTTTATTCGATTTTTGGATTCTACGTACCTTGAAACGTGAACCATCAAATTTTGAGGGGGTGTTAACAAATTTTTTTTCTTGGTCGATTCCAAAGGTTCATTATTGAAAATAATAAACCAAAAACGGAAGAAAAATAGTTGGATTTGCGATGTTCAGTGGCATCATTTTGGAAACTATTCTATTGCATTGAAAGGAAATTTTATTCACTTATACTTGCATAAGAACCAATTTTGGGCATAAAACTACCACAAAAAACTGCAAAAATGAGATTTTTTGGAATATTGAATTTCCCAAAATTTGGTTTTTGAGTGTTAAAATATTCCAAAATTGATCAATTCTCAAATTGTTTGTGCTTTTTGAATTCTTTCATAGATACTCTACAACTTCTAGGGAGAAAGGTTTCGATTAATAGTGATGCTGCAACTATAAAACACATTCAAAGAGAGGGTTTCACGGTTTTTAGAATTTTTGGAAAAATCGATGTTTTTTCACTGTCAGTTGTGACCGTTGTATAATTCTCAATTTAAAGTTTGAATAATTAGTTCGACGCAAAATTTAATGATCTTTCATTATGTATATGGTCAATATTTCGCTAGAATGCTTCATTCTGACGTAAAAAGATAAAAACTGAAAAAAGTCCGAAAATTTCTGCCCACCTAAAGTTTTTCCAAGGGCTTTCGTGGTCGAGAACTTAGTTTCTCCATACTCACACAATACCAAACGATCCTAGAAAAAAAATCTCTTGTTCCATTGTTTGCAAGCTCGACCCCACTTTGGATCCTCTATTTACTAGGCTATTACCCAGGTTATTACATTTAGTGCAAAAATTATTCACAGACATGGACGTGGAAAAACTGCACTTACTTCATTTTCAGCTTTAAATGTATTAAAAATTTAGTAGATTGGAAACCAAAACAAAAATCGTCTGCCAAGTGGGTGTGGCACATAGTTTCCCCGTTCCCCTGAAAATTCAATCGAAATCGGAAAGAAACTGAAGAAGTAAGTTTACCAAGGATTTCAAATTGGCGCATGCGCAAAGGCTAATATGATCACAATGAAATTGAAGGGGGGCTGAATTGAATATTACTATTCATATGAACTCAAATTTGAAAAAAACTACTCAAATTCTTCAACTTTTATTACGCTCAACTCATTATAATTCGCATTTTCCTCCCCGAATTTACTGTTTTTGAGACGACGAGTAGTATTGCGTAAGTTTAAAAAAAATCGATTCAGAGATAAGAAATTATTGGCTTCGGTCGAACAAAAGTTAGTAGGCAGCTATTTTGTATAGTTATTGAGTCACTTACTTAGCTGAACCTCGTAATAACCACTAGCAACAATGCGATGAGATCAGTAAAGACGGTCGTTTAGACAATGAAGAGGATCGGACGCAGTTCTTGAAACTCGACTCTGCGAACTACGAGATAAGTAATCCTTCATTATTGTAGGCTTTTCAATTAACTTATTACCGTTAATTTAAGTTGTTAATAGGTACCAATTAACTTCGATTTAACTAATATACCGTACAATATGGTATTTAGTTTGATGGTGAACTGAGAAGGCATTATGAATCGTGAAATTAATTTTATTTTATATATTCGACCTTCCGACCTGCTATTTTTTATTGGGATCAGATTGGTAGAAATAAGTTATCGCTCACTTTAATAACGTGTAATCAAAAATGTCCGGATGAATAATTTTCGTAATGTGTTCGCATACTTTGAATTTATGAGTAACGAAATCAGTCAGACAATACTATTCAAGTAATTGCAGCTGTTTCGCAGATTTACGAAAAAAAATTTGTCCACATTTTGTTTGAAAAACGCTGTTTTTGAAATGTATATTACAATTATGTAGGAATAAACATTTTGTAATATTATGATAGGTATACTGCCGTGCAAAGCCAGAAAGTCGTATCTTGACTTCACTCAACTTTCGGGAAAACGACCTGATAGGTTTCGTGGCGAAATAACGCTTTCGCGGGATTATTTTTCCTCCTTTTACCACAAGTAAAGGTTTTTTTTAAAGGAAATTAGAAACCGAATCGATTTCTTGAGTCAAAATTAAAAATTTTGAGTGTAAATTGTCAAAAAACGATGATACTAGTTGACACTCTCGTAAACCCGAAGTTACCACTATTCTGTTCTGAATGCGCACCATGAGACTTTCGTATGCTAAATACATTTTAATTCCTGAAACTTTATAATTATCTTTAAATCAAGAACTCATTTCATATTAATTATTTTGTCATCCTTCTTGGCTCAAAGTTAATCGTATTTCATATCTGTGTTCGGAGTGTAAGAAAAAACAGCTGAATCAATAAAAATCGTTTATTCACGTAAAGTATAAACGTAAAATCACCACTAAATTCCGTGTTTTCAGAGGCAAAAGTCGTATCATGCCGATTCAGAATGCAAGAAGTCGTATCGTCGAAATACTGAGGCCGATTCCCGTATCAGTGTCAAGATACGAGTTTCCTTCTTCTGAATCGCTCTGATACGACTAAGTAGTTTTTTTAGCAGAATCAAATTGCTAACACGAAAATCGCAAATGGCGCAAACAGTTCGTTCTATGTTGTCCTGAAGCTTTTTCGGTCAAAAGTTCTCTCCCATGCCACAAAAGTGACTATCCAAATCTTATAAGGCCTGTCCCCTTGGACTTTTTTTAGCATGGAACATGTTTTAGCCATTACCTAACTGGGCCAAAACGTGACGAAGGAACGAAAGTAGTATTTTGTAATGATTTTCGCTTACAACCGATCCGTTTCTAGGGAAATATATCGATTTTCTTCATAGTTTTGAAGATTTCTTTGAAAATTCACTCATTAACTCTTACCTATTGCATGAATGGAATTTTTGACCCGCTTCGGTCTAAATACTAGCACCAGATCATCTTCATAATATGATCATCTTCATAATATCTTCAAGATATGATCTTGACACCACGAGGTACGTTTTATTCAGATGATGAACTTTGGGAAGTAAACGAGGAAAGAAATTCACAACCATGTTCTTACCACTCACTTGTAAGTGATCAGAAACACGATAGTGAATCTCCTTTTTCCGCATTACTGTACGTTATAACAATCTAGCCTTCATGAGTCGCCCGAAACCTCAAATTGAATTTCACCAAAATGACAATGAATATCAGTAAACATCAACATTCAGCTATTTAATGAATAATCGCTTTGCAAGTTTCTATGTACTAAAGTGATGAAATAATCACTTGCTTGGATATTTTCTAATAACATCTAATAGACCTATTAGTTTTGAAAATTTCAGCGGATGTTTTCAGCAAAGCCCAACTCTAATTTCATTTCAAATTGATCAAATATTAATCAGCAAATTGCTACATACTTTCCTTTTCATCTTCAACATAATTATGTAAATGAAGTGTGGAAGTTAAAAAAGTTGGTAAGTAAAAAAAAAAAAAACGCTGCAAAACATTGCCCAGAGGTTTATTATTTTCTGAATAGATCACTCTTCTGTATAGATTCCACCCTACCAACCGTAGGTACCTACTACCTACTACGGCATTTTTGAAAATTTCAACCCCAACCACCAACCAAATGGAAATGAATGGGTTGAAGACCCCTGGTCTAGATTGGGGAACGTCCCTTGTGAAGCGAAGTAGTAGTCGGTTATACACATCCTTCACGACCTCGCGGTCGTGCGTTTTTTAACATAACTTGTCCCCGCAGACTTCCTCCGAGTCTCCTATCTACCCCAAGGCTTCCTATCTGCTACTGTACGCCCCTTTCCTGCCTTATCTCACTGACAACTACATAGTTTCGGGTGTTTTAAGCTAGTCTCTAGTTCAATAAAAACACCACGTTCGTGTGTTAACATCACTTTGACGTTAATTATTAACACTTATTAATTACTTATTAAATTATTATGTAAGGTCAGCAAAACCTAATTTTTGACATGGATTTGTCTTTTGGCGGGGGTCAAAGAATTTTTCGCGACACTTTTTTAGCCACAAAAAAAGCAACGCTGCAACCAGTAAACAAAATCATTGCTACATATCGGAAACTATGAAGCAAGGTGCTATTATACTGCAGAACCTGCTATTATACTGCAGTATTGTACTGCGATGTATTACGTGCGATCGGAGTTTTTTTTAAGAAAATAAATTCTGTTTATTCATTGAAAAATTAATACGTAGGTACAAAGGTAGGTCTGAAAGTACTATCATTTTGACATTATTTCTTCAAAATTTTGTTTATTCATTGAAAAAGTAATAGGTAGATACATATCTTGTGTTTGTTTATTTCATCGTTTTAATTTTCAAATTACACCTACAACAATGAACATATCCATGATCTATTGTTTTTTCTTCTAAGGAATTTTTGCAACAAAAAATACAACGCGATACCAGTAAACAAAATCATAGCTACATATTGGTAGCCATGAAGCAAGGTTCTCTGGAATACTACAATATATTACGTGCAATCGGAAGGTTTTTTTTTAGAAAAAGATTCTGTTTATTCATTGAAAAAGTAATAGGTAGGTACATACTATTCAAATAAAGTGTTATTTCGACATTATTCCTTCAAAATATGGTTAATTCATTGAAAAAGTAATAGGTAGGTACATATCTTGTGTTTGTTTATTTCATCGTTTTAATTTTCAAATTACACCTACAACAATGAACATATCCATGATCTATTGTTTTTTCTTCTAAGGAAATTTTGCAACAAAAAATACAACGCGATACCAGTAAACAAAATCATAGCTACATATTGGTAGCCATGAAGCAAGGTTCTCTGGAATACTGCAATCGGAAAGTATTTTTTTTTTTTTTTAGAAAAAAAATCTGTTTGTTTATTGAAAAAGTAATAAGTAGGTACATGTATTACGTGCAATCGGAGTTTTTTTTTAAGAAAATAAATTCTGTTTATTCATTGAAAAATTAATACGTAGGTACAAAGGTAGGTCTGAAAGTACTATCATTTTGACATTATTTCTTCAAAATTTTGTTTATTCATTGAAAAAGTAATAGGTAGGTACATATCTTGTGTTTGTTTATTTCATCGTTTTAATTTTCAAATTACACCTACAACAATGAACATATCCATGATCTATTGTTTTTCACTCTAAGGGAAAAATTTATTTATCAAATTGACGAAAATTCTCAGTAACTAAACCAAAATGAGTCGGAAACTTCTCGGGGAACACCCAAAACTACTGACTTGAAGAAGGTTATCACGGTTAGGAATCTATTTTCTTACCGAGCTTCGAAATCCCTCCAAATTTCCGACAAAAAATGGAGAAGTTTGCTGCTACAAGGTTTTTCTTTGCATTATGTAGGTACTTCCGAGTCCGAATGGCAGAAGTTTGAATAACAACGGATCTATTTACATTCTCACTAATCTCGACATAATTTATTTGGGGTACGTGGTAATTCCAGTTGATTGTTGTTACGCCGTCCCACCTCCGCTCCCATCCTCAATTAGGTAACCGTCGCAAAAGTCCTCTGTGCCAAAGGGAAATTAAACTCTTCGATGTCGGATAAATTGAACTGGGAAATTACCTTAACCGTCCAGTAAGCGAGGTTTAATTAAATTGTCCCAGACGAGTAGCATCAGTTAATGAGCTATTTTTTGTAAATAAAACTAACCGACCAAAGTTTAAAAATTGACCTCAGGGGTAGGTAAACTTTCAAATTGTTGTTCTGAAAAAGTAAAAAAAAGAAAAAACGCTGCTAATTATCACACAAAGGTTTATTTTTGCTTCCCAGTCTACCAAGGTAGCAAAAGCTTTGTTTTCACTTTTCAAGGTTGAAAAAAAAGCTACAAAATAGAAATTTTCACTCGCGTTTTACGTTTCAGACCTTCCTGAACAATTTTGGTTCCTTGTCTGTCTGTCTTTTGCGATTCACATTCGTGTTTCTGATTAACGTGAATCCAACCCTTCAATTTCATAGGGAGCGAACGATTGGTCCCAGAGAGCTCTGGGTGGTCTCATTCCATTCTAAAAATGCAATACTGTTTTAAATTGTTGAAAAACTATTAAATATTAAATTGTTAAAAAAAACTATTAAATATTAGAAGTAACTTACATGAATCAAAGCTTCGGGGCACAACTAGACCCCAAATGGTGCTCAGATACCGAATTTGCCAAATTTTGCCTAAAAGTGCCGTGTACGGCGGTCGTACGGCAACATTTTGGTTTAATATTTTCAATAATGAACCTTTGGAATCGATCAAGAAAAAATATTGTTTAACCCCCTCAAAATTTGTTGGTTTACGTTTCAAGGTACGTTGAATCCAAGAATCGAATACAAATTTGGCCGTCCTCTTCCGTTTCCTCAGTTAGCATTGACAGATTTTGATGAAATTCGGTATGTAGGCTCTATTTGGGGTCTTGTTGTGCCCTGAAGATTTTGTTTGATGTTGATCACTTCTAAGGGTTCCAAAATCAATTTTGGAATCGCCCTAACTCAAAAAATTTCGATATAAAGGTATGGTTTTTCCTTCAAATTAAGATTCTATAGAATTTTTAGAATTTTTTGAGACCACGCGGAGCTCTGTAGGACAAACCGTTCGCTCCCTACGAAAATTTAAGGGTTTATATTGAAATATATATATATATAAATCAAAACACGAGTGTGAATCGCAAAAGAGGCCTAATCTCCGTTCAAATTAGAGCTGACCGAAATGCGATCGATGGTTGGTGATTTTGATTTATTTTTTTTATTTTTTTTTTTTTATTTTTTCTTATTTATTTATTATTATTTTTTTTATTCTTCCCTTCATATTGGATGGTTGGTGATTTTGTAGACGAGTGATCTATATAAAAATAATAAACCGTTGTGTAATAATTTGCAGCGTTTTGCTTCCGAGTCTACCAAGGTAGCGGAAGCTTTATTTTCACTTTTCAAGGTTGAAAAAAAGCTACAAAATCGAAATTTTCACTCGCGTTTTACGTTTCAGACCTTCCTGAACAATTTTGGTTCCTTGTCTGTCTGTCTTTTGCGATTCACATTCGTGTTTCTGATTAACGTGAATCCAACCCTTCAATTTCATAGGGAGCGAACGATCGGTCCTAGAAAGCTCTGGGTGGTCTCATTCGATTCTAAAAATGCAATACTATTTTAAATTGTTGAAAAACTATTAAATATTAAATTGTTAAAAAAACTATTAAATATTAAAAGTAACTTACATGAATCAAAGCTTCGGGCACAACTAGACCCCAAATGGTGCCCAAATACCAAATTTTGCCTAAAAGTGCCGTGTACGGAGGTCGTACGGCAACATTTTGGTTTATTATTTTCAATAATGAACCTTTGGAATCGACCAAGAAAAAATATTGTTTAACCCCCCTCAAAATTTGTTGGTTTACGTTTCAAGGTACGTAGAATCTGAGAATCGAATAAAATTTTCTTCGGCACTTTCCCCACTTAGCATTGACCGATTTTGATGAAATTAGGTATGTAGGCTTCATTTGGGGTCTACTTGTGCCCCGAAGATTTTGGTTGATGTAGGTCACTTCTAAGGGTTGAAAAATAAGGTTTGAAATTTTGAAAACGTTAACAAATTTTGATATAAAGGTATTGTTTTTCCATTAATTTAAGATAGTATAGAATTTTTTGAGACCACGCAAAGCCCTGTAGGACAAACCATTCGTTCCCTACGAGAATTTAAGGGTTGGACGTACGATAAATCAGAAACACGAGTGTGAATCGCAAAAGAGGCCGAATCTCCGTTCAAATGTTAGTTGACCGAAATGTTTTTCTTCAAGTTGATTGGTGGTAACAATGGCAAAGTCGTGTTCTTTGCAGACGAGTGATCTTTATAAAAAATAATAAACCTTTGTGTAATAATTTGCAGCGTTTTATTTGATTTTCGAATTCTACGTGCCTTGAAACGTAAACCAACAAATTTTGTGGAGGTGGTTAAAAAAATGTTTTTTTTTTATCGATTCCAAAGGTTCAATGAAGTCACATTTTGCCTTCTCACATTGTTGACCTACAACACGAATATGAAGCGTCCCTACCTTTGGTAGTTAGGAAGCAAAAACCTCTGCACCGAAAGGAAATTAAACCCGACTATTTCTGGAGGATTAAAGCGGGAAATTACTTAACCGTTCGTTAAAGCGAGTCTTAATTAAAATGACGAATACGCGGACCGACTGAAGGAAAAAGGAGACTTCGCCGACCGGCTCAAACGCCTCCCTACATCGATCGGTTCTCGACCAAATCGAAGAATCATCTTCATTTTGAAGAAATCAGTTGCGCGGTATCAAAGCTCAGAGTTGCGCGTAAATGAAATGAGGTTTTACAAAACGCGATATTTCTAACGACCGTGCTAATTGGTCGTGTGTGTTTGAAGTTTCAGGTTATCCCCCTCCCCTCGCGGACAGATTTGATTCTCCTACGCGTAGAGGGTTAATTGGCATGGTGAGGTTAATGAAGAGAAGGGGATTCACCGCCATCTGTTCACTCGACGTGAAACCTTCAGAAACATCCACTTTCGAATTGTTTTCAAAATTACTTGAAATTTTGAAACTTCAAACTTATTTCAAGACGTTCATTTTTTATACATCCCCTTTTTTCATCTTGATATATTGTGGAACGCAAACCATGGTCAGTTCTTAACACTCAAAATCTGGATTCTAAATCACATTCTTTGTGAAAAGAAAATATCCGCTTCGTAAGAGGTGCACGAACGCATTAAAATAACACAGAAATCACCAATATTAAGGGACCACGCGCCCTTCAACCGCGAAGAATTGTACTATCGACCCAACTCAGATCAAATAGACGACCTAAATTTATACATATAGAAAAATCATAGTGCGTGTGATGAGATTGTATTTTAGTGATCTTCAAAATTATCAACGTAGGAAGGTAATAAATTACTAATAACATTAATCAGATTAGGTAGAAGGTGTGAGAGGAGCCACATGATCATGGGATCAAAGGGATTTTGAAGTGTCTTTTAGTAATCGAATTATTTTTGAAATAAATCAATAAGAGTCAATTAGTTAATGATGGTTTAAGAAGAGACGTAAATAGAATTTTTTTCGACTTCAGGTGTTTTTTTGTAGTAATGGCTTAATTGAGGAGGGTTAACCTCCCTGACATAGTGGAGGTGGAACGCGTTATGGAACACCTCTCTCGAGGGATGTAAATTTCGACGTTGATCGAGAAGATGGAAAAATTGAGAGGAGAAAAAGGCATTTTCTATAGCTTACCTTTCGAGGTGGCGGCTGCATTTTCTACTCAAAAATTTGTCTCTTTTTTTATTGTATTTGATGGGGATGTTTCGGCACCCGCGCACTGTCTTCAACCACCCAAGCCAGCGGCCGTTTCACCCACTGACGACCATATTGATCAGGGCCGTTCGTCGGAGGTCACCTTCTCCTGCTTTACCCCCACCACCTCCGCCAAGTCCTGCCCCTCCCCGGTCCCGACCTGATATCGACCGTCGAGCGCCACTGTGGCGCATGCGTTTTGCGCCGTCGTCGAGCCGCCCGTATTTCGAATTTGGTGGCCACCCATATCCCGGGAAGAGGATGGAGGCAATGTATTGAAAGATTATCGATGAGATTGTGTGATGTGAGAGGAATGCCACCTACTTGATCAGATGGAAATAATTGTATTCTCAAGAACAATTTTTAAAACCTAACAAAACTTTTCACAATTATTCCAATAGCTGGCTATACACGAGCAGATAATTGTATTCTCAAGAACATTTTTTAAAACCTAACAAAACTTTTCACAATTATTCCAATAGCTGGCTATACACGAGCAGATAATTGTATTCTCAAGAACAATTTTTAGAACCTAACAAAACTTTTCACAATTATTCCAATAGCTGGCTATACACGAGCAGATAATTGTATTCTCAAGAACAATTTTTAAAACCTAACAAAACTTTTCACAATTATTCCAATAGTGAATTCCATACACTAATTAATTGTTCTTCACTAATTATTCCATACACGAGCAGATCTGATCGGCCGATCACCTCTGGCAGATCTCAGTTAGCGATGGGATTGGTCGCAGCCCATTAACGTATTTTTGCTATCGGCAAGCCAGGATCTGTCACCCGATCATATCTGCTCATTAGTGGACCAAATCTAGCAGATTTGGCTACGACGTAGATCTGTCACCGACTTAGATCTGGATTATCGGTCAGGACCGAAAATTTCCTAGATCGGTGGCAGATTTGAGGCTAAACGATAACCCCCTATATTGCTTGAGTCTACCAAGGTAGCGGAAGCTTTGTTTTCACTTTTCAAGGTTGAAAAAAAAAGTTCTCCAAAATCAAAATTTCCCCCCGAGTTTTACGTTTCAGAGCTTCCTGATCAATGAGGAATTTCACCATGTCGGAATTTCCTATTTTTGACCCCAAAATCGGATTTAGCACCTCGAAAAACCCTTTCATCCCAAACTTTCAGCCCTTACTTCCTAATTTACGAATAAAAAAACAGTGTAGAAAATATGAACGTTTAAAAAAAAACGGGAGGATGACGTCAACCTGGAATAGTTCATTTACGGCCGCTTGAAGCACTGAGATCGTGAAATCTATAGTCCTCAGATGTAACATTTCACAAAACCAGTAAAGATCAAAATCGAAAAACTGAAGAAAAAACAAAATAGAAAAAGCAAGATGGGGAAAATTAGGTTTCTCCTGTTTTTTTAGTTTATAACTTTCCTCTTAGATAACACGATTTTGTTGTACCATCGGGCAACAATGGGAAGATACGGCGATCTGAACAGCCAATCAGCGAGCATTTCTGCTTCACGTAGAAGAGGTCCGTTTTCCCGGTTATTTTTTTGAAATCATAAATTTTGATTGTCTCCCAAAAATAACAGGAGACTTATTTTCCGAAATCAAGCCAATTTTCATCTATCCCACACCATTAACTATTCAGGAAAAATGCACACAGAATTCGGTGAAATTCCCCATTTTGGTTCCGAGTCTGTGTGTCATGAAGTCCTTGCCACAGCCATAACTTCCACATTTTCCATCCGATTTCGAAGAATTCAGGGATTGCGCGGGTTGGCGTGTAGATGGTCCCCTATGAAAATCCCCCGGACTGATTGTAGCCGCTGCGCATGCGCAAACGTGAATTCCTTATAACAGCCATAACTTCTAGATTTTTGACTTCTTCGACGAAATTTCTCAGGATCGTTCAGAAGAGCGTGTAGATGGTCCCCTTGAAGGTAGTGCAAGGTACTTAAAAATTGATGTTTTGAGATTAACTACCAGGCATTGGATCATCTATACAATTGGGTTATGGATACGAGGAAGTTATGTGCCACACCTACTTGGCATTTTTCATCTTTCGTCATGGGGTTGGTACGTTTATTCAAAGACAAACGAAAATTAGCAGCTTTTGTGGAAGGTGTGTGTGTTTGTACTTACCCATGAACTGTATGGAAAATACAGCTCGTTAAGGGGGGGGGGGGGTCCAGTTTGACACATCTGTGTTTCACAGATATCGTTCGCAAGAAGTCTGTACGTTAGGGGGCGAAGGGCAGACCAAATCTGCCGGATCTTCACCCACCGACATCTTCAGTCGATCTAGTTCGTTGTGGCCAAATTTCCCCACCGATATTGCTCAGAAACCCCAAGTCTGCCGCGGATATCTGTTCGCGTATGGCCAGCTAATGTACCCCCTTCATAGACACACCCAGCGGCGTTTCCATTGGTCCTTACACCTGGAAAAATCATCTGCTGTTAAGCTTCCCCTACTTTTTTGTTTTATTTCTTCCATCGTCTGAAATCGCTATTTTTCAAGGATTTTTTGAGTTTTTGGAACAGCTAGAAGACACAGGGTGCCGAAGAGTAGAGGGGTTCCCTCTTCAACCACTCATGACACTGTGAACGACTCATCACGTCATCACCATGAGCTCTCTAAAAGACGCTTCAAAAACAGCTGCTGAAAACCAGTTCGTAGATGATAGAGCAATAATTAAAACGCTGCAAATTATTACACGAAGGTTTATTATTTTTCTCTATAGATCACTCGCCAGCAAAGAACACAGCCATTGTCGTTGTCACCAGGCAACCACATTTTCTCTTCACAATTCAAGGTTATTTTGAATAAATAAACGCTTCGCATTCAATTCAAAAATGTTGTGTTCTATGTGAATTTGAGTGAGGGCGATGGTCGGAGAGATCGATCCCTAAGCCTACGGCTTTGGCATTACATCCACGGCGCCTCGTGGCTGACCGTCCGGATAAGTGCTTGAATTTTCTATCCGCAAACCTCGGTGTCTGGACCCAGACCTAATGGCCGGAAGCAGAGCATTCACCTAATGAAACCTAGTGTTCTGAAGAGGTCCCTCAGGGGAGATAGAGGTTTGGCGCCTTTATGGGGCAAACTGTTACCTCTGAGGAACTGGGCTGTAGGTAAGACAAGAAGTGATAAGTCGGATTGACTAGGTACGAATGCATGTAGACCCCCTGAGGGACCCCTGGGGTATTGTGTACCCCTGAGTGCGACTTTTATACTCTAGCTATTATGGTGACAGGAGAGTGGAAAGAGGTGACATCAGATGATGTGTTCTTTCCCTTCCTCACCTCGTCCGTGTTGGTGATGACTCATGCCACTCTGGGTTTTCCTACACGTCACTTTATTGGAGAACTAACTAAAATAGATGTATGACATTATAGAAAATAAACTCCTGCACAAAATTACAGCACCGCCATCTATTTCTTCATTTTTCCCCTTCTTTTTTGCCATATCAAGTTCTTATCCATTTGCACACATTGATTGCAAACATAGAAAGAAAAGAGTAACCAAAAAAGGCACAAATTCTTGAAGAAAATACGTTTTCAATCAAATTAAAGATAAATATAGGTGCTTCTTGTGATAAAATTATAAAAATTGTAAATGTGAAAAAAAAAGTTTGAATTATGACAGTTTTGCTTTTCAGTGCTTGATATTACCTCCTCTAGCTCGGATGAGGGCGTGGAGCCTTCGACCAATGCCTCTAATCAAGTTTTGGATATCCTCCTGGGGGATATTGTCCCACTCCTCTTTCGCTGGTGTTTCCAGCTGCTGAAGATTGCCTGGTGGTGGATCACTGGCTCGAATTCTTCTTTTCAGCATGTCCCAAACATGCTCTATCGGATTCATGTCTGGGCTCCTTGGTGGCCAGCCCAGGGTAAAAACTTTATAAGGGAAGAAGGAAGGGAACAAACGAAGAAATGGTGGTGCTCTAATTTTGAGCAGGAGTGTAAAAGAGTTGTGGATGCCTTCATTTTCATTATTGGTTGCTAAGGACGCAAAACTGAGTAGGTACAACGTTCGCATTTTGGTCAGCTAAAATTTGAACGATTAGGCCTCCTTTGCTATTCACCCTCATATTTCTGATTTATCGTAAGTCCAACCAAAACATGAGCGCCTAATCAACCCTCTACATCCAGACCTTGTACACTATACTAGCAACACAAACATACACAGGGTGAGTCAAAAAGAATACCACAACTTTGAAAATTCATTTCACGGCAACTGCACATTGTAGAGCGCTACTGTTATTATTATGTTCGGGAAGTTCTGAAGTTTTGGTTCAGTTGCCGCAATGGGGTAGCCCGTTGCTACGTAGTGGCGATGTTTTAGTTTGTGTCAAGATGGCAACCACTCAGCAGAAAGCCATGACATTGCACTTCACCACTGGCCTCCTAGAAGCTCTGTTCTTACCCCCAGCGAATTCTGCTGAAAAATGGCGGTTGCCATCTTGACACAAACTAAAACATTGCCGTTACGTGGCAACCGGCTACCCCATAGCAGCAACTGAACCGAAACTTCAGAACTTCCCAAATACAATAATAAAGAGTTCCTAGTAGGGTCGATCCAGCGCCCTGGAACCGGATCGTCCGCCATGTTTTCAATACGGCGTGCCAGATTGCCTACTAGTGACGTTCTATTCCGTAATAATACGGCGCCATATTGGATACGACGCGTTCTTATCACAATACGGCGCCAGATTGAGAGTGTGTGTGTAATACGTCACGCTGTATCTAAACCCACGAGGGACTCTCTAATAACAACAGTAGAATCTACAATGAATTTTTAAAGTTGTTGTATTCTTTTTGACTCACCCTGTATTATAATTATTCCACAGGATTCAGGAATAAAACCAGCGTTGATAAATTTTCCAATGATTTTCTTTATTTTTTTGAAACTTTTACAATATTTTGTACATTTTTGTAAATCTTTTGACAATTTTTCAACTTTTTTTTATTGTTTTTAATTTTTATTTGTTTTTTTGGTGTTTTTAAAGTTTATTTTCATCTTACTTCGTACACCACATAATTATTTACACCTCTCAACACCTCTCTTACACGTATTTATTTCCATCCGACACGAAATGCCAATTTTCCTTCTGATAAGTTTTACCAGTAAAAAATAAATCTCGAAAAGAAACGAGGGTCTTAAAAAGAAGTGATTTTCAACAAAAAATTAATACACACAGTTATCGCAGATTGAGCAGAACGAATGTCAAAATTTTCTCATTCCTTTCGTGATCACAACCAATCAACATTATTCTATTACCTACTCGTTCATTCAGTGATTTATTTTTTTTCTTCAAAATATACATTAAAAATTGAAGTAGGTACGCACACTTAAAGCGGTGTATTTGTCGCAATTTTTTTGGTGAATTTTCTTCAAATAATTTTGTTAGAAAAAATTTCATTCTCACAGCTTAATTTCTAATCATCACAATTAAATATTATCATTACGAATCCTGACATCCAACTTCAAGGTGAAATTTTGAGGAATTCACTCTGAGTCTACACGTAATGGACAATTAAAGTGCTTATCGGTTGAGGCTTCGTTGAGAGTCGTTTTAAGCCATAAAAATGTTCAACTTTTGATAGGCTTTACGGTCTCCCTTTAAAACTATGTAAGTTGGTACCTAAACTAATAATTTTCAATACAATATTTTACTTTGTTTTTCATAATTTGTCGATAAATTTATTTTGGAAATATTTAGGACGTAAAATTATTGTTGCGTGTTTTGCGGTGTATTGCACGTCAAATGCTTGCACTCGTTTCAGTTTTTCAAAAAATATATAGGTTAGAATGATCCTTTTGGAATTCACATCTTAATCTTCGAAGAGCAAATCCACGGCTTAAATTATAGCGAAAGGAGAGTGGAATCGTATTACAAAAATAGGAGGGAAATAACACAATCCTTTAGAACAGGAAGGAACTTGATTGGGGGATTGGCTATTGTGGATTTATGTATTTTTCGACGCTGAATGCGAATTACGTTTTCATTCATAGATATTTCAATGAAACCGTAAGTATGTGTCTACTTCTGATTGGAAAAAAAGTTAATGTAAATTTACGGACACCACCCTAACATTATGGATCTACAATAACCCCCAAAAGATTTTTGAAAACAAAAATTTTGGATTATTGGTTTTCGAAATTTTGTGCTGAATCCGAATATACCATTTATTATTATGACTGTGAAGGTAATATAAACAGAAACCGGGGAAAACCCCTTTTTTGTACTATTTTTGAAATTTGGACCCCTTAGGGCTAAGGAACTTGACTTTTTGTTTGTTGCTACGAACATTTTGGCGAAAATTAAAAGTTTTGCTAGACAATTACTCAAGTTAATGAGTGGAGTGACACGTCAGCCCGAAGAATTTAGATTCTACAACTAATTTGCGATCGAAAATGCCTCTTAGCAATTTTCGTTCAACCCCTTGTTTTTCCAAGTTTTTTCAATTTTAAGATTTTTTTCGATTTTTTGACCTGATGTCACTAAAACGTCCGTAACTCCCTTTGGGCACAGTAAAAAATTGAAAATAATTATACCGTTGGAAAGAGCGTTAAATTTCCTATCTCCCTGATGGAGAACCTAAGTTTTTTAAATAGGCAAAACGGGTGAAAAGTGAACTTGAAGAGGAAAAATTGTCAAATCTTGAAAATCTCGACTTTTTTCTACCGCTCATAAGTCCCTGCTTTCCAGCGTGTAAGTGCTTGCCAGTAAGCCTAAAAGTTGCACCAAAAGCTCACCTTTCCAACGATTTAGTCATTTTCATTTTTAAAGTAGGATTTAATACAGAAATTTGTGTTCGAGCGTGGAAAAACTTGAATTTCTCCTACTGAATCGACGCTCCGGCTAAGGCGATTTGAGGGGTTCGCCGATGGGAGGAGGAGGCGAGTGGCGCAGGAGCCAGTGAGGCCTCCCGAACCCCTCAAATCGCCTTAGCCGGAGCGTCGATTCCGTAGGAGAAATTCAAGTTTTTCCACGTTCAAACACAAATTTCTGTAATAAATCCTACATTAAAAATGAAAATGAATGAACCGTTGGAAAGGTGAGCTTTTGGTGCAACTTTTAGGCTTACAGGTAAGCATTTATACGCTGGAAAGCAGGGACTTATGAGCGGTTGAAAAAGTGGAGATTTTCAAGATTTGACAATTATTCCTCTTCAAGATCATTTTTCATCGGTTTCGCCTATTGAAAAAACGTTGGTTTTCCATCAGGGAGATGAGAAATTTAACGCTCTTTCTAATCGTATAATTAGTTTCATTTTTTTTACTGTATCCAAAGGGAGTTATAGACGTTTTAGTGACATAAGGTCAAAAAAACGAAAAGAATCAACCAGTGGGACCGGACCAAGTTGACTGACGCCGCAAAGAACACCGTGGAAGCAGGTTCGATCAAAGCCATCTTACATGGGGTCTGTTCAGAGAGGCAGTCCTGAACGGTTCGGAGGGGTTTGGAGGAGCCCGGAGGGGTCCATTCGCCTCTATCCCCTCCCCTTTTCAGTTCCAGTTTGGTTCCGAACTGGTTCGGACTGCTTCTCCGAACAGACCCATAGTCACAACGGTTGTTTTGCCATTCCAACAGCAGTAACTGGGAACTCAAAAGAGAACGCCCTTCTGACGGAAAATACTTAGGTATGCCAGTTCCCTGAATCAAGAAGCTCCGTTTATCGTGAGGTTGTGTTATTTTCATGACCAATATTACCAACGAACATAATGAACAATTATAAAAATGGATACTCGGTAACGGATTATACAAAATCAATTACATCAATCGAGGAATGAAGTGTGGAATTGAGACATTTCCAACATGAAATAGGCACCTACTTCATCGTTCACACGAAATTCTCTCGTAGGTGCCTACTTCGCCAACTTTTCCGAGCATTACGGGGTAGAGAAGGGATAGGTAGTATTTAGAAAACTGTAAGATTTAAAAGAAATATTTTCAGTCTCCAGCACTAGAAAGATAAAAACCTCATATCATATCACAGCGTAAAATTAAAGTCAAGCATTTTCAACAATTGGCGATCAAGTGCATCAGGGCAATACAAAAGAAAAATCCAACAGCAATTTTGCTTTGAAAGCAACAACTTACTATTCGAGGGGAGTACAGTCGACATTTATAATTTGAACGAAAAAAAAGGTTGATACACATCTAAAGTACGGCTCGATAAAAAATATTTCCATGAATTCACATGTTTTTCATGACATTCAGTGCGTTTTTCAAATTATAGCGTCTCCACGAGAAAATATCATTTTTGAACTCCAATCCGTATTTTCGGATTGATTATTCACATTATGAATGATTGCATGAGGAATTGAACAAAACCATGACGGATATCACATCAAATGCAGTTGCGATGAGGAATAATATCAAAATTAATTTGTTATTTCTGGTGGCCGAAAAATGATGACTATAAAATAAATATCACTGACGTGACAATTGACGGCGTCAATGTTTCTGTTTAGAAAAATAAATTCCAGGAGTAATTTGGACTGATGATCAGTTTTGATTGAAAAACGTCATTTAACATTCTCAACTCTGCAACAGTATAATATCCATCGAAATGCGTAAAGAAACCGTTGAAAATATTTCACAGCTGTATAAAAGTCGCAGTACTTAACAGCCGACACATAAATTAAAAAATACGAAATCGGAGGTTGCAAAGCTTTGGGGGAACAACGTTTGATTGGATTATTAGACCTAGTCAATTATTAAAAGTAATTATGAGATAATATCAAATAGGTAGAGATCCATCACTGGGTTTCATTTTATTGATAGGTCTTAAGAATTAAAATTATGTGATATGGGAGCCGGTGTCGGCTCTTTGGGGAAAAAAAATCAAAACTAATAATGAAACTAGCGTTCTCACAATGCAGAATACGCGACATGCCCTCCCCCTCCTCCGAACATGCCGATCACCATTTAAAAATACTGATACGATTTAAAAAAAGTGTAGTACGTGAAATACGTCGAGAATTTACGCAGCGTAACAGGTAATATCGTAATATCGAATACTATAATCGTCGATGTTTTACGATGATCTAGAGTATTGGGAACGGAACTGCAGGTACTTATTGAAAAAGGTAAAGACAAAAGAATTTCTCTCCGAGGATCATATCGACGTTTAACTTAATTGGACCACGGTGTCACTAGTGTCACCGGAAACATCTTAGGAATTTCACAGCTGTCCCAAAGTGTCACCAGATTAACTAGATTTAAATTGAAATTAGAAATTAATGGTCAGAGCTGAATTTGTTGAACTAGTTTTTGAAAGTTATTTGAAGTCAAAAAATTATGCAAGACAAAAATTTTGAAAATTTCTATTAGATTCGTAGTATGGAGGCAACCCATCATTCGTATCTTTGCCGATAGAGTCGCTAGTGATGACCAACTGTCGTGCTAATCCGCCATGTTAATTTGAAGTTGTTAAGAATGATCCTCATTAAACCGTTAATTGCTGAAGTCGTGTGTCACTGTTCTCACATATCTCACCATCTAAAAATTTCTTCTTCGATTTTCGTCATAACTTTATTATGAGAAGCAGACTTCTATAGGTCTGCCACAGAAACTTTGCATCCCTCTGGCGCATTCTTCTGGAGAACATGGAACTAATCATCTCTTATCATCAAGCAGATTCCCGCGCCTACGATAATGTTTCGGGAATTTCTCCCCTAAAAAGGGACTTGATTTCCCTGCTACTGCAGCTCCTGCTGCAGGTTCGGGTGGAGGGTGCTCTCACTAAACCAGTGCATATTGCCAGAGGAGTTAGACAGGGGTGCACGTTATCCCCTCTGCTATTTAACGCATATTCGGAGCAGATTTTCAAAATGACCCTTGACGACAGTGAAATGGGCGTAAGTGTGAATGAGCGCTCTATATCCAACCTTAGATACGCAGACGATACAGCATTGCTTGCTTGCTCGGAAGCTGAACTGCAGGCCCTCTTGGATAACGTGAATTTAGCCTGCCGAGAGTTTGGAATGGCAATCAACATTTTTAAAACAAAGACAATGGCCATATCAAAGGCGGGGGATTTGAGAGTCAGGCTCACGCTGGATGGCCAGGATATAGAACAGGTTGCTAGGTTTAAGTATCTGGGTCAATGGGTATCTGAGACATGGTCCCTTGAAAGTGAGCTCAGGAGTCGCATTGAAACGGCTCGCAGTGCCTTCAACAACATGCGCACTATTCTATGCAACCGGGATCTGAGCTTAGGGCTGCGCTGGAGGGTCGTTAAGTGTTACGTTTGGTCAATACTTCTATATGGCGTGGAGACATGGACACTGAAGGCGAGGGACATAAACAGACTCGAGGCGTTTGAGATGTGGCTGATCCGCCGTCTGCTGCGAATTCCCTGGACCGCCCGTCTCCAGAATGACTATATTTTGGAGCACAATTCCTTGACCCGTGAGCTCTTGACTACCATTAAGAAAAGGAAGGTGGCGTATTTGGGCCACGTCATGCGGGGTCCCAAGTATGGCCTCTTACAGACCATAATGATGGGTAAAATAAGTGGCCGAAGAGGCGTTGGTAGAAAACGAGCCTCGTGGTTGTCAAACATTCGGAAATGGACGGGGATTGAGCGAGCGGCGGATTTGTTTCACTTGGCACAGGATCGCGAGCAGTTTGCTGGTATGATCGCCAACCTTCGTTAACGGAGAGGGCACTAGAAGAAGAAGAAGCAGCTTGAAATTTCGTGGCACTACACGAACATCAAATTTCTCACGGCTCAAATTTCCGTGTCAAGGTTTCACCATGGAAAGTTGACTCGATCGTTATAGTTCGGGGATCCACCACCTAGGGGGCGCCACATGGAAGCAAAGTTTCTGTGGTAGACCTATAATTCTGTTGTCAATTCAATTTAAAATTTAAATTTAGTTTTGGTTTCTCTGGTGACACTTTGAGACATCAGTGGAGTTTCTGAGACGTTTTTGGTAATGCCAGTGATATCAGGGTTAAAATGAACCAAGAAATTCAAATGTGAATTGAAGACCCAGCAGCAAAAACTCCAACAGCAAGAACTCCAAAATTGTCGTTTTTTAGTTAACTCTCATTTCGACTTCGTATGTAATCGATCTAGTGGTGGCGCGAGAAATATCCAAAACAACCTGGTTACTAGGTAGTTCTGAAGCACCTAGGGAAAGAAAGTTGTGGAACAGCGTGAGTGCTGCCTAGCGACGATAAGATGAACCTTCCAGAGCTCATAACCTTGGTTATCTCTTATCAGTCGGCCTGTGTGATGTAGGTATCATGAGGTGTGATCCTAATTCGTTCCTAAATATTAGAATGCTTTTAAAAAATAATTTTGTCTACCTACGAGAATATATTCATTTCAGACGGAATGCCTTTATTATTGATGCCTCAAACAGATTTGATTGCCTTTTTCATTGAGGGCAAATTTCGATTAGGCAGAGATCTACAGACATAACCTCCTGTTGATAACAGAGATGGATCTATCTAGCCGGGAAAAGAAGGGAAGATTTATCTAATCGTCGCTAGATAGCGCTAGGGCCTTCCCCCTAGATACTCCTCAAAATTTCGGGATTTAAATGCAACTCATGTGGCCTGAATCGGACTAATTAGATGTGGATGAAACGGAAAAGGTGGATTTAATTACCTTCAAGTTGTTTTGGACGGAAGATGAATACAAGCATCATCTGAAGAACATCTTAGGAATAGAAACAAGTGAAAATTGCATCGAATGACAGAGGAAGGAACGATTCCGCAGAACATATAGGTAGTACAATATCCAGAATGTAGCAAAGGGTTGTAGAGACAACACATGTAGTAGTAGAATCGCCAAAGTCAAACAAAGCCTACAAGGGACTCTTCTTTCCTAACAACCGACAGGACTGAGGATGCTCTAAAAGAAATTGCAAAATACGAGTATTCTAATCTCAGTACAAAAATCAATCACGTAGATGAGACATCATGCAGACAAGCAACGATAAGAAAAAGAAATATCCACAAGAAATTGATGCAAATAACAGAACTAGGAACAGAATTCTAAACGACATAGTTGTGATGATGTACTTCTTTCATCGAGAATTTTTACTGGCGTTGATAATTTTTCTGCACTTTCCAACAAATAATTTCAAGGAATCCATGCAATTGATAACGAGATGCTTGCAACTCCAAATTCCGATAAATGATGTAAACCGACAGTATTCTTCAACCAGCAATGTGAAACAATCACGAGGAACCCATGGAATTCATAACGAGATGCTTATAACTCAGAATTCCGATAAATGATGTAGACTTCGACAGTATTCTTCAACCAGCAATGTGTAACAATCACGAGGAATCCATGGAATTCATAACGAGATGCCTGTAACTCAGAATTCCGATAAACGATGTAGACTTCAACAGTATTCTTCAACCAGCAATGTGAAACAATCACGAGGAATCCATGGAATTCATAACGAGATGCCTGTAACTCAGAATTCCGATAAACGATGTAGACTTCAACAGTATTCTTCAACCAGCAATGTGAAACAATCACGAGGAACGAGATGCTTATAACTCAGAATTCAGAACGATGATGAAAACTCCAATATTCTTCATCCAGCAATTTCTACTGATGCTGATCATGTCGCAGTTCCGGAACGAGAACATCAAGCTTCAAAGATCCAGCTACTCCTCAGTAGTTGTCGCCATGACTTAAATACTCCAGCAAGGAACAGTCTAGAATTATCCACGCTATCTCATCTATACCTAATAATTGTATTTTCTATGGATGCAGTGCACAATTTACACTTAAAAAAATAAAAGAAGAATGCCTTCAGTTCAAGACCTTTTGAGGACCGCAAGAAAACTGGGGTCGAGAGGAACAAAGGCTTCTTGAATAAATTAAACTAAACCAGCTGCGAATAGAAAAAATAACGAAAAAGAAGGAGGGTGAAGGGCACTGAGGTGTGCGCTTTTCACGAGTATTTTTTAAGTACAGGAAGAAAAGTAAAGTACCTAATGTACAATGTGTACATACTAGGGATGTTTGGGCGCATTAGCGGCGGAGACGATTTCGTTGAAGGATTGCTCCAAGCAGTGTTTGAGTTCAGCGTAGGAAACAACCAAAACGCTCTGCTCGTCCCTGGACATCAGACATACCTGCAGAAACAAAACCAGAGGTGAAATTTACTAAAGGAATAGAAGGTAGGAACCACAAACCAACAAGTAAACAAGATTAAACACGTTCATTGGAGGTTGTGATGCGGCGAAACCTTCCCAGAGTCGGACGTCACCAGGTGTGTCGCCCCAACCTCAACAATCTCTTCTGTGTTTTTTTTAAGCTGAGTTTTTACCCTAGGAAGTTTGCTGATATCTTGTTCAATGCGGTATGATGTTCCCATCCAGCGGAAATATCAGGAAACAGCTTTATTAATTTCAGTTGATATTATTCGGCGATGTTTTGACCTGATACTAATAGAACCTCCTACTAGTCACTCAAATTTGAACAATTTATCCAAAGATGGATTCTCATTCCTACGCCCAAGAGCTGGTAGGGAGGAAAAGTGGTGGAGACTCAACAGGTTCAAAAGCGGTGACTCTTACAAAGAAACAGTCGCTTTTTAAGGGGAAAATTTCTATTCCCTGAGGCACAATAGGCCAGTTACTAATAAAACCTACTGCCAGCAACAGTTGCTAGGTTACCAGATGTTTGGAAAGATTCCCAGTTCGTCAAAAATGGGAATCTTTCCAAACATCTGGTAAGGAAACTGGTCCAATATCGGGGAAAAAACATTACTCGATCAATTTTCCCTCGAATGGGCTAACTGGTATAACCCCCTGAGGCACAATAGGCCAGCTACTAATAAAACCTACTGCCAGCCACTGCAATTTGACCAGTTCATCCAAAAAAGTGAATCTTTCCAAAGATCTAGTCCAACATCAGGGAAAAAACATAACTCGATCATTTTTTCCCTCGAACAGGCTAACTGGTACAACCCCAGAGGCCGCCATTATTAGACCATTTTCTCCTGGAAAAGTTTACCCAGTCCCATAACATGTCGTAACTGAGGTTTTTAACTTCAAAGCATTTTGAACGTGAAAATTACCAAACTTACCTTTTCGTGGGCGCCAGCGTCCAATTTGTTCAAACAGTGAACGACATGAGCCATGTCCAGGAATGGCCGCCCATCTTGGGTCACCTGATGGAACACGTGGTCCCTAAATAACTTGAGCATGTAGCGATCTCCTGTTTCAGCCCAAGCAGGGTCCAAATTGAGCCTGAAAACATTGAGAAAAATTGATGTTGAACTGTTGAATATGTCAAATTAAAAAGGAGGTCACCCTAAATGTTCTGTGAGCGTGGTAGAACTGTGGATAAAGAACAAGACTAAAGACAGATGAGGAGCATCTAGGGAGAGAAATTGGTGGAACAGCCTGAGCGCTGCATAGCGACGATTAGATGAACCTTCTGGAGCTCAAGACATACGTTATCTCTCTTATCAGTCGCCCGATGTGATGTAGGTGATTCCTAAAGCTGGGTTCCATCTTCCGAAATGATGGGGTGGGAGTGAGCATCGCGAATGTCAACTAACTAATTTGAAAATTAGATATTTTGCGGATTACAGACAGAGCTACATTGATAAATTTCGTAACAAATTTCCATAGTTTGTTTACAACTCTTTGGACTCAATCTCACCCAAACAAAGGCAAAACTACTAGAATTCTCGGTAAAATGTGTCAACCGAGTTGTCATCACATCAGCGGACTGATAAGAGATAACGTAGGTTTTTAGCTCCGGAAGGTTCATCTAATCGTCGCCAGGCAGCGCTCAGGCCGTTCCAGCACACTCTTTCCCTAGATGTTCCTAGACAGATGGGACTTCACTAAATAATGACACTTCGTGACAGCTACACAACGACAGACTTAACAACGGTTTTAACCAAACTAATGTTAATTCGACAAATTGACGCGAGGAAAGCTACTATTCTGAGTCCATGCCATTGAACCAAGGAGGTAAAGTTATAAGATTGGAGTAAAGTGAGGAACTGGCCTCTCGCTTTTGCCTTAAAGTGTTGTTCATTGGAGTTGTTCCTTGCATGAGACTCTAGCGATCGACGCGGCAACTTGTTCCTCTTAAATGTAAATTAAAATCCCGCTTTGGTTTGAATAACGTACAAGGTCAACAATTGGGTAGCCGCCTAATACAATATGTTTGATTAAAACCAAACAGAAGATCTACAAACAGCAAAGATGAAGATCGACCCATCAAACACACTATCACCTGATTGGGAAAGGGGTCAACAGGAATTCAACTCCTTTTTTGCCGAGCTTTCGGCAAATTTATAACCTTCTTCAGAACTCGAAGGATCTGTTACTCAGTGAGCATCACAAGATTCTTTTAAAAATGAACTGGTGGAAATGCCACCATAATTATTGAAAATTACATTTTGTGGCAAAAAATAGGAATTAAATAAATAAGTACAAATGAAAAAAGAAATAAATAAACACCAACTTCCAGGAAATTTGAAGTCAGAACAACTGAAAACATGTATCCATGGCAAGTAGAGCCGTGTAAGATCTACAAATGTAACTATTAGCCTCTCCAAACCAAAGGGAACAGATAATCTTTGGAAATGGTGTTCCACGCCACTCTGCGAATGAAAAGGTTCCATAAGATACTTACTCGGGTCTCTCATTAATGGAGGAAAGTTTCACAATGAGACGGAGTAATCTGCCGTTTTCCATTTCCTTGGCCAGCTCTGAGTGAAGGATGTCGTTGTGATACTGAACAGTGTCCAACTGAGAGTAGTACCTCGCTCCAATCATCGGCATGAGCTCAACCACAGAACGAACGGATTTGTTGGACAATAAGTAGCTGAAATTGAAAGTGTGTAAGTAATTCCTGTATCGAAATAATGCATTATATGTATTATTTAAGTACTGCAAACAAATGATCAGTACATAGATAAGAGAGAGAGCGTTTATTGCCGTTATACAACATTGCAACGTCAAGAGTACAGTCTTTACATTGTGCACCAGGTGTGAGGGGGCTACTAAAACCCCCTTCGTGCTGGCCGGGGGCCACCCGGCCGACCACGGGTTCCACCCACCTTGGCGGCTTCCCAGAAACCCGACAATCATCACCGGAACGAAAACGGCCACAAACGGCGACCACCCCACCGACAGAGACCAGGATTATCGCCAAAAGCGAAAATTGGGAGCCACCGCCCCACAACCAACCAAGCGCCCCGCCCAAACAAAGGAGACCCCACCAAAGCAATAATAATAAATAAATACAAATAATTCAGCATAATCAGTCACTCGATAAATTACAGACATATCAGGATAGAGTTGACAGTGCTCATGTTTAAGAATATAATATCAAGTTTTAACGAGTTCGTAAACAAATGTACAGAGTACTTGAGAAGTTACTTACATGACAAGGTTACGAAGATCCGACGAGTAAGTACGGGACATGTGTTCCAAAGAGGTCTGAAGATTGTCCCTTTGAACTGCTATCAACGAACGACAGGCAAGAGCCAACACCAACTTTCCGAGAGCAGTAAGATCCTCTTGCTACAACGAATTCATCATTTCAGTTGGCACAGAAACGTGGACATTTTCGTTCACAATAATTTGCTTAAGTTGTAGCTTTATACTACTTATCTACATAGGATGAGAGCAGGGTTTCCGAAAGGCGACATTTCATGCAGCGGAGGTTTTTGGAACTAATTCCACCTTACACACTTGGCGCCGAGTTATTACTGGGTTTCTACCTGGGGAGCTGTTTGCCTAAGAAAAAAATCCTCCCTAAACAAGTAGGTAACTTAATTAAAAAGATTCTTTGGCAGTATAAGACTACTCTTCACGGTTGCTGGAAAAAACCCGTTGGGGTTGGGTACAAAACTCTACACTACAACTTCAACAGCTGTGATATCTGCTCTCCATAGACTCTTCAGCCACCAGGTAATCCCTCTTGGGAATCTCTAGGAGCTGTAAAGGAAAAGCCATATCTCAGGCTGGCATTACAGAGTTTTTGCACGCAATTAACGTGCCCGTAGAGCCTTTTCCCAGAGCTCTGTATCCAAGGAACCCGTGATCTTGACGAAACGCTGACAATTGGTGACGATCCAGCTGCCAATTTTGGCGGAGTCCGTTTGAAATCCCTAACGTTGCTGAACCTTTCTATTTATATAAGTACATATTATTTTTATTGTTAACTGTCATCATTTGTCTTCCATTAACAAGGCAACATGACATAAAAGCGTGGCTCTTGGCACTTTGTGTCACTTGGGAAGTCAATGACAGCGGACCAACACCTTTTCAGGCTGACTTACAAACTGGGGGTGGTTAGCAACGTGATTGAGCGCTCTAGGTTGACGTTCCCGGACTCATTGAGCTGACGTCACCCATTGTAGTAGCCAAGGTACAACTAGCCTAGGTAGTAGCACCGTTCAACGAAATCAATTCCATCTGGTGCAGCTTTCGAGAAAAGCTGAACCACCAATAAGGATGCTCCATACCTCCGTACCCAAGTCTGTTGTGATCAGCTACCTCTTCGCATTTCTCTCCATTAACTTCCATGGGACAGTGGTAAAGTGCTCGACTCAGGAATGTAAATACAGTTTAGTCGGAAAGATTAGAGATCGATCCCCGGTAGAGGGAGTTAATTTTTGATGATACAAGAGGCCCATGCAGAAACGAACAAGACGCCCACTGGAACCTAAAAGTGAAGAATGTTCATGCAGGCGCCTGAAACTATTATTACTTTGATCATTAATTTCTGATCAAATTATTACTTTGATCAGATCATATTTGATCATCACACTTTGATCAATTTTCTGGACCGTTCATTGGAAATATTTCGACAACAGCACCCAGGGAGTTGCTCAAAGAGCCGATAGAAAAATGTCCATCAACTCTTAAGTTTTCCATTTCAAGGAAGAGAATGGATGGATTGGCAGTCCCCTCAATCACACCAATTTACTTGTTACTGTACGGTAGACAAATAGACGTTACATGGCATTAATAGACAAGATCCGACAACAACTAGGAAATCATCGATTTCGCAGTTGATGTGTCAGATACCAACTTCAACCATTTTCAGAAATGTGATTTACTCAGACGATGAAGAGCCATGTACCTTTGAATGTACGAGTTTTTGTCTATAAAGATTACTCCAATGTGATGTTTGACTAGTGAAACATTAGTTGAGTAGTTTTTTCTTCTCAATAATATCAGTGGATCAACCTTGTTTTGTATAAGGCTCATCCCTGTTCTCCGTAGTACCTCAAAAATTTGTTCAAACAAAGTACTTTTCTGTTAATCAAGTTCGCAAAAAATAATTCATTGTTACCTGATAATGAGGGATAAGAGATAATGGGTTGGACATGGTTCCGTCAAATGTTACCACATCCAGAATGGCAGGAGTCGATATGCGCAGTCGAAGACGGCCGGTGTGCAATATTTTGGACGGGTCAATGCATCGAGCGGCCAAGCCTGCAGCGTGAACTACCGCCAATGCACCTGTCAGCTGGATTATGTAGCTCCAAATAGTCGTTTCAGGCAGCATTCCGTTCCTACAGAAGAGAGGCATGGTTAAACCAAGTGGCTGCTCCAGGATCCTGCCATTCATCACTCATGCTAATGAAACCGTCCATCTTTGGTGGAGCAGTATGAGAACAGCTGATCCCGAGGAATATCAACTACTAGTTGCTTGGTTTCACCATTACCAGCCAAGAGGTGGAGATTGCAAATGATCTGGACTCACCATAGTCATTGCCAGATTTTGGGTAAATATTAGAGAACAACGCCAATCCAGGATAGGAAACAATGAAAATCTGTAATGCAACTGAAACTTACGTGGCTTGTTGTCTCAACAAAGAGTTCTTGCTGTGAGAATAAGGACGAGGAGCATTGGGATTCGATGAAAATGAATCAGAGTAGCCGTTGAGCCCATCCGACTGGGAGAAGTGTCTCGACAACAAAGTCTCTGAGTCAGGGTGATAGTCGTAGACAAACACAATGGCTGAAAAACGGACAGAATAATAGATAATTTGGTAAATTGTTGATCCCAGAGGAATGTATTAAGACACTTTCAATTCTTAGGATATGAAGTTAGTTTAAACAACTCATAATCGTAACACTTAAAAACAAAAAGGGAAGTATGAATTCAAAAATCTGGATTTATATACTGCTTTATCTAACAAGTAGAGCCTTACATTGGTCTCCAAATGCCTTGGTTGTGAAAACTTCCCGCAGCTGAACGATGTTCGAATGACTCAGTTTTTTCCACATGTCAACCAGGACCATACACTTTGAATTCGGGAGTCGATATCCTGTGTAAATGAACAATGTTCGAATAGCAGTTCGGTTCATGTCGAAAAAAGGTTTAGCACATGAGGGAAGTACAGTGATTGTCTCATACCGTGAACTCTCCTGAGGCAATATCGCACGCCGGTCTTGATTTGGGTGGCTTTGTAGGTCGAAGTGGAATATGGAATCAGATGAGGCTTCAGCGTTGTCGGTAAAGGTTCAAGAGGAACGAGATCGTGGTAGTTGTCAACTTCTACTGGAAGATCTGCAACAGAAAGAAGGCAACGTTTTCAGAAAGCGTTTGCTAGAATCTACAACTCGGAAAGTCCATTGAATGTAAGTCAAGACGATGCTGCACTTGACCATCATCGAGCAAGCTATTGAACAAAACAAACACCACTGCAGACATACATTCGACTCAAACCATGCAGAGCAACGTGATTGGCCAAGCGTTTCCAGCTCTTGTCTGTTGCAGTTCATACATGGGAAGAGCAATTCAACTTGTAGGTCTTATAAAAGATATCCAGATATACCTTCATAGGTTTGCTTACCTGGATACAAGTCAGAGGAGTCAGGTTGAAGAAGGGTCAAGTTGTTCTTGTGTTGTATTTCAGCTCGTAACTGATTGCTTATGAAGTAACTCGAATCGGGAGCACCAACACCAGCAGTCGTTGATGAAAGAGACAACGCATTTGTGCTCGCAGGAGTAGAACCTAAAATACAATAATGTAAGCGTTACAAGATTCTTAAGTGTTCAAGCTCAACTATCTTGCCTCTGACCAGACACTAGAGAGTTCTCCCATCCTTTCTACCTACCTACCTGTCTACCCCTGCCTATTGTCTCTCTTCTTGTCTTCCTCATCACTCAGAAAGGAGGTCCTCGTCGATGCGTGTCGGCGAGCGACCGCTTTGACGAATCCTCCGAGCTAGGGATGAGTCTCAACAGATCGCAGCGGAACAACTGCTCTACCGAGTACAACAACCAAGAAAAAAAGAGAGAGCACGAAAAAAGAGCACCAGCAAGAAAAAAGTTTTTTGAAAAAGTCGACAATGAACGTTGAAATCTTCGAAACTTGTTGGTTTACTCGAGAGAAATTATCTCTTCAAAGGCTTGTTTTCACCTTCGATTGTTTGAAAAAGTCGACATTGAACGTTGAAATGTTCGAAACTTGTTGGTTTACTCGAGAGAAATAACCACTTCAAAGGCTTGTTTTCACCTTCGATTGTTCAAAAATGTCGAGACTGAACGTTGAAATCATCAAAACTTGTGTAGGAAGTCCAATGCGTTAGATGATACCGCGCCGCTTCCCATCAAAGGACGCCGCCTCTGATCTCGCCGCCTCTTGACCGTTGGCTGCTGTTTGATATCGCCGCAAGTTACTCATCCCCTCTTTTTCGGAACCCTAACCATCGATTTGAATGGTTAAAAAATTGCATTTTCAACCTGGAATCCTTCAAGTTTTTTTCAACTTTTGACTATGGTTTCAGATAGATTTTTACACGCTGAATCCAACGCTGCCAACCGGAATGCGCTACGACCTCTCGTTTTCACCTCTGATTGTTTGAAAAAGTCGACAATGAACTCCCTACCCTCCCCTGTCCATAGTTAACGAGCCTCCTCCTTCAACTGGGTAGCATCCTCAGTTGCTCGCGCTAGTCTCCTCCTAATGGGGCCCATCAAATTTTGGTAGCAAAAACTCTCTAATAGTGGGAGTTCTTGATTCAGAATTTGATGCGTAACTTAGTCAACGAACGGACAATGAAAAAATGTAACTTACTCATCTGAGACAATGATGTTTTGCTATGTCCGACAAACATGCTCATGGAAGATTGTGATGGTGTAGCGTGAATCACAGGTGTTGATTCCTCTTCCCCTATAATGGGCGACGAAGATACGTTGTTATCATTTTGTTGGGGGTTAGGAGCTGCGTAGAAATAAGTAGTCCCTCCAACATATTCCTGAACATAGTAACAATTGCATATATAAGAGCCAATGCAACATACATAAATCATTATTAATCTATGGAACGTGTCACCATGAATACCTCCTGTGATGAGGCCTTTAAAGAGAAAACAATTTGAGTGCAGGGATGAACCCATCAAGATAAGAATGTGTACCTACCTGTAATACTCAAAACGGTTCAAATAACGCATCATTCGACTAGCATATCACCTGATAAGTAGGGACGGTGGGAGTAGGGGACGAATTGTGCGCAGTGACAGTGAGTGGCGAAGTTGATGGAAACGCCACAACAGAAGGGCTGCAACGGGGGACGAACTCTGGCGCCACCTATCGACAATCGAGAAATACATGTTGAATAACTTCCAACATTTTCATTGGTCCAAAGATGATAGCACTTGAAGTTGAATCATTCAGAAGAAGTGCAAGGTCAGGCAGTCTGAGGTCGACTTGCCTCTTGTGAATGCAGGTTGCCACCAAACACAAACATAAATCAGTAAAAAACAGAAGGTCCAACATCTAGAATCTGCATCGAGGTGTAGAAAATTCGAGGGACAGTCATCAACTATTGCCATATAACTTACTTCCAAGGTCCAAATAAAAATAATCCATAGTTATGTAACCCTACCGTTGAAATTGAGTTTGCTTAACACCTTCGATGTGGGCCATGAAACCGATACCATCCCCAGTCATGGACCCTCCATGAAAGGGACTCATTACTTACCCCCGAGCAGACCTGGTGAAATCAGGCTTGTGGCCAGAACTGGGGATATCTCCACTAATAAAAGATCGAGGTGAAAACAGCGCATTCTATGGTGTAAATAGGTAACAAATGGAGAGAAATCCACCTTTAGAAGAATCATGGATGGCACTATAATTGTTGGCGGAAATTTTAAAGTAAAGCTATCACACAAGCCTAACTAGGTGATAAGCTGAACTGCGCAACAAGCTCAGGGTATTGTAGGTTCCAAACCTTGCTTGGACCTATCTGTAGACACAAACGTCTTTCAGATCTTCTACTTACCAACATATTATTCTTTTTCGCAAATATACATACCTCCCATACTACAAACATGGTTCCACACCGATTATGAATGTAAATATCTGTTCCTTTAAGATTGTGGGAGGTTTTGAACGTTAATTAGGTAACAACGCTTCCGAAGGTATGTAGCTACATTACAATATGTCCACCAATATAATAAACAGTCTCAGATAATAATAAAGTCCCAAAATACTAGTCACAACCATTCCTAGGAAGGTTCACACTGACTATCATACTCATATGGCAGCAGAGACGTACTAGGTACCTGATAGTTTGGGGAGCACATTTCAACTCAATGGAGTTTGGAACGTTTGGAAAGTTGAGAATTTTGACACTAGCCGTTCTATTTTTGAATGAGTAGATCTTTTTCCGTGATTTTTCAATGTTTCGAATGTTTATGACGTCACGCGCCCCTCCCGCCAGGGCGCCCCCCCCCCTCCGGCCCATTATGTGACGTCATAAACATTCGAAACTTTGAAAAATCATAGAAAAAGATCTTCTCACGCTGGATGGTGGCGGTTGGTGTCAAAATTCTCAGAATGGGGTCTAGTTTAGATTAAAAATAACAATAAACGGTTTTTCCAACCCATGCGCACACCTCATTGAATGTATTTTGTGCGCATGCGCAAATGTGTACTCCTGGTAACAGCCATAAATTCCACATTTTCCAACAATGTAGAGTCCCCTAAAAGGGTAGTGCAAGATACTAGAGATTAATGTTTTGAGATTAACTAGTATGCATCGGATCTTCTAACAATCGGGTTATGGATACGAGGAAGCTATGTGGCACACCCACATGGCAGACGTAATTTTCATCTGTAGAATGATTTCAATTTGTACCTCCAAAACCGTACAGAGAACACTGTTGAAGCCTTACCACCTAAGAAAAAAACAAGAACTACACTTCATGTACATATTACAGTAGCTTTAAATAACATACCTTTTTCAAACTTATGGACAGAGAATCATTTAAATTGATCGACGATAGGTTTTTCGCGAGTGACGAAACAACGGGAGGTCCCTCACTCTGGCGTTTCTGAAAAACCATACGTAATAGAAAATTATTATGAATTTATGGGAACAAAATTGGTTATGTTAATTCATGAGTTTTTTAGAATGACTTTCAAATGAGGAAATGTGCAATGCTTACCATGTAAGTAGCGAGTTTGGATTCCTGAGGGACTCCATTCACGTGCGAAGTGGTGTACGGCAAATACATGTGCTCCATTATGCCACCTGAAACTCCATACATCTGGATTAGAGGTGAGCAAATGAAAGTGTCCTACTTGGAAGGAAAAAAAACTTCTTTAGACAGGTGGAAGAGATGTTGGCTTGAAATGTGACCTACTTCTGGAAAAAAATGTGAGGTTGGTTATATCAGCTAATCAATGGATAAAAAAATACCTTGGTAGACTCGGAAGCGAAAATTATCATGAATCCAAAAGTAATATAGTTTGATGACACATAAAAGCACGAGTTCGATAGGACACGTTTTGATGGAACGCTTCCTGTTATAATGGTGAAACTGAAATTGGTAGGCAACTTTGAATCACGTAAAAAAAATCGAATCGTTTCTCCTCTTGGGAATTTGAAACCATTCAAGCAGCACATCGCAATTGAATAGATGACCGGAACGTTGCACATTACAAAATTAATATTTTACTTGAGGTGCAATCAAACTTCGCAAATTTAATTTATAATTATGCACACACGCAACGTTGATCTTTATAGGGAATGGAAACGATATTGCAAACGTTTGGAAACAATACTGATTTACTGTGGAAGTGGTTAGTTTATCATTATAGAACTAACAAACTGAGTAGGTACCGATAGGGTGGTACATGGGTGCCGATCGGTGGACGAACAACTGAATGATTTTAAAAAATTTGGCACTTGGAAACCCATAAAATGAGGGGTGTTCTGGGTCCGTCAGGTAGGCTGCCATATCCATGAGGTGGTTTTTCTCCTTCAAAGTGGGCAAAGAAACCAAGTAGATTTTTGGGACATCCAAATAAGCAGAGACAAAACGAATGCCAGGGCCACAAAATGTTGAGATTTTTGTACGGCGTGCCAGGGTCATAGTTGTAACCTCGGGAAAGGACTGAACTGAACAAATATGAATTTGAAAGTGTCTGTATTATACAGAAACGGTTTGAAACTGATTATAAAAGTCCATTCATGCAGCATGAATTAATGAGCGAATTTTCAAAGAAATCTTTCAGTTGAACGGATGATTAAGAAAAGGAACAATGGTGTTGAAACTTCTTTTAGAAAGTTTTTATACAGGATTCTTGGTTTTTTCGATTTTCAGTATGTCATACCAACATACTGTATGCACTGGGCATGCTGTGAAGATGTTAGGAGTCTATATTTACGTTCTACTCGTCACCACGAACTCATAGAGTACCCACACGGCTATTGTTGTTTTTTCCAATTTTCAGTATGCCTACCATACCAACATACTTTATGCACCGGGTATGCTGTGAAGATGTTAGGAGTCCATATTCATGTTCTACTCGTCTCCACGAACTCATAGAGTACCCACACGGCTATTGTTGTGTTTTTTTTTTCAGTATGCCAAAACAACATACGAGGGTGGATCAAATATAAACGGGACTTAATTTTTTTTTAAATTGTATTTGTTAGAAAATAAAAAGCGGGTATATGTCACTTTTCTACATAGTCTCCTGCTTTTGTGACACATTTTTCCCAGCGAATAGGAAGTTTTTTAATCCCAGCATCAAAAAACGATGAAGGTTGCGTCTGAAGCCAATGGGGAATTTGCCTCAATTTTAGATTCTGGAATTTCAAGGCAAATCCTATTATAGGGCCCTAGAATAACGTTTAACACTAGGAATAACCAACGGAAAAAAATTACCGTAGGAGAAAATGACTAAACAAGTGAACCTCTGTTACAAAACACCGCGAAAATCGGGGAGTATTGTTGACGTCATACGAAAAAAAAAAGAAAAAAAACGACGCGAAAGCAACAACAGACAGAGTTCTAGCACGCCACACAAAACGATCCAGTGAAATGGCTACTCGAATAATGTGATTCAAATCTTGAAACTAAATAAGAGAAGATGAAGAATAATAATGCTTGATAAACTAGTAGATAGATTCGTATTGTAAAAAAGTGAGTAATACTGTTTCTTTTGGTCAATTTGGTGTCTGTGTTCTTCCTGCCAGATCGTGGCGCACTCTTGTGCGCACTACTCGGAAGGTGAACGTTCGCGTATGTTCCGCTTCTGTGGTAAGCGCCACAGAACCTCCTTTGAAGTCAGATTGGTGGAATATCCGTCACGTTTCAAACATGGCTGCCTCTTACACATTGCCACCACATTTAAAATTTCCATCTTCCTTAAATTCTCTAAATTTTTTGGATGCGTTTTCGAGCAGCTCACTATGGTTTTATTCCATAAAAATAAACCCTCATTCGAAAAAAAAAAAAAAATGTGAGGCAAATTCCCCATTGCGCACGAACCCCTCGACCCCCTCATCATCCTCGAATCGCTGTCCGCCTAGGGCTTCTTTAAGTGGCCCAAACAAGTGAAAATCACAGGGCGATAGGTCAGGGCTGTAGGGAGGATGATCAAGTGGAGTCCAATGCATTTCTTCCAATTTTTGAACAGTTAGAGCTGCAGTATGGGGCCTTGCATTGTCGTGGAGGAGGATGACGTCACGAATTGGTTGATTCCGTATTTTGCCGCGATATGCAGCCCTCACCTGAGTCAGCAGCTCACAATAGTAGGCAGCATTGATTGTTCTTCGCTCATGCAAAAAATCAAAGGGCAAAACGCCTCGATAGTCGAAAAAAAAAACAGTTGCAAGGACCTTGCCAGCAGACAGTCGAGTTTTTGCTTTCACTGGGGCTGTCTCCCCCTTCCTCCGCCACTCCATACTGGCTTGCTTCGATTCGGGTGTGTAATGATGGACCCATGTTTCGTCGCAGGTGACGATGCTAGCCAAAAATGCTTCCCCTTCTTCCTCAAACCTTGCAAAAAGCCTCTGACAGACCTCCAAACGTCTCAACTTCTGATCTGCAGTCAAAAGGCGAGGGACCCATCTGGCACACACTTTACGGAATCCTAGGTGCTCTGTAATGATCGTTTGGCAGCTCCCATAACTTACCCCTACCTGCTCAGCGATTTCGGAGACAGTCACACGTCGATCATCTTCAAGAATGTCACGAACCGCTTGAATGTTCTCATCCGTAATGCTGCTCCGGGGACGACGATCGTGTTCCTCATTCTCTACTCGTTCTCTTCCCTCCTGAAACTCTTTGTGCCAGGCAAACACACGGGTCCTAGAGAGGGTTTGGTCCCCGAACTGGGCAGTCAACCTTTGAAAAATTTCCGAAGGTTTGACTCTTTCACGGGTAAGAAATTTTATGATAATTCGTTGCTCAATGGAAACGGGCACCTTTTGTTCAGACATCGCGATAACTACTCATGAAAGGTTGTAAAGGGGGAGACGCCCCCCTCATCCACCTTCTAATGAACCTGTTCAAACAATCTCGAAGTGACGGGCCTGCTTCTGTCAACCGTCGGCACTCAGAGGTCAGAGTCCCGTTCATATTTGATCCACCCTCGTACTATATGCACAGGGTATGTTTTGAACATGTGTTGTTTGATGAAAAACCGACACGCGGCACCGATAAACAATTAGCCGTGGACTCCCCAACAAATGTGGACTCCCCAGGACTTGAAGTTGACGATGGAACACGAAGTTTTTTGATTGGTTTAATGATATTTTTATTTATTAAATATCAATAACAAAACAACTAAGCACATAAGGTTTCAATACCTGCTTGTATATTAGAAGTTTGTTGTAACTGGAGAGCTCAAAATGTCTACGTCTCTCTAGTATCCAGAGCAATTTTTTAAATTTTATATTCAGTTCCTCCTTTTGGTTTGTCATTTTCAATACCTACTTAATGTTTATTGTTTTCAATAATGATAATCGACCAAGAAAAAAAATTGTTTAAGCCCCCCCCCCCCACCTTCAAAAATTGTTGTTTTTTTTGTTTTTTTTCGTTGGAGGTCTTTTTACGAGCTGATCTACAGACTCCTTCCACTGCGACCTAACGAGGTCTATTGTGGAGTGCCTCCAGGCTATATTAGCCTACTAAGAAGGGTTTACTGAAAACCCCTTCTTCCCACTTTTTAGCAAAGCAAAGAAGGTCAGTGTAAGTCACCTTAGAAACAGAGTCAGGCGCTAAGACATCACTTCCAAGGGTTGTGAATCTAGCTCGACTCAGTGCTTCACAGTAGCACATAATTTGTTCGGCATCTTCCGTTTCCATATCACAGAAGCGGCAGATGTCCGTTGTTAGTTTGCCTATCTTCTTTAGGTGATATCGAAGTGGGCAGTGGCCTGTTAACAGACCCACAAGTATTCTGACGTCCTTTTTAGGCATAACTACGAGTTCGTTAGCCCGCTTCTTCGAGAACGTCAAGAATAGTTTTGCCTGTCTCAGACCTGGGAGGTTCTGCCAGTATCTTACTCGCTCGTTTTTCTCCCAGTTTCCAACCACGTTTTGTAAACAACTTTTGGTGGTTCCCAAGATCGGTTCTGGTCCTATTGGCAGGGACTCTGATCCTCTTTTAGCAAGGTTATCAGCAATTTCATTACCCTCATAACCTTCATGACCGGGAATCCATAGAAGGGTGACCTGGTTGTTCCGGGCCACAGTTTTGAGGGTATTCAGGCATTCAAATTGTTGTTTTAAGTTTCAAGGTACGTAGAATTCAAAACGCTGCAAATTATTACAAAAAGGATTATTATTTTATTCTATAGATCACTAGTCTGCAAAGAACACGCCTTTGCCATTGCTACCACCAACCAACATGAAGAAAAACATCAATCGCATTTCGGTCAGCTAAAATTTAAACGAAGATTAGGCCTCTTTTGCGATTCCCGCTCGTGTTTCTGATTCATCGTAAGTCCGACCCTTAAATTCTCGAAGGGAGCGAACGGTTTGTCCTACAAGGCTCCGCGTGGTCTCAAAAAATTCTAAAAATTCTATAGAATGCCTACATACCAAATTTCATCAAAATCGGTCAATCTAAGTGAGGAAAGTGCCGCGTACGGCAGACGGACGGCCAAATTTTTATCTGATTTTTGGGTTCTACGTACCTTGAAACGTAAACTAACAAATTTTGAGGGGGGTCAAATTTTTTTTTTTTGTCGATTCCAAAAGGTTTGTTAGGTATTTAAAATAATTAACCAAAATCCAATAAACACTTGGCCATACGTCTGCCGTATGACGACGCGGCACTTTCCTTGGTTCCCATGGGCCGATTTTGATGAAATTTGGTATGTAGGCTCCATTTGGGGTCTAGTTGTGCCCCGAAGATTTCGGTTGATGTACGCCACTTCTAAGGGTTGAAAAATAAGCGCTGAAGTTTCAAAACACTCCAGCTCAAAAACTTTCGAAACAAAGGTATTGTTTTGTCATCAATTTAAAATAGCATTGAAACTTTAGAATCGAATGAGACCACCCAGAGCTCTGTAGGACCAACCGTTCGCTCCCTACGAGAACTTCGGGGTTGGACTTACGATATATCGGAAACAAGAGTGTGAATCGCAAAATAGGGCTAATTTCCGGTGAAATGTTAGCTGACCAAAATGCGATTGTTGTTCCTTTCTTTGAGTTGTACTCAGTTTTGCGTTCTTAGCAACCAATAATCAAATTTCCTAATCAAGGCAACCTCAACTCTCTATTTCTTCGCATCAAAAGAGATGCGTTTATTCCTTCAAAATAAACTTGATTGTGTCAGTAAAATATGGTTGGTAGGTAGTGATGATGGCAAAGCTGTGTGTGATCTGTCCAGACAAATAATAAATCTTTGTGTAATAATTTGCAGCGTTTTCTTTTTAACATGCTTTTCCACTCTATTTTGTGCCAAGGGTATTCCCAAATATTTCGTAGTGTTCGCTATCGGAATTTCTTGTCCATTAACCATTACCTATTGGCAAGCTGTTGATTCTTTTGTATGCGAAGTTAATTTGGGCAGATTTTAACTCGTTCAGCATTAGTCGCCATTTTTTGGTCCATTCACTGACATCTCAGTCGGTCGGCGTTCATTCCTCGTTCCGGGTCAGTATTTCGCGAAATTGAGGGGGCAAAAACTTAACAAGTTGTACCTAAATTTGAAATTTTAAAGGATTTTAGAAATTTATAAGTGCATGGGCCTTGGGAATTGAAAAACTGGAATATTGAAGCCGGAATCATCAAAATCTCACAATAATGGGGTATTTCGGTGGGTCGGAAATTCAGGTTTTTGACCTCAAATTTGGATTCAGCACCCTTGAAGACCTATATACCCAACTTAAGCCCAATGAAAATATTTAAAAATTGACTGATATACCCTATTGCCAGAGAAATTTGGGAAAAACAGTTTATTCAGTAGTTTTTCCTGTTTTCTCTGGCAATTATTGTGAGATTTTGATGATTCCGGCGGCAATATTCCAGTTTTTTAATTTCCAAGGCCCATGCACTTATAAATTTCTAAAATCCTTTAAAATTTCAAATTTAGGTACAACTAGTTAAGTTTTTGCCCCCTCAATTTCGCGAAATACTGACCCGGAACGAGGAATGAACGCCATAAATGCACTAATAAATTTCTAAAATCCTTGAAAATTTCAAATTTAGGTAAGTACAACTTTCTAAGTTGTTGCCCCTTCAATTTCGCAAAATACTGACCCGGAACGAGTAACGAACGGCGACCGACTGAGACCCTCATGACAGTAGGTCTACTTTGTGGGTACAATAAATTTGAACACATTTTTAAGTTCATACTGAGTAGGTATGGAAAAAGAATCAACCGGGGGGGCGGAGTTTCCCACTGAAACGCAAAGTTTTTCAGTTTGAAGATAAATTAGTTTCTTTTTTCCAGCACAAAAGATGAAGAATTGGTGGAAAGCAAGGCAAAAAGAAAATACAACTCGAGTTGAGCTGGTACACATTACAGTCGTGGGAGGCGACTGCTTCATTCAAAACGTCTCCGAAATTTCACAAGACCAAGATAAAAATAAGCATCTAACAACTCATATTTGTCGTAAAGGGGTCAAGTTGCCTGTTTTGACGTCCGAAAACAGATGGAACCTCGGCTGATTATCATAACAATACTCGACCACTTTCTCCAGCGCTCACCGACTCGGAGTTCGGCTCACGTTATGATTTACGCCCTCGGTAGCACCAAAGAGGTTTACCGACATTCGTCGAAACCTCGAGGACACCATTGGGAAACATTTGATCACAATTTGGAGACAATTGCAAACTTCTAATTCGTATTGAACGATCATTAAACAATGAACAAGCAATTAAAATATTAATTTTAAATTTAATTGTACTTGGAAACTGCGATATCAAACAACTGAAACTAAATCAAGAGTAATTATTGTACACAATGAAGTAATCGTGACTGGGTTCCAAGCACGATTATTATTATTATTTATTCTTTTTGAAAAATGAAAAGGTACCTTGTATTTAAAAGTGAAACTGGTTGCAATTTTTACAATCATAATTACTTTAATGAACCATTGAAATCGACCAAGAGAAAAAATTGTTGAACCCCCTCAAAATTTGTTGGTTAACGTTTCAAGGTACGTAGAATCCGAAAATCGAACAAAATAAAAAACGTCTGCCAAGTGGGTGTGGCACATAGCTTCCTCGTATCCATAACCCGATTGTATAGATGATACGATGCATAGTAGTTAATCTCAAAACATCAAAACAAGTTAATCTGTAACATCCCTGAAAATTTCATTGAAATCGGACGGAAAATGTAGAAGTTATGGCCGTTACAAGGAATTCACGTTTGCGCATGCGCAGTGGCTACTATCAGTCCGAAGGTGGTGATTTTCATAGGGGACCATCTAAATACTAATCTGTAACATCCCTGAAAATTTCATTGAAATCGGATAGCAAATGTAGAAATTATGGACGTTACCAGGAAATTCACGTTTGCGCATGCGCAGTGATTACTATCAGTCCGAAGGTGGTGATCTTCATTGGGGACCATCTACAACCTAATCCGCATAATCCCTGAAAATTTCATCGAAATCGGGTAGAAAAAAAGGAAGTTATGGCCGTTACAAGGAAATTCACGTTTGCGCATGCGCAGTGGCTACTATCAATCCGAAGGTAATGATTTTCATAGGGGACCATTTAAATACTAATCTGTAACATTCCTGAAAATTTCATTGAAATCGGATGGAAAATTCGGAAGTTAAGGCCGTTACAAGGAATTCACGTTTGCGCATGCGCAGTCGCTTCTATCAGTCCGGGGATGATGATTTTCATAGGGGACCGTCTACACACCAACCCGCACAATCCCTGAAAATTTCATTGAAATCGGACAATAACTTCGTATAGTTATGCGCGTTACAAGGAATTCATGACAGACAGACAGACAGACAGACAGACAGACACACAGACACACAGACACTGAACCAAAATTGTTCAGAAAGGTCTAAAACGCAAAACGCGAGTGAAAATTTTGATTTTGGAGAACTTTTTTTTTTTCGTCCTTGAAAAGTGAAAACAAAGCTTCCGCTACCTTGGTAGACTCGGAAGCAAAATGTTCCGTACGTCCGCCGTCCGCGGCACTTTCCTACCATGGATCGATTTTGATGAAATTTTGTATGTAGGCTCCATTAGGGGTCTAGTTGTGCCCCGAAGCTTTTGGTTGATTTCAGTCACTTCTGAGGGGTGAAAATTAAGGGTTGAAATTGTCAATAGTGCCCTAGTCCGAAAACTAGAAGTATAAGTGTCGTTTTTTCAACAAATTTTAATAGTATTAAATTTTTAGAATTTTTTGAGACCACGCAGAGCCCTAAGGACAAACCGTTCGCTCCCTACAAGTACTTAAGGGTCGAACTTACGACAAATCAGAAACACGAGAGTGAATCGCAAAAGAGGCCTAATCTCCGTTCAAATTTTAGCTGATTCTTCGAGTTTTATGCAGTTTTGCGTCCTTAGCAACCAGTAATCAAATATCCTAATCAAGGCAACCACAAATCTGTATTATTTCTCTGAATTCAGTGTGAAGCGTTTATTTATTCAAAATAACCTTGATTTGAAGCAAAAATGTTGTTAGTAGGTAGTGACAATGGCAAATCTGTTTTCTTTGCGGGCGAGTGATCTACAAGTTGTCTACACTTAAGATAGCCATAACTTCAGGGTTCGATTCTACGAGGTATTTCCAACCAAAAACGTCACTTAGCTAGTTCTTCAAAGTTTTTTTTCGCGTTTTCAGCGTTAAAAATTACATAGGAAATGATTCCAAACTCGTCAAGCCATCTTGAGATCGAGGATGACCATAAACCGCTTAAAACACTTGATTTTCTTGTAAAACACACGTTTTTGGCATTCAAACTTGGTTTACTCTACCAATTTGAAACTTAAAAAGAAAAATTTATAGACCGTTGGAAAGGTGACAATTTGAACATGTTTTTTTTCGAAGAGCGCCCATCAAAATAGCCAGGGATTCAAAGTGAAAACTTCGATTTAAAAAGAGTCATATTTCAAAAAAAATTGAAATTTGCTGTTTGACTTGATTTTTTAGAAATTGTTTATTGCTAAAAGATGTTGGCTGTACACTACGTAGCTTGGAAATTTAACGCTCTTTCCAACGATATCCTCACATTTGAATATACTTGGTAAATAACAGGAGTTATGACAGTTTTAATGACGTAAGTTCGAAAACGTGAAAAAAAAATTCGAAGTGAAAAAAGATCGAAGTTTATCAGCTGAAATTTGTCTCACTTCCCGTCAGTAAACTTTCATTTGGATTCAAATTCGTCAACTAGAACCTTCATATGACACCGGGGGGGGGGGTCAACTCACAGAGTTCTGACTTATTTCACAGTCAACGATCTTTTAACGATGGTCCATCGTGCGAAGCTCTGAATGGTATAATTCGTTAATAAAAATTGAACTCTACCTTAAATTGATGGAAAGATTCAGTAACCCTACGTTAATTAGGTAATTAGTTACCTACTTCATAGGAGGAGAATGGTCGGTCCTACAGAGGGTGTCTCATTCGATTCTAAGAACTCGTCATAAGCCGCGAGAACAATAGAGAGGAAGGAACCTAGATGAATAACTTTACCAGCTGAACTCACTGATGAGCTCACACATGTAGTTGCTTGCATTGACCACATATCATGCCAGAGCACACCATTCTCACCATTTCCCCAGTTTTCAGGCTTCCTCTGCGATCAAAGTACACTCTGAATTCAGACAGTACCGAACACACAGAGAGAAAGTGGCTATCAATCCATGCTACACATAAAGCCCCGATCATCTAGGCTGTTGAACGGCCACCAGTTAGTGGTCAACAGAGCCTCTCAACCTCATGATCTATATCACAACCCACAAGGGAACAGTAAAGAGGTCACCAGGCTTAACCAAGAGATTCCTGAACAATCCAATATGAACAAACTGTCGTAACCAATGCCTTTAACTCTGCACATCAATTGCTGATACACTCTGGTCTTCCACTTAAGGAGGTCCAGGACCACCGACCAACAACTCCCGACCAGCCTCTACAGTGATGCTAACCATGAACACACCTGACTGGATGACCTCCTCTGCCACCATACGTGGAAGTTGATAATCATGCAACTTCAGAACCCGGATAATGGAGCTTTAATGATGGGACAATGAATGCGTATACTGCAGCTCCATTCCCGTCTTAAGGTACATAAAACAATTTGGGTTTTATTGTGGCAAACTTAGTACCATCATTTCAAAATATAGAAACACTTTTTCATTTGAGTCTAGCCCCCAACAATCCTTGTCGGGTTTCAGTGCTACCTCCCGCCACTTCAAGGAACTACCATTCGATTACCATAACTACCATTCTAAAGATAGTTGTCTCGTAATCGTTTGCGTTTCTTTTATTGTTTCCTCTATGAACAGGTATGGACGTGAAAATGATGCCAAGTGTCGTTATATGTTGTGAAACGTGCCCTAAGTCATTCAATTTCAAAGCTGATCTCCAAAATCGTCACTGGTTCCTATTTTTCAATTTGGAACGGTGATGCGTTCCTACTGCAGGTTAGAAGGAGCGACGCTAGGATGCGCTCACAAGCGTGATCAGCTTCGTTGAAGTGGCTGGAAATGGCGCTGAAACCCGACAAGGGTTGCTGGGGTTACTCTCATCACTTTTTCCATCCCAAATCTGAGCACCATCTGATTCCCCTGTAATCTGCCCCAAAACCTTCTCCCAGGCATTTAATGGCACACTCCGTTGCAAGATCACCAATCAGTAAACCCATTTTAGCAGTCGTTGCCATGTCCTTCAAGAGCATAGCATAGGTCAATGTGGAGGTAAGAGTGACTCCCAAATACTGTTACTCCACAGCTCTGACTGGTACAAACGTCTAAACCACACTGGTAGCACTAGTTCGTCTACCCTCAAATAGGGATATTAAAGCGTTTTTCCCTTGAATCAGCTGCTTCGCATTATCTCGAGCTTTATCAAAATAGGTACGTGAGCTTATCTCATCTCATTCAAGGAAAAAAACGCTTTACTTTCCCAAGCATAAACTAATGCTGTCAGTGTGGTTTAAGCTTGGTTCACGTAGGCTATGTGTAATGTCCGTAATGTGTTGTGCGTCATTGGATGCTACTGGCTAGAGCCAATTGATGGGGTGGGACTGATCTTTGCAGATGTCGACTTTTGGAGCAGAGTGTATAGTTTTGAAAAATTGGATATTATACGCATTACTGACAAACTTTGATTAACTTCGGTAAAATTGTAACAACCTCTCGTTGTTTGTTTACAACACGACGAAACAATGAATCGTTGTTATGTTTTGGGAAAAATTCTACGCTGAACGCACTGCATGCTTCTGTGTAATCCCGTAATCAATCATCCATGTGAATGCTTTTACGCACTTTCTGCATTACAGAACACCCCCAATTCTCTTCTTGTGTATTACGCATTACGGACTTTATGCACCTATGTGAACCCAGCTTTAGACGTTTGTCTGACTGGCTCGCCGTGATACATCCAGCCCTGCCAACCACCCACCTCTACAGAACACCTCTACCAGGCCCCACCTAGGTGCATTCTTGAATGGGGAATTTGCCTCAATTTTAGATTCTGGAATTTCAAGGCAAATCCTATTATAGGGCCCTAGAATAACGTTTAACACTAGGAATAACCAACGGAAAAAAATTACCGTAGGAGAAAATGACTAAACAAGTGAACCTCTGTTACAAAACACCGCGAAAATCGAGGAGTATTGTTGACGTCATACGAAAAAAAAAAAAAAAAAACGACGCGAAAGCAACGACAACAGACAGAGTTCTAGCACGCCACACAAAACGATCCAGTGAAATGGCTACTCGAATAATGTGATTCAAATCTTGAAACTAAATAAGAGAAGATGAAGAATAATAATGCTTGATAAACTAGTAGATAGATTCGTATTGTAAAAAAGTGAGTAATACTGTTTCTTTTGGTCAATTTTGTGTCTGGGTTCTTCCTGCCAGTTCGTGGCGCACTCTTGTGCGCACTACTCGGAAGGTAAAAGTTCGCGTATGTTCCGCTTCTGTGGTAAGCGCCACAGAACCTCCTTTGAAGTCAGATTGGTAGAATATCCGTCACATTTCAAATATGGCTGCCTCTTACACATTGCCACCACATTTAAAATTTCCATCTTCCTTAAATTCTCTAAATTTTTTGGATGCGTTTTCGAGCAGCTCACTATGGTTTTATTCCATAAAAATAAACCCTCATTCGAAAAAAAAAAAAAATGTGAGGCAAATTCCCCCTCCATCTTGCATACCCCCCACCCCGATAGTTTAACACGTTCCACGCGGATTAATTCGCAAAAGTAATTCGCTCGCCAGTGCGGATTGCCTACTGGTAGGCAAACAAAATCCCACTCCCTGAGCGGCTGACGTTTCGAGCACTTTCTATACGTTGTAAGTATGAACTACTAATTTCGGGCGAAATTGCAACCCGTTTCGTACCCGGAAAACAACCTAGTGGAGAACGGGTATTACTTAACGAAATCACATGGAGAAATCCTGTTGAAAAAAATTACCAACTGGTTCAACCAAGAAGAAACAGATGGCAGTAGAGCGGCGAAAAAGTGCCTACCGGTAGGCACCCCGCACTGTCGTGAAGACCACCCTGTTTGGGATCCGCGTTGGTGATGAAATCGCCGTTTTGGGACCCGCATGGAAAGTGTTAATGCACACTTTTTCTGATATGCACAAGCTTTCGTAGTTTCTATATTCTCTCCAAAATGAACACAATAATTGTGTGTGATGAAAATTATTTTCATCAATATTATTCTACGTTCAACTTTTCTGGCGCCTGTATGTTGGCCACACTGTTTGTTATGACTGGAGAAACAGGGAATTTTATGAAGGTACGTTTTGTTGGCATTTCCACCACTTTAAGCCCACATTAAACTGTAGTGATTCGAAACTGCAGTAGCGAATGACTATCGATTACTTTGCTACTGTTGTAGTTTGAAAGTTGGCTTGAAGAGAAGAACATGGTCTCACTCTCTAGAAAAGTGGTCATTGAAAGTTGTTTTCTTATTTTTTCTCATGAATGGATAAATCCAGAGAGCTTCATTGATTTCCGTTGACTTTTAACCCCTGGAGTGTATAAAGCGTCTGACAGGCATGAGTAAAATTTTAGGGAGGTATGTTGGCAGCAGTGAGCATCTAGAATAACCCAGGCGCTCAGTTCAGCTGGGTTCACATGGGATGGAAAGATGTAAACAAATAACGCAATCTGATTGGCTGATTTTCCCCAGTGGAGAATGGTGGATGCCATCTTGATGGAATGGTGGAAGAAATGTTTATACCAGCGTCTGTCTTCTATGCTGATAACCACTAGTGGAGGTTGCACTAGGAGGCAAGCCTTTCCGGAGGAAGGTTATCATTCCATCCATCCATCCTTGTGAACCCTCTGCTGACTCTGCCTACCCCCTCCAGTGGTTTTCTAGTCTTCCCGTCTTTCCGAACTTTCTGTCCCATGTGAATCCAGCTTGCCCCCCCTCTTTAGAATGTTCCATTCCAACCTTCAATTGTGACCTAACCTCCACGAGGAGTACTTTGTACCCTAGGAAAACTATTGTGTCTCTCAAACACTGTCAGTTGGGCAAACCACCGTGTCTCTCAGACACTTTATACCCAGGGAGCCAAATTGTTGTCAAAAACAACGTCACAGTGGCTGCGTGTCTGTCAGACACTTTATACACTGGGATTCCGTAAGAGGGTTTATACTCACCAGGGGTTAATTTAATGGACGTAAAAGCTCGAAAAATTGAATCTTTCAGCTACATCTCTTAGTTTTTCACAATATACGTTCTACAGGATTTCTTACCTATCAAGGAGATACTTTCTTCCTATTCATCTATTCTGCAAGTTAAAGGGAGTACAAATGGTGATGAGGGGAGGCAGGCAGTACAAAATGCCAAGGAAAACTTTGACAGTTTATATAAAAGAAGATGACAAAGGCCATAGTATTTTTTTTCTATAGCCATATTTGTATAGTTGCAATTTTTATAGGTTCGAAAGAATCTTCAAAATCCTCTTCTCTACTAGGTTTTTCAACTCGTAAAGAGTAAGTACACCCTCAGTGTCAACAGAAACTGTCCATTATCTGGATCATACTGTAGATAAGTTTCTTTTCAAGTTCGTACCAACCTAGTTGATATTTTCTCAAGTAATGAGTTGCAAATAATGCAACAATTTTATAGATACTTAAGTGCCTATTCAGGGGCGGCTACTGATAGGAGCATAAGAGCATGTGCAACTCCAGCCAATAATTTTTTTTTCAAGTTTGTTCCTCTTTGTTTGAAGAGTAAGTTGGCTAGTGACAGAAGGCACGGTCAAAGGTACTGTGCTAGTTGAATCTACGCGCGAAAACAGAGGCAGGAGCTCCCTGACCAATCAGCGGCAGTTGGAGCATCAGCAGCTGTCTGCTCCATGCGTTAGGGAGGGTGACGTATTTCGAGGAAGGCAGGTATGCGAGATTGACCAACCAGAGAGCAGGAAATTGTCCTGTGCTGAGCATAATTGATTCATTGCGCCCCCATCAGAGAGCTCTGCAATCTGGGTTTCCTTATCGAGTTTGAGCCATCTGAGGCAAACAAAACTGATAAGGGATTTTCGTTTCCTGTCAGCCGATTTGCTTACTACCTCGCCAGTCCCTGTTCCTGGCGTTTCACAGTATTGTGATTATTTATGAGTGTAGGTACGATGAATAATTCGGTGCATTACATTAAAGTAAACTATTCACGTTTGTCTGTGGTGGAAAAGTTCGACATTTGAGAAACTGGCTGCCCCTTGCCGTCTCTACCTGGACTCCAGCAGACGTTGAAATTAACAAATCGTGTAAATTTGTACCGTAAGTTTAACGTCGAATATTATAAGAAGGTAGATTGGCTTTGTGGGAGTGAAGTGACAAACAAATTAATATGCTACATTTCAGCTATTGCAATGAGATGGATGCATTTCTTGGGTTTAGACCTTTGATGATTAAGCATTTCAGAATTTCTGTTTACCACTAGAGAACATTTTTCGTGTCTTATTGTACGTCTATTGTGTCTATTAAGTACCGTTTGCAACTTTAAGATGAAAAAGTTACCAAGCTTTATCCCATTTGCATATTATTGAAAGTTCTATTTGTATGAGAAAAGCACCTATTCTTTCCCTTATTGATAGCCTCTCCTGATCTTTGTGCACCCCCTGAGTTTTGAGGCTGGGGCCGCCACTGTGCCTATTACCTACCTCTTCTTTGGTAACGAGTACATCCCAAAATGAACATCAACACCTACTAGCCTGTCGAAATCTTTTCTGTGCTTCATCAACTCAGTAATTAGGTGCCTTAAAATCACCCTAAATATATAATTTTAAACAATTAGGATTATAATATAAGAGACTTCGAAATTATTGAATTAACGAAATTGGAGAATATTCTGCTTTAGAACGAAGGTACAATGCCATGTCAGCAAGCTGATTCGAAAACATCAGTTAGGGCCCTACAAGGAACAAAGGCAATAGAACATCGAAATAAATCAGATTTTTACCTTAATTTGAGTATGTACTCGTTGAGAAAATCACTATAAATCTGACATGACAACGAAGATACATTCAATGAATGGAGCAGGACGTTCGCAGCGAAAACCTCGACAACCTGGAAAATTGGGCTCCCTTAGGTTGTTCAGAAGAACCAAGAGCGAATCCAGGTGAACCAGAGGGTCAACGAAATCGGTCGAGGATACCGTCGAAGTTCGAGGCCAAAACAATCGGATACGGCACGAGCTCACTCAAACTGTTGTTATTCGATCACGTAGTGGCGTCTGAAGTTGACAATTAAATCGCGGATGTTGAGAAAAAACACGAACTAAAATTCAACTACTTGTTTCTGTTTTGATCAAACATATGGCGTATCGCGTAGGCTCTAGGCTGCTTCACTTTTGTTGCGATTAATCGCGGTAAAAGTATCGATAACCTCGAGATGCCATCGATAAAATCAATATTTCGCAAAAAAATTTAATTCCTCTTTAAAAAGAAACATTCGTAAAACGTAACATATTCATAAATTGATGGGAAAATTCATCTTAATATTTTCATTAGCAAATATAAACTAAAAAATTGGCACTTGAACTTCTAGCTGAATGTGAATTGCGGGTTTTGCCTAGTTTCGCCTTGTTATTGATGAAGCTCGAAAGTAGCAACAGTCGCTCAGTTCACAAACTAGGTAGGAATCTCTCGTTTATTAGAAGTGATGTCCGCCAAATTTGCTGTCTGTACTCTGTGGTGACATCTAAACAAATCAAACAATCTTGGATTTGGATGAAGTGACTTGTGATTTGTATGTTCGTGGTAAAGGTAAAGAGGCTTCAACAAATTCGTCTCCAGATAAATCGATTGCTTCGTTCTGTCCTTCAAGATTTACGGAATGGATGATCAACGGTTGGAAGGGATCCAGTCAGATTGTTCCCAGCGAGTTTCTGACAGCTGCGGATATGCCAGGATCTGAATGGAGACAACACCTTGATCATTATGGACTTGAACTCAGCAGAGCCTCTGTTTGAGGGTTCCCAAGAGATGATTTGTGAGTTTATTTTTTCTTCGTATTCATGTAGGTACCGAGAGATATGAAAATCATGCTGCTCGTTAAGTTCTATCCTGTTTCTACCTAGTAGAGGTTTTATTATCGTCCTCACCATTGAACCAAATGAATGAGGACGTCCATGAGCATTAGGTACCTACCTACTATTCCAAAACTGGCCTTTGGCCGATTTACACGAGTAGAGCTCTTGTTACTCTACAAACCACTTCACATACAGTTACTGTTTGCAGATACTAATAATGCGGATGGCTTGGTAAGGTGTCCATGAGTATTACAGTCTCAAAAATAGTCCTTCTTTACCTGCCACGCAAACCAGGAAAAATGAGACCAAGGGTTGTTGACTACCGACCGATGATGAAGTGATAGGGTTTATTTATTACAGGCTGCTCTTGGTCTGTCAGGGCTTTCATTTTTGACGTAAAATACAGGGTGTTTACAGTTGAGATGGACTAAATTTCTAAAATCGACTGTGCAACTAATTTGAGTATGAAAATGTCTCTTAGCACTTTTGTTAACCATTTATTTTTCAGATTTTTTATTTTTATTTTATTTTTATTTTTTTTTGACCCTTTCACTATAATCACCATAACTACTGTTATGTATGCGTGTCGTCGAGTGAAGGAGATGACCTTCTCGATGCGGCGTTTGTGTTTTTTTTTTAACCCCTACTCAACGAAGAGAGAATTGTCTCTAAGCTAGTGACTTGCACTGTCGTACCGGCGGCTTATTAGCCCTACCGATGTGCGGAGTGCATGGAACATAGGCTGGCCCAGCAACCCCGGCGTTTCATCAGAAACCGACCCTTGGGAGGCGGGAGATTTACCTAGTGAGCCTAGTACTTCGAGGAGATCCTTATTCGAGGAGAAGGTAGAGAGCGAAATGAGCTAGACGGTTGACTGAACTAGATTGCATACGGGAGCATCCCTGAGTGAGCTTATATACTCGTATAGTTTCCTCAGGGGAGAGAGAGGTGGAAGGGTGACGTCTTGTTGACATGTTTCCCCATACCTCGTTTCCCCCTGTGGGTGATGACTCACTCAGGGATCCTCTTGTTGCTTCTTTATTTAAGAACTAATTGCTAGCTAAAATGTGGGTCATAACAACTACCTTAATTTACCGTAAAAATGTAAAAATAAGGACATTGTGGGAACGGGCGTCAAATTCAATCAATTATCTACTATCATCTACCGAATTGTCTACCTCATTATGACTCAAGTTTCTGTATGCCCGGATTACAAAGGGGTGAGATACGGAGGCTCGGCCCTTTCCCCAGCCTGACTCACCAGGCTACCTAAGATTTTGGAACAGGTAGTCGTCTATGGTAGCAAGTATACCCTTTGGGAAATAGGTCAGCAGCATTCTTTCAATCTGCTAAAAGTATAGGATAATGCCATTGGGCTTCTTACCCTGGTCACTCGGCATGTTATTCAATTTTTCCCTCTCAACATACCTGCTGCTGGATGACAAGGCATCTGATATCTGCGAATGCGGCCATCATGAGTCCATGGATAATGCCGCACTAGAAGGTGCAGATGTTTGTTTCCACTCCACACAGGCACGACAAAGGGTATCTCGCTGTCCCATGACCCCTCAAAGTGCCACCTGTCTGTCCCCCAATTGAGGTCGGATTCGTGGGGGTCGTGGTTAACAAAATCCAGGCTGCAGTGCGGGTTCTGCAGAGCTAGGTAGGGATCCGAGTGCCATGGCCAACTCGTTGACCTGGCACTCAGATCCTGGCATGTAAGTTTTGCGAATTACCAAAAACTCGGGTGCCAGACCGGCAACGTCTGGAAGCATGAGCTAGGACATGCGGCTTCTACCTGTAAGAAGTAACAGGGAGATGCAATTATGCATCAACGCTGATTGTGCAAACAATCCCTCTCCGGAGGAGTTTTTCCTCTGCTGCTTGCAGTAGAGGGGGAGAGCATAAGGCTTGGCCTCAGTTCTCCTTTAACTGATTTCCACTTTGGAAAGAAGTAAGACATTCAATGTCCCATGACCCCTTATGGGTACCGCCGTGCGCCATGCCTCCCTCTCCTGTACCCCCTTAATGTTAGGGCTCTGGCACACGCCTCTGACAGGAGTAGAGTGGTTAGGGAGCAGGTACAAATTCTCTGCTTCCGGGCCTGTTACCTGGTCGGGCTTCTGGGATTAGCAGTAATGCCATAAAAGCTTTTTACTCATCTCAATTACCAGTACCGCGGGCGAGGGGAGCCCCAGGCTACAGATGCACCGACCTCGGTCAAAGCATCACCTGCCTGCCTCTCAGTTGAGGTTGGATTCGTGGTGGTCATGGTTGAGCAAACCCTACTTCATGGGCTTGTACCAAGAAGGCTACAAGGGGAGAGATGGCCTCCTCAGGGGCTAGCCCCCTGAAGATGTCTCTCGGCATGTGAGTTCTGTTATGAACTTTGGTTACCAACCTGTCTAGTTGGTAAAACCTTAGCTAGGAGGTTCGGCCTAACCTGTGGTGTTAATACAAACAGGTACCTAGAGGAACTGATAGTCATGACTAGCTCCCCTGGGGCTCCTGGGTGGTGAGTTCCTTCCACTCCCTCGATCACCCTGCTAGGGTTTTTGGGGTTTTCTGCTTGTAGATGGAGGGGGTAGCGAAATCCTGTTTTGATCGGCTCTCCTTAAAACCAAATAGTAGTTATTTGTCCCATGACCCCTTGAACTCTGTACCACAGTTGGGAGTGGTTTCGTTCAGTGAGACAGTCCTGGATGATCCAAGACTGGAGCAATCCAGGACTCCTGATGTCACAGAGTCGCCCTGGACTGTCCAAGATTCGGTGTTGTACGAACACTGAGAATAATGCTGATCTTATTTAATCATTTGATTCCGCTTGAGAGAAACGAGAATTTCCCTCTATTCCATGGAGCTGGTAGACTGAAGGTGGGTTCACAAGCATCCGACTCTGCGACTCTTTCTGACATTCCGTTAGGGTGTTCACAGGCGTCCGTTTACCAACGCGCTTATCATTGCTTTATTGCGACCCCCACCTCCCTCCTTTCACCGCCCACCGCCCTCTCTCCGACTCTTTCCATCTGTTCTTGGCAAATCAGCGGGCAGAATGCAGAGTTGCAAACGCAGAGTCGGACGCATGTGAACCCACCTTGATTCTCCATAGGCACAGCAGATGAGTGGAATGCTGCTTATCGTTCGCAATTAATTCCAATTTGTAGTTTTCATTGAAACAATCGACTTCTTTGTCTACTGCCAAACACCAATTAATTGGAGCAAAACTGTATCTGAAACTTGTAATATTTTCCAGTGTATGCTGAAGATGGAAGCTACACGCTGACGGATGATAGCTTCGTCACTGCTGTAGATGAACACTTTGCTGATGAATATGGTGCATTTTTAAATATTTTTTTTACGTGTTGTATATACCCATGGAGCTCCTGGTGTATTCTACTACAATTCGCTTCCTTTCAAATTCCAGGCACACCCGAGTTCACAGAAAGAAGCACAATTTTGATTGATGGAGGTAACAGTTTTGGAGTGTCAACTGTGGCATTTGATGCCTTTGAAGAACTGGTTTGGATGGGCAATCAAGGGGTTAGTTACCAGGATTTTTGTACACTATTCAGGCTTGCCTGGAGCGGTATTCGTCGAACTTCACATAAATATTCTGCTTGTAGCGTGGGATCCAATATTTGCTATTGGAAATCGATTTTGGGTAATCCCACAGCTGGCAAATACCCAGTCGAGTAGATTTATTCTGTGTTTTGACGAAAACCGAGAGTTTATGGCTCTATAGATCTGCCACAGAAACTTTGCATCCCTTTGGCGCATTCTTCTGGAGAACATAGAACTACTTATCTCTTATCATCAAGCAGATTCCTGCGCCTACGATAATGTTTCGGGAATTTCTCCCCTAAAAAGGGACTTGATTTCCCTCCTACTGCAGCTTGAAATTCGTGCACCACACGAACATCAAATTTCTCACAGCTCCAATTTCCGTGTCAACGTTTCACCATGGAAGGTTGACTCGATCGTTATAGTTCGCGGATCCGCCACCTAGGGGGCGACACACGGATGCAAAGTTTCTGTGGTAGACCTATAGACAATCATGATTTCAAATAATTGGCCTTCTTTCCGCCGCTCTTAGGGTCACGTCACGTCATACTATGGTGCTGATATGACAAAATACACATCCTTCCAAGTCCACATGACTGAAGAAATAAGATGCATTCTTCCAATTGATGGCGGTATCCTTGTGTTGAGTCCATCTTCATTGAGATACCAGTTGAGAAGAGGCATCCCTCTATACACCCACAGGTATGAATCTCTACTCAGGGCCTAACCCATACATGTCCAAGAAGCTTAGGTGAAGAACTCAATAATAACAATTCTTTCAGTTCTGCTAATATGCAAGAAATGCAGTGCATGATCGGAATGAAGAACTCTATGGATAGTTTCCTCATTGGCGGACATAATCCATCAGTTGTTGAGTTCAATCTAACCGAAGGTAGAGAGGTCAAAACAGTAAGTATGACTCCTCTGTAATTATCAGTATCCTGCAATAGTATACGAGAATACCTTACTAATCATTTCTTCTTTCTTTCTGTATTTACGAAATGGTTGCAGTTGAACGTTGGTAGAGGTGGTTGTGCAATTATGCGTCAGCAACTGCGTTTTCTATGTTGCGGCCAACCCTCGGGTCGTATCGACCTTAGAGATCCCCTCAGCCTGAAAGTTGAACACTCTCTGGATACCCATACTGGGTCGTTGTCTGACTTCGATGTCCATAGTAATCTCCTTGTAACGTGCGGGTTTTCTCAAGAGTAAGTCCAGTTTCAGCTACTCGTAGATAGTGAGTTATGATTATGGCATTTCATCCACCAGGTATGTTTATTTGCAGTCAAGGAAGTTTGGCCGTTGATCCGCTCCTTCTTGTGTACGATCTGCGCATGTTGAGACCAGTCGCCCCAATTGAGCTCCTACTTGAACCTCTCCTGCTCAGATTTATGCCGTCATTCTCTTCTCGTTTGGCAGTTGCTTCTCAAACTGGACAACTCCAATTCATCGAGACCGTGACGCTTTCCGAGCCAGACCTCTCCCTTTACCAGGTAACTCCATTATTTTAGTACCTACTGAAATAATTGAAAATGAAAAGAAAGTCAAATGGTGCGGATCATGAACAAAGTTTAAAATTTGGACTAAAGAGGAATGAATGAATAAATATGAGGTTTGTTTGGACAGTCAGTCCAGAACCAGTTCGGGATCGAACTAGTCCGAGACAGAACTGAAAGGGGAGGGGATGAGAACCGTTCGGAACTCCCTAGCTGTCCATACGAGTTTAGAACCTATTCAGAACTACAACTGACACCTGCCCGTCATGTCCTTCGACGTGACAGCTAAAATGAAAGAAGAACAAGTCAGCAAACTTAACTTTCTGCTGATATCTTGTCAATATCAAATCAGGATAACCCAGGTTTTTTTTTTTTTTCGTATTTAATTACTTCGTTGCATTTTAATCATCTATCAAAAAAGTACATAAGATTTGTTGTTGTTCTGATGTTGATTAGGTACCTACCTAGGCTTTTTTCTTGCGTTTCTTTTACGAAATAAACTACCTCCAACCGAGCATATTTGGTTCTTTATGTTGCTCAAAGTATTTAGGTATTCTTGAATCCATTCATCATAATAAAATCGAAGGAAATTGGGCTGATGGTTTACAGGTGAGAATAGGACAACTCACAACAAATGGCTTAGTAGACATGCATTAATTATAGCAAAAACAAGATGAAACCATCTGCTTTATCAATGGAGGAATTTAAAAAAAAATCACAATTACAAGAAATGAGGTTTTGTTGTGTGGTATAATCAGGATTAAATTTCTGTATTCTTCCAAGGTGCATTTGTCATACTTGTCATATTTGTCACGCACACATAATAATTGTTTTAGGTAGGTACCTACTCTACCTCGACGGAATCATTCTACTCGTCCTCCTTACCTCTCAGTTTTTGATCACTCGTCGTGAAATGCACTTTCTCATAGAAGAACAAAAAATGCACCGTTAAAATCTCATGGATTCTCCAACGCAGTGCGGATAGTCAATTTTTACATTGAACATTGCAAACGCGATCTACAATTTGTGTTGATATGATCCCAAACTTGCAACCTCGAAAATCTGTTGCTAATTTTTGCACTTTTTCAAATATGTATTTCAACCATCACTTCCAAACTCTAATTGCGATTGTATAATGCTCAGTAGCACTTTAAAGTAGATTGAATTTTTTTACCGTTTTGGACCAACTTGAGCTCTGCAGGTTGAAAATAATGGAGATACAGCAATTTAAAAATTAGTAATTTTTCCAAAAAGCGAAATTTTTGTGTCAAGGTAGTAGTTTTGATCCTTCCATTTGCATTACTACTAAATTTAAAAAAATGTGAAGAGAGAGGTATTTGAAGTAAACCAGCTTCACATAAATACCTGTAGCAATCACAGTTTTTTCAACAACAAATAAAAACAAAAAAAAAATAGGAAAAAACAAGTAAAATTAACAAATTTTGTATATTAATGTATTTTGAAGGAACTATGGAACAATTTGATGAATATTTGGTAATCTTCTTGTCCAAAAAAATCGCAACCTAGCTCTTATCAGACACAACTTTGTTGTTACCTCAAGAAAGTCAGAAGGCCAAGTGAGAAATCCATGGAGAGGGGGCTAAAATAAGAAGAAGAAGAAGTTCTGGACTAGTGGTTCTGAAAAAAATCTCGAACCGTCCGAACCAGTTCGAAACAGTCCTGGACTGGCTGTCCATACACCGAACTAAAAATCCCGAACTGGTTCTGGCGCTGTCCATACGCCTCAAAAGGGGCGTGGTCAGTTCCGAACCGTTCAGGACTGCCTGTCCAAACAAACCTATGGTAATCCAAAGTTTAAAATTTGGACTAAAGAGGAATGAACTAATAAATATGGCAATCCAAAGGCATTTCATAGGCTGGCACGAGTGGAAGCAAGTAAATCACCAAAGTACTTCAAAAATGAAAATAAATTTAACATAAATCACTCGAAGCACACAATCTCTGACATTGGCAGAAGATAAAAGGGGTTTTAACTGTTGAGCTCAGGTTCGTAGTCTATTTAGCAGGAGAGACACGTGATCACTGAAGGTGAGACGCTTGTCGAGGATTACACCAAGATATCTTGTTGTTCTAGATCGCTGAAGCGGGTCTCCCGAATATCTTATTGTGGGCTCGACATATTTTCTTCTATATGTGAATGTTACAATGTGCGTTTTTTTTATTTATCTTCACCCACCATTGTCCGAGCAGGTCTATCTGGCGTTGCAGCTCATATGTTGCTTCTTCTCCGCTATCAGCAGATGCAACATATACTAGGTCGTCGGCATACAATCCCTAAAAGGCCTCATTTTCAGGAAGTGGAAGGTCGTAACATTACAGATTATAGAAGTACGGGCCCAAGACACTTCCCTGGGGCACCGAGGCTCTGATTGATTAATTTATTGAATATTTTTATTGATCTGTACATAGATTAGACCATTGGTCCAATCTTACTCTATGACAGAAAATTATAATTTGATTACTAATACATGTTGATGTCAGTCTTTATAACTAATATTATCATACAATTCAAAGATGTGTGTGTGATATTGAAAATAAAATCTTATTTAAGCACGAAGTAAATTAAAATAGAAAGATAGGTGACTTCTTGTTCACAATGCAACTAGCTTCAATGCACAAAAACATTGCTTGTTTTTTGATTCTCCAAAAGTAATTCTTTGAGGCGTTTCTTAAAATTAATAATTGACATAGATGTGTCGAATATAGTAGGATGAAGGTTATACATTCGGATGCTTTGAACTTGGAACGATTACTAAATTTTTCTGTTCTATGCATAGGTACTTGAAGCTAATTTCTAGCATTTCTCGTCTTTCTTTCGTGAATTTGCGACATGAATGTCCATTTATGCATAAGATACTTGGGTTTTTTAAATTTTAACATTTTTAATAGCATTGTTCCTATTCTAAGGCTACGCCAATCCTTCACTTTTAACATTTGATCAGACACGTAGTATGGAGTAATTGTGCTACTTGCAACTTATCTATCATCTCATTATCTAGGTCACAATATGCGATTGCACAGTAATCCAATTGGAAACAATAACGTTTGTACAAACTTGACATCTTGAGGCATATAATATGCCATCCTTCTTAGCTGATACAAACCTTTATAAAACCTACTACAAACTCCTGTCACTTGCTCCTTCCACTTCATTTCTCCGTCCACTATTAATCCTAGGTTTTTGGCAGATCTGATGGGACAGACACGAGACAATTTATCCATTACTCGAACTTGGAATGTTCTGCCAGTTAGGTAATACTGGATTAGGTGACTGGAGTAGCTCCTAACAAGCTCCTCATACGTCCGATTTGGACATACCCCTTACTTACATGGGGAACGTGTTCGAATTTGCAATTTCAAAGAATTGCCCAAAATCAAAATAGGATGCTTCAAAGACAGGTCCTACAAACACGCCCTTCGTCCGTAACGAAACAATTTATAAGGATTTCAATCTTGAATCCCCCCATGAGGCGCTCCTCCAAATCTTGACTAGGTTTTACGAGCGAAATCGTGGATATAATCCACTGGCGGCAGAAGGGTTCCAACCCCCCAAATATGCCAGTGATTACAAAGACCACGCCACATCATGGATCTGATGCTGATGCTCGGGTACTCGAACGACGAAAACAACTAAAAACAAAAACACCAAGCGATATAGTGCAGTGACAAAAAACCTAGATAATCAATAGTACTTATGTCACATCAATTGACATTGGTCTTATGTCACATCAATTAGTTGCAACTGAAATGTGCTGAGCTATTTTCAAGTGGTTGAAATGAACGAATGTATATAGACAGTAAGGTATGAATGAATGAATGAATGAAAAAACATGTTTATTTTCATTGTTTTCTAATACATAACAAAACATGTGGCGCTTTGATCTACATCAGCAGAGCCCCGTCTTTTTTTTTTTTTTTTTTTTTTTGGTTCAAGATACCTACTTATATTTTAAAGTTTTTTATTTAGGTATAAATAATAACAATACTTCAATACCTAAACATCCATAAGAAAATAAATAAATATTTCAACACAAGAGGTTAACAAAACGGTAACAACAGACCAATTAATTATTAGCTATTCTTATTTCTAGTTATTATAATTGAAATTAGAAACAAGGAAGTCCCTGTAACACCAGGCTTGGCGGAAGTATGCAAGGAGACTTGACCTATGTGGCCCATTTAACAGATCAAGCAGTTCCTCCCTTGTCAGTGACCCACGGCCGAAACACCTGACACGAATGAAGCCCAGAATCGGGCACTCAGCCAGGAATTGTTGTGCTGTCTCATCCACTCGCAGGTTGCACATAGCACAGAGATGAACTCTGTTCGGGATCCAGGGCTGACAGTTCAGTCTCAGCAGCTCTCCTCGGCACTTCATAACTACCATCGCCTCGTACGGGGTCAATGCTTCCACATAGTCCACCTCCAGGTTCAGATGGCAGTATGGGAGGAGAAATCGTGCATTGCGTGCTCTTTCTACTAATTCGTCTTGAATCCAGTTCTCTGAGCCTCCAAGACCAATTCACTCAGCGCTCCAAAGGTAGAGGGGTTAAAAGAGTCCTCGGGCTCTTCCAAAGAGAACGCAATCATTCGCTGCCATTCCTCAGCCCAACCAACCCGTCGTCTTATCACCTCGAGCGCTGTAGTCCTCGTAAAGCGACCCTCCGGTTGCTTGAGAACCTTTAGTATGTAGTCAGCATTCAGCTTCAGTGTCGATAGGAATACTGTTTCCTGTTTCGATTCATTATGCACGATGTAATTCGGAGAGTTCATCGGCAATTAGAAAAGCTTTTTGAGGAAGAACCTCTTCACTTTTTCAATCTCCTCAAAGGCAGAGTGACCCCAGTATTGAGCACCGTAGCACACTGTGGCCATGGTCACGGACTCAAAGACCCAGAACCTCACTCCCGTAGGAACATCGACTGCGGTGAAGAGACTTGACCAGATGGAGTTAATGCCAGCTCGAGCTATCCTGGACTTTTCCATGAACTGTTTCTTCGTCTGAAGATTGTATGAGAGCACTATCCCCAGATATTTGTCAACCACTTCGATGCTTCGGTCCCCCAGCCTCCAACTCTCAGAACTTGCCAAACGCCCCCAATGGGATCTGAACACTACGATCTGTAACTTGGCAAGGTTGAGACAGTAAGGTATATTGTATTAACAATGGACTTGAACAATATATTTTTTGAAAAGAAAAAAAAAACACATTCTTAAGAATCCGAAGGTAGGGCTCTGAAAAGGTGCTGGCGGCTTTCATCCTGCGCCAGAACCCGAAATCTGATGCTCTCAGCCCGAAAAAAAGAGTACCCAATCAGCAAAGCGTGTCTGCTCCAAGGTTTAGCCAAGGCCCTGTTGAAAAAGGTGCTGGTCGGATGGTCAATAGTTGGTGTATGTGTAACGTAGAATAGGAAGACGAGCTGGTGTATTTGCCACACTCACCAGTAAGAGTAGTGAGATTACATGGCAGCTTGTAGAATATAGCTTTGGCAGACACCATTATTATATTAGGTACTCCAAAATAGTTCACCTTCCGTCCGCCTTCTATCAACTGTGATATTCCAAAATTAACAACTCATTTTCAGATCAATTGCGACTCATCAGCCATTCTGACTGCTCTGGACGTGAGTAACTCGAGCCAGGCCGTTATCGTAGGGGAGACGGCAGGATCGCTACATCTGATGTCATCCGTCCCTTCACCGGCTTTCAACTGTTTTTCCCGTCCAACCGAGTTTCCAGACCCAGTTGAGACGTACGTTCCGATCGACATTGGTGACTCGTTAGCCGTGTACGCCAACATTCCCCTTCCAATCAACAACTGCTCCCCCGGACCTCTGCTATCAGATTGGCCGGAGGAATTCCTTAAACGGAGATACAGGTCAGTCAAATATAGTAATCTAGTTATTCTTGACAAAATCTACTGCTACCTTCTACAAGACTTTCATTTTGTAGGCGTACTCCACCGATTGACCCTGAAATTATTAGAACTATGAAAATGCAAGGAACGATCGGTTATGCTCCAAATCCCAATACTAAACGAAGAAATCAGGTAAGGTAATCTTCTATTTATTGGATTCTAGTACAGAGGTTTAAAAGAGTGAGTAAAATTGCTTCTTTTGGTCACTTTTACGTCTGGGTTTTTTCTCTTCCCCAGTTGCGCGCTCCTGTGTTCAATCATGTAAGCTATAGTTTCATGGCACAGCTCTTCCTATGAAGTCAGATTGGTTAGGTAATCCGTTACGTTGCAACCTCATGCCGCCATGAACAGATTGCCGTTACATTTAAAATTTCCATCTTCCTTAAATTCTCTAAATCTTTTGAATGCTTTTTCGAGCAGCACACTTTGGTTTCCTTCCATATCTTTAACCTCTTTCAAATAAAAAAATTAAAAAATGTGAGGCAAATTCCCCATTGTAGGGCACATGAAGCATACGTTTGCAGGAATGGGCAGCAGTGGCTCTTAACAGGTTTTTGTTGCATTTGATTCCGATTTTAGGATGCTATTAATTTTTGTTTCTTAATGTTAGGTTGCTGAGTCGTATGTTGGAGGAAGACGTGGAGGAGATCCAATGAACAGGAACAATAATAACAATTCAGGGGACGATGGAAGCGGATTCATAGCTATTCCTAAAAGATACAGAAAAGCAGACATCAAGTATTCCAAAAATGGGTTGGACGACATTGACATGGATTCAATGAACAAAACAGGTTTCAGCGGTCTTGAAGCCACATTGCCCAACTCGTATTGCAACGCTATGCTACAGGTGAGGTAACAGGAGTCATCAGATCTACGCATCTATAGAACTCACATAAATTCTCTGGAAAATTGTACACCAGAGCTCTGCAAAATTAATAAGTTGGCGGTCACGTACTGTGTTTCAGGTCCTGTTCTTCTCCAGTAACCTTCGTCAAGTGATGATGAGCCATCAGTGCTCAGGCGAATTCTGTATCTGCTGTGAGCTTGGGTTCCTCTTCTCCATGTTGTGCTCGGGGGTTCCCTGTCACTCTGGTAACCTTCTTAGAGCACTCCGTTCTGCCAAAGAGGCGTCCGCCCTACGTCTAATAGTCTCTGATACTTCCATCCACGATGCAAATCTACTCCAACTCATTCAAGTACGTGAATGGATTGCTATTATTGTAATAACGACTTCGAACTTTACATTCAACGTTGTGAAGCAACTGAATTCAAAATACCTTTTCTGTAAAACTACCAATTAATTGGTGAAACTTTGATTGATCCTCAGAGCTGGAATCGTTTCATCCTTCACCAAATGCATTCGGAGCTCCTGGAGTGTAAGAGAAAAGAAGCTAAAACTCCTTCCTTCGTGTTCCGCGATACTGACTTCCCAAGTATTGAGATTCAAAACCAAAGAAAACGAAAAGTGAAGCCCGAATTGACAGGTCAGTTCTGTTTTTGTTGGTGGTTTTTCTGTACCGTTAGTAATCAGTTATTACGCATAGCCAACCGAGAAGTACGTACCTACTAGTAACAGCGATAAGGAAGTGATAAGCTCTGATACTCTGTTATAAGTTATAGGGTAACTGAATGAAACAAACGGGTGCACTCTCAAATGGGTCTCACCTTTCATTCGATCATTTCCAGAATCACCACCACGGACCAACATTTCCCATCACAGGCCGCCCCCCTCTCCACTTATGTTCCACTTTCCTTCCACATCAGCAGCTAGGTGACGTTCCTTTCCAAGATTCCTACCCTGAAAGAGTGACAGTGTTGTCCATCCTCAACGTCACCAGCGACGGCCATAATGTATTTTATCTAGACTAGAAACATTCGTTTAAGGTTTGTTTGGAGAAGCAGTCCCGATCCAGTTTGGAACTAAACTGGAACTGAAAAGGGGAGGGGATAGAGGCGCCTGGACTCCTCTGAACCCCTCAGGACTGTTTCTCCTAACAAACCCTTAGTTCTGCCTATCATAGAATGATCTGATCTCAAGTTGATGCCCCTATTGGCCGATGTTAGGAAGTGCTAGTTGATTTCACTATAATATTAGGGAAGGACTAACTAGCCAAAGAAATGCTGAGAAGAGGGGTCAATGAGTGGAAGCTAGTGATTCAATATTCGAAGCAGATCGATCAATAGTCTGTGAAATCACACGAAAACCACCAATATGTTTTACGTGTACCTCAATTTACGATCAGGTTTGATTTGAACCCAACAAAATAACAAAACGTTCAGGGCTGAAGAAGACAAAATTAGAGTTGAAGAAGGTGGTACTAGCTGAAGAACAATTAGTATAATGTAATAGGTTTCTCTCTCATTATGATGAGTGAGCCAGAGGTCTAGGATGCGTAATGCATTTGTTTGGACTTCCAGCCTAGATTAGGCGGGAGACCAAAGTTAGTTCCTGCGGAGTTGGTTCCGAGTTCTGCCGCCAGGCGGCCAAGCCCACTTGGGGCTAAATTAATTCTATTCATGCAATCATTAAGTACTGTCCCCCGATGAAAAGAATGCACGTGGGGACCGACCTATTCCTAAACTGAAAATATCCGTTCAACCTCCTCCGAGATTGTCACTCGACGACTAAGATTATCATTTTCACCCAATCCTACCTAGAACCTGTTGGAAAGTCAGGTAAAGGATTTGAGAGGAAGTTACCGAAAACGGGATCTCCCTGGTTAGTCCGGGCAACGAAGGGTTTGAGGTAGAAAAAAATAGAACCCAAACCAAAATTGGCACAGATGTAGGGAGGTATCCTTGTTAACATACTAAAAGTCCTGGAGGGTGGCGCACGAGCTCGAGGGGAGGGGGTCCCTAAAGGTCCCATTTTGGGGTTTTTCGTGAATATCTCGAAAACGGTGCATTTCTCGATAAAACATGTCCTATAGTAAATTAAAGCTGATAAGATTCTCTACAACTTCGATCCTATACGTTTCATCAAAATTCCGAACCGTTACCAAGTTATATGCATCTAAAAATGGAGGAATTTTGAAAATTCAGTTTTCAGCTCACGTTTTCTGGATAACTTTGTTGAATTGCGTCCAAACGGTTGATCTGAGAAAAAAGTCTCTTAGAGAAAGTTGTAGAGCATTAAATTTCCTTGAAGAATTGCCAATTTATAATCTACCAATCAAAAATTACGCCAATTTAAAACTTTTGCCAATTTTTGTCATTTTCACTCAAATGTAGCCATTCCCCTTTTAATGTGCCCTCGAACTTCAATCGTCCTTTTTTTTGTCATTTGTCGTCATTTAATGCTATATATACGTCCACACGAATTAACAACCCAGAATTACATACCAACAGATCGGGGGATATGAAAAGATTATGTAGAAAAAAACGAAAAAGTTTTTATTAACTAAGTATCGAAGTAACGTATTTACAAAATTACATGATCGGTAGGTAAGGCAAAGTACATCAAAAATCGTTTTCTTCGTCACTCATGGAGACTGCTTCAGTGGGGGCGGCGTTGGTGCAGGTGCCATGGCACCCGCCACCGGCGACAGAGCAGGCAATGCCTGTTTTCCGACAACCGCTCACACCACTCAAGTGGGCCGTCTCAATCAACTATGAATACGGACTGTTGAGTCGAGGCCGACCCTCAACTCAGATAATTGAGTGCTTGCTCACATTCAAGCCTTGTCTATGAATTCCGCCCTAAATGGCGCAACTTATACTCTTGCCTTTATTTAAAGAGCTCTGGGATTTTTGAAGGCCCCGAAGGTTCGGCATCGCTGCAAGAATCCGAGCCCCAGCGGAAGGTCGAGGTATACCTGCGCGACCCCTCCGCCTGTGAACCCCCCCAGCCCCCCAACAGTTTACCCTCTTCTGCAAATGCACACTTGATTCACAAATTATTTCGATCATCCCATCACCAAAATCGTGATCAGCGAGAAAAATTGAACATATCGAGTATAAACTCGAGGCAGGTACGATTAAAACTCAGCAGCCCTCTCCCGGCCAATCCACCCAAACGAATTACGCCCTCTTCGCCAAATTACAGGAAATTTGGACTCATTTTCATCAGAATAATTAGTACGTTACGAATTTAAATTACAAAAAATGTTCACCGAACGATAAATAATTAAATTGTATGTTGATAGAAGAGGAAGAAGGAAGAGGGATGATGGGTTTTGACCGCGAAGGGTTGTGACCGTTTTCACCGCAAGGTTTCACCACAAGGGTTTTCACCGCAAGGTGAGCACCTTGCAACGTTGCCACCTCTTGGTAGGGAAGGGGTTTTGGAACCCGCGGTCCAGAGCTCTTTAAATAAAGGCAAGAGTATAGGCAGCCTTAAAAATGCTTGCACGCCATTTTAACCTTAGCTTTCTCCTCTGTTGACTTGTCTCCGGTACTCTGTCCAGTGCCTTCCTGATGAATCGGTTGGTTTACAAACATCTCTTCACAAAGGTCAGGAGATAAGGAACGTGAATAATAATTGCAAAGGCAGGTCATTCGTTTTTTGTTCAGTCACAATGCCATCAGTCAGAAGGAATGCCTAGAAACACCGGTGGGGGGGGGGGGGTTATAACGGAAAAGCACCAATTCATTCCTAAGCTTAATTGTTTCATCGAGTTTACGTTATATTGTTACAGAAGAAATTATCGAAGATACAACCAAAGGTGAAACCGACGTATCTAAACTACTTGGCAGTAAGCAGGTTTTAGGATTCACTTGTCTGAAGTGTAACATGAAAAGCACCAAAGATGCAACTGTGCTTGTACACAATCTGATGTATCCCAACCTCAAAGGTTTGTATCGTTTACGATGTCTGATTAGGTATCTTGTAAAATAAAACAACGTTATAAACATTTATTAAACATACTAATCAGTGAATTTAAATTTAAATGTATTTTATCTTTCTGATTCCACTCTAAAGGTCGAGATTCTAATGAAATCACATTCCCGGAAGTAGTTGAATGGTCTCTTGGAGGTTCAAACGTAACGCCCGCCTGGTGCGACAAATGCTATAAATTCCAACCCACGCTCCAGGAGAAGCAAGTCAAAACACTCCCTCCTATTCTATCTATCAACTGTGGCAATAATAACGAAGCTGTAAGTGAAACTTTCGTACTTACTTCATTTCGTGGCTTTGAAAAAGGTGAAATTCCGATGATTTGTGTAACAACGTGATGTTTCGTTGTAGGATAAGAAGTATTGGAGAGAGCAGATGGATGCTGTCGTAATGAAGGCTCTCCAAGGTTCGGTTGATGCCAAGCAGCAAGTGAAGATGTGTCGGTATGGAGGAGCCTGTACTCGCACTGGTTGCCGATTCAAACATCCCAATCAATCATCTGGTAATAGTTGTTTGTTGGAGAAAGCCTCGTAGGTTCTGAAGTGCCTGCCTGCTATACAGGGATGTAAGCCGATTCTACAACTATTTTGCAACAAAAAATGTTTCCTAGAAATGTTCATTAAGAGGCTTCGTTTTCGAATTATTTCAATTTTTTTTCACTTTTTCTCATGATTTTGATCTTTACGTCATTAAATTGGTCATAACCCCTTTAATTGGCTGAAATAATTACAATATGAGGATACCGTTGGAAAGAGCATTAAATTTCCTATTGGATAGGTCCCTTACCTTTTTATGTGTCAAGGTTTAAGACATGAAAAAGCCCTCTGAAAAGAAAATTTTACGTAACTCGGGAAACCTAGAAATTTTTCTATCGCATATTGAACTACGAGGACCAATATTTTTTCAAGATTCAAAAACAGTAAAAACTGCGCCAAAATCCCAGATTTCCAATGGTATAATTAAGAAATATTTTACAACAAAATTTAGGGGAGAAATTTGTGTTTAAACGCGGAAAAACGTGCATTTATTCAACGGAAGGTTTCCGGAGGCTTCGCGGTCTACTGCGGCCCGGACCCATCGTCCGACCCCTCAGATCGTCAAGGCTGAGCGTTGATTTCGTTGAATAAATGCACGTTTTTCCGCGTTCAAATACGAATTTCTTCCCTAAATTTGGTTGCAAAATATTTTTTGATTATACCATTGGAAAGCTGAGATTTTTTCGCAGTTTTTACCGTTTTTGCATCTTGGAAAAATATTGGTCCTCCTAGTTCAATTTGCGATTGAAAAAATTAGAGGTTTCCCAAATTACGTAAAATTCTCTCTTTAGAGGGCTTTTTCACGGCTTAAACCTTGACTCTTTAAAGAAGGCCTTTTAAAGAAAATGACTAAAACACATTTTTTGTTGCAAATTAGTTTTAGAATCGACTCGTACACTATGGCAGACCAGTTAGGCTTACACCCTGTATAGTATTACGCGCCTGTGAACAGTTTGCGTGCCTTCAGCACAGTTATCAAGTGGGGTTAAGCATTAACTTTAATAGCTGAGGCCGAGGGGACCTCCTGTCAGCACTCGAGATTTTGCTCCGTTGAGTAGAAGGTGATCCTCAACTCAAGTCTGAGTGGGGTTTATAAATACCTCTGGGTGTGCCCTTAGAAATAGCAGTGCACCCTCAGGGCGCCCTCAAATCTTGACTATGAATCGCGTCAAGTGCTCACCTACCTTCATCGAAGCTTTTGAGGGAGCAATGACACTTGAGTTACGAATCCCCCCCTCCCCCCAAAAGTACAGTTTGCGTTCTCTTCGCATAATTTTATTGATTTTCTCGAATTCTCTTTTACAGATGTGACTGGTATATCATCCCATCATTACCAAACCAATTCGTGGGTCCCAATGAATTTATCACTTGGACTGACTGCAGCTGGAAAAGTGCGCGTTGTTCGACATGGTAATTAATTACTGTGCCTTTTTCCCAACAGCCTCCATCATATAAAGGATATATTTATTTAGATTCCAAGTTCAATTTGTGATATTATTTTTCTTCTTTCTCTTAATCTGTTGACTATGACCTTCGGTTGTGGGGTCACAAAGGATTTTTTGATAGTGATAGCTTTTGGGAAAGGCAAGGGCATGAAAGGATACAGTTGGTCACACTGCTATAGTCCTAGATCGATTACTTCTCTGGAGTGGACTGTACTCAATTTTTAGAATCCACGAGCTCACCAAAAAAGACGAGATCTGAAAGCAAATTGAATATAAATAGATTACCTACCCATATTTAGCCTTGCATACTGTGGCCATTTGTCTTCAATGACAGGTTAACTGGGAAACTGGAAAACTTGACTTACTTGACTTATTTCCTATGGCTCTTTATCAGACCAAAGGGCCTCGACAAAGGATCACCAGCGAACTCTGTTCTGAGCCAGGCTCCTCAACTGACCCCAGGACTTCCCAGCCGTCATAACCTCCGCTTCCACGCTTCTGCGCCAGGTTATAGGCGGCCGTCCCTTCTTGCGCCTCCCTTGCGGATTCCAGCTGAGTGCATGTCGCTCAACTGCATCGTGCTCCTTGCGGAGAGTGTGCCCCAGCCAATTCCATTTCCTTCTTCTGATCTGGGCTTCAATTGGGGACTCGTTGGCTCTCTTCCATAGGTCTTGGTTGGAAATCACGTTGGGCCAGAAGATGCGGAAAATCCTCCTGAGACATTGGTTGATAAACACTTGGAGCTTATTCATTTCGCTCTTCGTGACTCTCCAAGTCTCACAACCGTACAGGAGGACTGCCTTGACGTTCGTTCCATTTCCTTCTTCTGATCTGGGCTTCAATTGGGGACTCGTTGGCTCTCTTCCATAGGTCTTGGTTGGAAATCACGTTGGGCCAGAAGATGCGGAAAATCCTCCTGAGACATTGGTTGATAAACACTTGGAGCTTATTCATTTCGCTCTTCGTGACTCTCCAAGTCTCACAACCGTACAGGAGGACTGCCTTGACGTTCGAGCTGAAGATTCTCAGTTTCGTGTTGAGTGTGATCTCCCTAGCGCGCCAAACTGGGTACAGCTCAACAAAAGCAGTGTTAGCCTTGTAGATTCTCGCTGCTACGTCCTCAGTTGTGCCGCCCTTCTTTGTTACTACACTGCCCAGGTATGTGAAGGTTTCAACGTCCTCGATCGTCGTTCCATTTTTCATGGACGGGATGGTTGGTAGAAACGTTGACTCGCATGGCTTTGGTTTTGCTGGCGTTCACCTTCAGTCCATAATCCCGAGCAATGGATTCCAGGTCTGCAAGTTTGTCCCGGATGTCTTGGAACCTAGATGCCAGAAGACAAATATCATCTGCAAAATCTAGGTCCTCGAGCCTTTGGGTGAGTGTCCACTGGATCCCTCTATGCTTCCCCTCATTCACCCTGCGCAATACCTCATCCATGACGACCAGGAAGTAGGTGAAAGGATGCAACCTTGTTTCACACCTGACGTCACAGAGACAGGGGCAGACAAGTTACTTTGATGCACAACTTGGCATGCAAAGCCATTGTTCGCCTCAGTCAGCATCGTGATCAACTTTTTTGGAACACCATACTTCCTCAAGCACTTCCAAATCTCGTCGTCGTTGATTCTATCGAAGTCCTTCTCAAATTCGATGAACAGGAGATAAAGGCTAGCCTGGAACTCTATGTTGCTCGACGATGAGACGTAGAGTGCTTATCTGGTCTGTACAGGATCTGCCCTTGCGGAACCCCGCTTGTTCTTTCCTAAGGCGGGTATCCAACGGCTCCTTCATCCTGTTCAGGATTACTCTTGAGAAAACTTTACTGGGGATTGATAACAACGTTATCCCCCTCCAATGGTTGCAGTTGGAGGTATCCCCTTTCTGGAAAAACTTCAAGTAAACTATGTAACGAGATTGTGTAATAAATTGTAGATTATTTGACTCAGGTGAAGCAATCGCTGATGCAGAGGGAGAAACCACAACTTACGACTTGTATGCTGTGATATGCTACATAAATGACGAAAAGAAGAACATTGTATCAATAATCAATGTTGACCCTGTGGAATCTCAATGGTATATTTTCAATGATTTTAGGTAAGAAGAACCTTGGTACTTGACATTTTTGGAACTTTCAAATAAAGTAGAACTGTTTCATTTGAAGTGTACTGCATGTTGTAATGTTTGTTGTAGCATAACCCCTGTTCCTGCTCAAGAAGCCGTTTGGTTTTCGATCGATTGGAAAATCCCTTGCGTTTTTTACTGGCGACAGCGCGGCTCTGAAACGACTTCTCCCCCTAGAGGACTCCAGATATCTTCAGACGTCCTAATCAATGTTCCGAAATGCGCAAATATCATTCCCCTCTCTCCTGACGAAATCCCTAAGAAAGGTCAGAACATTTGACTTTAAGACCAAGAAAGTATCATTAAATTGGAGTGAAAATAATGAAGGTCCAAGGATCGAGCTTTGAAGAACAACGAATTTAGCAATGGGGAAGAGTATATTTATGTTAGTTAAAAGTTTGAGATTGTTAGCTACTTAATGATATTCCTTGTTGGTTTCATGCTGCTTAGAAGCAGCCATGTCTGAGGTCTCACATCCTGTTGACTGATATCGACTTTTGAATTATTGTTCTCCAGGTGACATAGTTGCAATGGACGCTGAATTCGTAACTTTGAATCAAGAAGAATCTGAACTGAGGAGTGATGGCAAGTTAGCAACAGTAAAACCGTCTCATATGTCAGTCGCTCGAATCTCATGTGTTCGCGGGTAATTACATTCAACCATTCCATTTACATTCAAATTACTCTCTATCCTGGTATTGGCAAAGTGTAACCTCTTCCTTCTGATTCCAGGCAGGGAAATCTGGAAGGCATGGCGTTCATTGACGATTACATATCGACTCAGGAGCAGGTATTCGATTATCTGACCAAGTTCTCCGGGATAAAACCGGGAGACCTGGACGCCACGTGCTCTTCGAAAAATTTGACCACGCTGAAGTCAACTTACCTGAAACTGAGATACCTAGTTGACAACGGTGTTATATTTGTTGGTCATGGGCTGAATAATGACTTCCGGTGAGTACTTGCCATAGAGTTTAGATGACGGTCTCCCCGATCATTATGATCCACGAATAGTAGGAACTGTCGCTGTCTCCTTCCATAAGTTCTACCTTCAATGTTCTTATAACTAGATCGAAATATCGAGTAGCTTCCATCCAAACTTTACATACTTACACTTTTAGGTAATTCAATTTGCCTGTTTCTCTCCATCCTATCGATTTTATTGAAAACATTGAAAAAACATTAGAAAGCAAATTAAGTCTGAATAGCAGGTTGGCTCGCAATTAACTGCCTCCTGGATCAGAGTCTGAAAAATCTATAGAATCTGTGATGAAATTTTTTAAGATGAAGATCACTATTAATAGTGCAATAAAAACTACTGTTTTTCGATAATTCTGTACTTATAAGAAATTATTTTAATTCTCGTATTTTTACAGGGTCATAAACCTTATCGTTCCTTCAAACCAAGTGATAGACACAGTACACCTGTTTTACCTGCCTGGACAGAGAATGGTTTCCCTGAGATTTCTCGCATGGCATTTCACTGGTACGTAATTAATTAGTGGTTCTTCCACTTTGATAACTGCTCAATTACCTTCAACCTCGACCGATTCAGCTCTGGATTGAACCGTTCGACTCATAATATGTTCATCTATCACAAAAAAAGCTAGAAAAGAACGGAAACTGAGAACGAAAGAACAGGAGCAGATATTCTTGAACCTGTTTTGCGAGAGTTGTTTGCGTGACAATAGAAAGTTTTTGCTGCCAAAATCTCACGGGCCCCGTTAGGAGGTGACTAGCGCGAGCAACAGAGGATGCTACCCTGTTGAAGGAGGAGGCCCATTAACTTTGGATAGGGGAGGGGAGGGAGGCGCTCGTGACAGTGGGCCTCTAGGAATGGGTGACTGTCTGGGGGAACGCTTTCATCATCCCCCGCTGTTGTCAGGAGGCAAATCCATCATCCCGCAAACTCTGTGCTTTGTGAAGAGGTTCCACGGGCCCATTAGCGGTTGCCAAAAACTCTCTATTGACGTGGCCAGCCATGAAACCCCGGGATTTGCATGACATAGACGCAATCCACGTCTAACGTCTTAATACACCTTCAGCGCTTTTAGCGCTTAGTTTGATGATTTTGATCGTTGAAACTCTTAATAAGTTACACAAAAATTGTCAAAGACACCAAGTTTGACTGCTGCTATGCCTTTTCACAATTTCATTAATATATATCGATATTCCTTCTCAGGAGTGAAGATACAAGAAGAGAGCCACGATTCAGTCGAGGACGCTCGCGCAGCGCTCCGTCTCTACAAGAAGTGGGTCGAGCTTGAAGAGATGGGCAAAACTGCAGAATCTCTAGAAGAAATGTATGCAGCAGGGAAATCCCTCAATTGGAAAGTCCCTGCCGATCCACTGTGATGTATTTTTTCCTTCCATAAAACTTAAAAAAAGATTTTTGCATTTTGTTCTTTTCCTCAAACACTTCTCATCGATGATTTATAGATGAACTAGTTTCTTTAATCATTCAGTTAAGAAATGTACCTACCCATATAAATACAATAATCATAGATACTACCTTCTTGTAGTTACCTTCCTATTTACGAACACGTTTCACTATTGAGTCAAGGTGGAAAAGTATTCATTAAGGAATTTTCTATTATCATCTTAAATATCGTAAGTTCACAATAATCTCACATTTGACTGGATTTTACGTCATTTAAAAAGGTAAGGCAAGGGAGCACCAGCTTTTCATAAATCTGACATTGTGTTACTACTATTTCTCTCAAACTACAATTTTATCATGTTTTTCAGACGTTTTTATCTCGAAAAACATGTGAATGTATTGAAACAGGGTGTATAATTCTTTGTGAATTAGGAAAACCCTGAAACATTCAAACGACGCACTTGTACCATAATATGGTACATATGGTACGTTACCACAATATTATTGTGATTCAAGTGCGTTCCCAACGTTCATCTCGAATAACTGGTAATAATAGATACTTAACATACTAATAAATAAAAAGAAAAGGTGTAAAAATATGCAACGAAGTAGGCATTAGCAAGGTATCATTTAAAATTATCTAAAAATTAATTTAAAAAAACAGTCGTCCCGAGTGTATCCATAACTAAACTTTACTAAACTCCACTATCAGATTTCCTCAGGTATTTTCTCACCATTTTTCCTAACAGGAGATGACAAGCAACATAATAATAAATTTGTTTAATCTGGCGAAATACTCTAATTTTCATTCTGAAAAGGTTATTTCGAGTGTTTTAATTGACATTAATGGTTTGCTTGCCAGCAGGTAAGTAGGTACCTCAGATTTCTATCTTATAAATATCACATGAAGGTCCTCAAGAACTTAAATAATTTAAAATCGTTATTAGATGATCATAAAGAACTTCTGTTCTATTGGTGGCAGGCAAACTTACTAAAACAGTGGCCCCGCAGCAACAAAAACTTCTATTCATGCAGCGTGAGTTAAGAAAGCTGAAGAAATCTTCAAAGCTGAGGCTGAGAAAATCGAAATATTAGCTGTTTGAAAGAGAAGTCTTCCTTGTGGGTGTGGCACACAGCACGAATTGTTAAACTTATACAATTAATTTGTTAAATTTCTTCGTAAACCCCAAAAATACTCTCCTCGTCACCCCAAACTCATAGAGTACCCACACGGCTATTGTTTTTTCGATTTTCAGCATACCAACATACTGTATGCACTGAGTATGCTTTGAAGATGTTGAAAATCCATATTCATGTTCCACTCGTCTCCACTCACTAATAGAGTACCCACACGGCTATTGTTTTTTCGATTTTCAGCATACCAACATACTGTATGCACTGAGTATGCTTTGAAGATGTTGAAAATCCATATTCATGTTCCACTCGTCTCCACTCACTAATAGAGTACCCACACGGCTATTGTTTTTTCGATTTTCAGCATACCAACATACTGTATGCACTGAGTATGCTTTGAAGATGTTGAAAATCCATATTCATGTTCCACTCGTCTCCACTCACTAATAGAGTACCCACACAGCTATTGTTTTTTCGATTTTCAGCATACCAACATACTGTATGCACTGAGTATGCTTTGAAGATGTTGAAAATCCATATTCATGTTCCACTCGTCTCCACTCACTAATAGAGTACCCACACGGCTATTGTTTTTTCGATTTTCAGCATACCAACATACTGTATGCACTGAGTATGCTTTGAAGATGTTGAAAATCCATATTCATGTTCCACTCGTCTCCACTCACTAATAGAGTACCCACACGGCTATTGTTTTTTCGATTTTCAGCATACCAACATACTGTATGCACTGAGTATGCTTTGAAGATGTTGAAAATCCATATTCATGTTCCACTCGTCTCCACTCACTAATAGAGTACCCACACAGCTATTGTTTTTTTCGATTTTCAGCATACCAACATACTGTATGCACTGAGTATGCTTTGAAGATGTTGAAAATCCATAATCATGTTCCACTCGTCTCCACTCACTAATAGAGTACCCACACGGCTATTGTTTTTTCGATTTTCAGCATACCAACATACTGTATGCACTGAGTATGCTTTGAAGATGTTGAAAATCCATATTCATGTTCCACTCGTCTCCACTCACTAATAGAGTACCCACACAGCTATTGTTTTTTTCGATTTTCAGCATACCAACATACTGTATGCACTGAGTATGCTTTGAAGATGTTGAAAATCCATATTCATGTTCCACTCGTCTCCACTCACTAATAGAGTACCCAAACGGCTATTGTTTTTTCGATTTTCAGCATACCAACATACTGTATGCACTGAGTATGCTTTGAAGATGTTGAAAATCCATATTCATGTTCCACTCGTCTCCACTCACTAATAGAGTACCCACACAGCTATTGTTTTTTTCGATTTTCAGCATACCAACATACTGTATGCACTGAGTATGCTTTGAAGATGTTGAAAATCCATATTCATGTTCCACTCGTCTCCACTCACTAATAGAGTACCCACACGGCTATTGTTTTTTCGATTTTCAGCATACCAACATACTGTATGCACTGAGTATGCTTTGAAGATGTTGAAAATCCATATTCATGTTCCACTCGTCTCCACTCACTAATAGAGTACCCACACAGCTATTGTTTTTTCGATTTTCAGCATACCAACATACTGTATGCACTGAGTATGCTTTGAAGATGTTGAAAATCCATATTCATGTTCCACTCGTCTCCACTCACTAATAGAGTACCCACACGGCTATTGTTTTTTCGATTTTCAGCATACCAACATACTGTATGCACTGAGTATGCTTTGAAGATGTTGAAAATCCATATTCATGTTCCACTCGTCTCCACTCACTAATAGAGTACCCACACGGCTATTGTTTTTTCGATTTTCAGCATACCAACATACTGTATGCACTGAGTATGCTTTGAAGATGTTGAAAATCCATATTCATGTTCCACTCGTCTCCACTCACTAATAGAGTACCCACACAGCTATTGTTTTTTTCGATTTTCAGCATACCAACATACTGTATGCACTGAGTATGCTTTGAAGATGTTGAAAATCCATATTCATGTTCCACTCGTCTCCACTCACTAATAGAGTACCCACACGGCTATTGTTTTTTTCGATTTTCAGCATACCAACATACTGTATGCACTGAGTATGCTTTGAAGATGTTGAAAATCCATATTCATGTTCCACTCGTCTCCACTCACTAATAGAGTACCCACACAGCTATTGTTTTTTTCGATTTTCAGCATACCAACATACTGTATGCACTGAGTATGCTTTGAAGATGTTGAAAATCCATATTCATGTTCCACTCGTCTCCACTCACTAATAGAGTACCCACACGGCTATTGTTTTTTCGATTTTCAGCATACCAACATACTGTATGCACTGAGTATGCTTTGAAGATGTTGAAAATCCATATTCATGTTCCACTCGTCTCCACTCACTAATAGAGTACCCACACAGCTATTGTTTTTTCGATTTTCAGCATACCAACATACTGTATGCACTGAGTATGCTTTGAAGATGTTGAAAATCCATATTCATGTTCCACTCGTCTCCACTCACTAATAGAGTACCCACACGGCTATTGTTTTTTCGATTTTCAGCATACCAACATACTGTATGCACTGAGTATGCTTTGAAGATGTTGAAAATCCATATTCATGTTCCACTCACTGATGGAGTACCCACTCGGCTACTGCAATTTTGGGTACCTACCTATAACAAATATATACCTACGCACATCTTCATTATTTTTTATACATTCACAAATTTTAATTTCTTAGAATGTTCTTATATAAGAAATTGTGTGCTGAATCCGAATAAACGATGGCACCTAATTAATATGATTTTGATGGTAATATCCTGTTGAATAATCCTAACACTACCTACTAAAAAATATTCACAAAAATCCTAAAAATATCCACACAAAAAATAAAAAAATTTTAAAAAAAATCTTAAATAAAAAAATTAAAATCTTGTCCAAAATTCCTGGCTAACTAATTCGTCTTTTCGTTTGTTGTTAGATTGCTACTTTAGCAAATACTGGAAATTTTTCGAAACAATTATCATAGGTGAGTACATATTATAGTATACACCTACATTTAATATGTATATGTATACAAACCGGATTTCTTTTTTTTTTCAACAAAAAAAAAGTCCATGCAGTTTTGAGTTTGTTGCAATAGCTCCATTTTCCTTAAAAATTTGTTAAAACGAAGAGACTTGCCCCGCCTGACCTAGCCGATTTTTTTTATTCGCAATCATGGGTGTTGATTAATTTGAGTTTTCTTGAATAAACTGCGAGAATTTCAGACATCTCCAACCTGAAGGAAAAAACTTTGCAAAATGGTTGGAAAAGATCCTTTATATAGCTAAGTAGAGCTTTTCCATTATTCGAGGAATTTAATGTAATTCGCAGTTACTTCTTTTTACAGAACCATTTTAAGGTGTAGAATAATAGCATAAATAGATACCTACCACATATTCAAAAAAATAATCCTTTGGGTGATAAATTTCCAATAAGCATTGTACGCTTAGGAGGGAAAAGTTAGACCAGAATTAAGTTGTTTTTTTGAGTGGGAAATTTAGTGCTTGGCCGGGCAAAGGAGGATTGCATATAAATGTTATCTTAGGGATAGGATAGGGATCAGTGATCCTAGATAAAGATAATGCAGGTACTGTCCCTCGATGAAAAGAATGAACGTGAGGACCCTACCGAATCCTGAACTGTAAACATCTGTTCAACCTCCTCCGAACTTGTCCTGGGAAATCCCGTTTTCGGGTTAAATCCTTTACCTGGCTGTCCACTAAGTAGGCTTGGGTGAAAATGAAGATATTCATAAAGGGAAGGAATACGGGTGGTGATTCATCACTTGAACACCTTTAGGAATTTACGATGGAAGCTCTGAAATATGACTGGAAATCTTACGTGGGCCACATCAAGAAGATTGAGGGTGATTATTGATGGATTGCCACGTAAGGCAGACAGTGGACGGCAAACTTAACAAAAGTGGCAAGAAGTCTAAAAATCACCAAAAATCGAAATATTAGTTCGAAGAACTTAGTACCTATGCTAAACATACACGTGAACTTTACTCATTTTTGTTGAAAAATGAATCGATGAGAAAAAACATTGTGATGAAAATTCATAGTTGTGCAGCACAACCTCAAGAGCGAATTTTTTTAAAAACGTTATCAAAAACAACTTTTGATCTTTTAAAATGTTTATTTAAAAACGTTATTAAAAACGTTTTAAAATTTTTTTAAAAACGTTATTAAAAACAACTTTTGATTTTTTAGCCATTTTCCAATGTTTTTAGTGGGTTAGGAGCCCACGAACTTATGCACTCATGAATTTTGAGATCTTTGTTAATGTTTAAGTCATTTTTTAAGCTCATTTTCCAATATTTTGAGCTCACTCAAGATTTATTGCTCACATTAATTTAAAATGATTTCATTTGTGGCCTAGAAACTTTTTCTAATTAGAATTTTGCTTTCATAACAAAATTTAAAATCTTTCATATTTATGGCTATTTTTACCAATTTTGTAGAGAATATTTTTCAAATTTAATGAATTTTCGGTTTCAAAAATGGTGAAACCGGAATCGTTTTAAATGCCCCAAAACGGATTTCTAAAGTGAAACGTTTCGAAAATATTTTCCTAAAAATTTGAGGCCAATGCAATACCCAAATTTTTCTACAAAAACTTTCTAAAGATCCTAAAAACCTAAAAAAAATCCTTAAAAAATTCTAAAAATCATAAAAACCTATAAAAAAAAAACCTCCTAAAAACCTGAACCTACAAACCTAAAAAAAAACCTAAAAACCTAAAAAAATCCTAAAAACTTGATAAAATCCTAAAATCAAATTTTCTGAATATTAGTAAAGTTTTATGCCAACCTTTGTGTACCTACTAGTAGCAGGAGGTATTTTGAAATGCCTGGGAGCAGCCATTTGAAATTTGCGCCTTCACTTGATGACCAGTGTTGCCCTCATAGTAGAAAGCGGAGGCAGGTGCGGTTTAGAAAATAGCGAATGTATAATTCAAATATGCATTATGAAAATAAAGTAAAGTCATACTATTGATAGAGAATGTTTAAATTGTATAATGTAGAAAAAATGTATGTTTTCAAGTATTTTTAGGATGATTGGTGACTCATCAGAGAAGTTGCACAGCTACAACCTGTTGTAAACCCACACTTTTCGTGACCCTATAAAAGTTGATTTGCGCAATTTTCTTGAATATTCTGTCTTAATATAATTTTGTGGTGTCTATAGTATTTATTAATAGTATTTTAAGAGATTTTGGTGAATTTCTGTGGCTTTTTGAAGAAGGAGGGTGTGTGGTGTCTTCCATGATGACGTCATAACAAAGTTGATCCCTCCGATAAAAGTTGTTTCGTCATCCTGGAAGTGGAGTATCGATGTTTACTTATCGATTGTCGAAGGCGGAAACGCACGACAACGGCCGATCCCGCGGTCGGGATCGCTCAGTTGGTCGGCCTGGGGAAGTTATTATGCCTCAGAGAGGATTCTAGAAAGACACCACAGTACATGTCCGCCATAAGTGCTGAATGGCAGGAGTGCTGTTCTCATCGAGACCATTCAGGGCCTCATGCAGCAATTTCCTTTCGAAATCAAGTCAAGGTTACTGAAGGCTGTCGACAAGGAATACAATGTAAGAATTGCAAACATTAAAATCATATTTACGTGACATACAGCGCGGATATACGTAAAACCATTCCCCCATGTTCCGAAACCTCACGCGTTTATCGCGAAAAAATACCTCGTCTGTGCATCTGGATCCGTCCTTTCGAGCATCCGTGTGCCTCGGTTTCAGTCCCCAGGGTGATCCTGGGGGCCTGTTCGCGATGTAGTGATATGTTGGAGTGTCCGTAAGTACTATGGGATATGTGAATTTACTATGTGAAATAGCCTTACTGAAGCTCGTGAAAGTGTAGCAGCCCACCTCAAGGCCCTCTCGGTGGCACTGCGCCTGCGCAGTGTCTGCGAAATATCCGGTTTTTACTTTTCATACCTACGTTTTTCACCCAATTATTTTTACAACAGCTTTTCCTAGGGGTATCTCAATTATTGAAATGTCATCAGACACGACGTAAGTACCTTTTTTCTGAAAATTATTCTGGAAGTGCAAAACGGTCAGTTATGTAATTTTTGTTCCTACCCAGTCTCTGACCGATTTCGATTTTCATCCTTGATTTCCCAAACTCTTTAAATTGCTATTCGACCTCTGATTCAAATACCGAGCTTCTATTAGCTACGTTTGAGTGTTTAATCGTGACTCACAGGCCTCTTATTGGCCTGGGAATCTATCAGATTCGAGTCGTGCTTGCGTTAGCTTTCTGTTCGTGCGCTGAGAAACCAGTTTCTGATTAAATGCTGAAAAAATACGTCAAATGCTATGAGATTCGTAGTAATTCGGAGATCTACCCAATCTGGGCCCCCCTGGACAGCTTATTGCTGCTCAAACGCGTGGAAGATTGATAGTAGCTTGCCTAATGTGCCAGATATCAGAATCAAATGAGTTCACAGGCAGACCTTTTTAGCATTCCCATAAAAATCAATTCGAACGTCATTTGCAGCCCGAATCGTACTAATTTGAATCAGTAAGATGTTACACATCCTCCCGTTCAAATTCGGAAGCCCATCGAACCAATTTCTATTCTTGGTCCAGTCTTGAAACAGGTTATCCATGTGAGATGACTTTTTCACTGGCTCTCATTCTTTAATATTCCTTTGACGAATTTCTTCTCAAACATTTTCCTCATCACGTACGCGTAATCTCGTAGTTTTTGGACATCAACGGCACCTACAGTTCTATGTATCTCATATGAGGTAAAAGTGGGTAATATCTATGTCACAATCGTTCGTATATTCTCACACTGTGACCTTATAAGATAGTATCGATGCTATAAGAGTGCAGAGTTGTCCCAAATGCATCATTGCTATAATCAATCAACTTACCTGTCTAATCGTTCATAAGTTGGTTCGTTTTTCAATAAATTTGACAGTATCGATGGTGCAAGTCACGCCCTGTACTTTCCTTCTCGATGTAACTTTTCAGTTGATGAGATCATCTGAGTCAGTAATTCCTATATCGTCACCATTATGGCAAACTATCGAATTTGTTTCACTCCAGAGAACTATCAAATTGTGGAATTTCACGAATTTTTGTTTTAGCGGCCATGATAATGGTGCTGGCAGAGCCCACCAACTGCCAAAATCCTGCCTCATTATCTTGCACCGTTTTCCAACTAGGCACAGCTTGGTAACAATTTAATAATCTACATATTATATGCCCCACTTCCAACAATAACAAACACTCATCTCATTATTGTATTTTTTCTATTTTTATTGTTACCTATATCTGAATAATCAAAATAAACTAAAATGAGAGTGTTCCTGTAATCATCAAAATATCATTGCTTGATTAACGATTATTGAAACAAAACAAGGCTCAGTTTTTCCGTTTCTGTGGTTTTGAAGCTCAAAATGAGTCATATTTGTAAAATTTCCAATGGGTGTCATCTGAACGTTTGTAGTTTCCATTTAAAACAAACATCATTGAAATAAATCTTGAAATAGATTTTAAAGGTCGAGTCAAACTTCAATTATGCTCTCCTAAAACCTTTTAAAATTTTCAATTCGTTAGTTTTTGAGTGAACAAAAATTTCAATAGTCTGCCATAATCGTGACGATATTATAAAGGATGCAATTTTTAATGTTTCAATACAAACGTAATCGGATACAGGAGCTTACAAACTAATTTATTGAGTGACGTAATACTTGCACACCGTGTTGTGTGTTTGCCCTTACACCTAAACCTAAACGATAAGCATTTACCATAAACTCAGATCAAGGCGTTACTCGTGAATTCAAAATTACGATGAACAGTCCATACCGTTTTGTTAGCGAATACCATGGAGGATTTGTAACAGCTTCTGGGTTCTGTGACGTATCACAGCCACCCGAAGGAGTCCAAGTTTTTTTGTTTTTTTTTTTAATTACGCCGTATTTGAGGTTCTGCGGCCAATCGTTCACGCGCAGCCCAATAAATATTTGCTTTCCTATACCAGATGGTTTCGTCGTCTCCTATCTGTTCTCTTATGTCTTGCAGTGCAGGACATGCTGGGATGTCATATCTTCGATGTGGCAAAGTGTACAGATTGGACTGTCATAGACACCGATTCTGTTTAGATGCTTGGCCAGGAAATCATGCACAGTCTGAATCCTGAAACAAGCCACACTTTGCCTTCTGGGCAGTGTTTTAGGTATGGGATTATTTAGTAGGGTGGCCCATTGCTTTCCAGCTGCTGCTCTCTCATGGCCTTCTCGAGCTATTAACTGTATATTGGCATCGACCGGGCGTTTGGCTGTGCTGTAAGTCCAAGTGGTTGCTGGTGTCAAAAAGAAACGAGATCCCGCCAGTTTCCTTGAAAATTGGACAGAATAGTGTTGGTTGAGTGTCCGTTCTTGTATTTGGAGTGCAGGCCATCCGCGGGCGAGAGGATAATTCCGTAAGATGTCCAGTTTGCTTACCAGCCGTAAGTTGAGCCTTCATCTCTGTTGTTGTGTTCAGCACTTTATGTGGACTGAGAAAGTTACAAAATTTGTAACATTTAATGTGGCGATTGGATTAGGAGAGGGACGTCGAAATGAACGTAAAGCGTTGACAAAGCCTTATCAGTATTTTGTACTCCGTTAAAACGGATAATTTGTAGTTTGAACTCCTCAGAGGATTACATGCCTAAATTGTATAGATGATCCAATGCATCACAAAACATCAATCTCTTAAGTGCAATCTGTCTTACACGACCCTCATAGGGGACACAACACGTCAACCCTTAATCTCCGAATATTGTTGGAAAATGTAGAAGTTATGGCAGTTACAAGGATTTCACGGTTGTGCATGCGCACAAAATACCTTGAGTTTGGGGGCCATGATTTTTATAGGGGACCATCTCCACCCCAACTCGCATAATTTCTGAAAATATCATAGAAATCAGACGGGAAATGCAGAAGTTATGGCTGTAACTAGGAAATACACATTTGGGCATGATCAGCGGCTACTATCAGTCCGGGTCGTATGATTTTCATAGGGGACCGTCTACACGCCAACCCGCATAATCTCTGAAAATGTCATCGAAATCGAGTGAGAAATGTAGAAGTTAAGGGTGTGGCAAGGATTTCATGACAGACAGACAGACGCGGAACCAAACGTAAAACGCGAGTGGAAATTTTGATTTTGAAGAACATTTATTTTGGTAGCCCTTGTTGCCCAGGCGAATTAGACCAACATTGGGCCAATAGGAGAAATAATTCATAGTAAAGATATTCATTCACCAGGGTTTTCCTTCACACGTGGTTAATCATACTTCAAAAGTCCCCTAGGGTGGTGGATGAGCTCGAGGAGGGGGAGGATTTTCTCCTATTTTAGAGCATATTTTAAGTTACCTAGAGGATTCGTATGAATGATTTCTAAGTAAAAAGAGCACGAAAAGGCCCTTTTGCTGATTTTTCAAAACGATACCTACTTCTAAATGCGCTCTAGCGGCGGAACGCCTAATCATAGAGTCTTAACACTCTAAACGCGGGTCAATAATCAGTAGGACTGTCCCCAGCCTAGACGAAAAATCTTCCCGTTGACTCACTCCTATTCACCGTCCTCCATGTGTGGTTTTCGCATGTTATGTTGGACAGACTGAAGGGTTATAATCTCTCACAGGACTTTGAAACTGTTTTACCGCTGAAATAATGATTTTTGAACGTTTGAAAGTCTCCTTCAAACTTCGCCTCCTCCACCATGTGTGGACGGCAAGCCCCGCAAGGACTGCAGCGTCCACCACCGATGGACACCTGTGTTGAGAGTGTTAAGTCAGTAATGACATTTTAGGGAATTTCATGTACTCTAATTTTGGTAATAGTGCCCAAGTCGGTGGTCCGGCGTGGCTACGGTCGTTGTTTGGCGGTGGGCTTTGGACCAACTTCTGCGGGGGTCGTGGGTTCAAGGCTCATCGCCGGCAGTGTGCGTTTTTTGGCGACTGAGGCTCTCATCGCGCCCCCCTCGTCCCAACCCAGGGTGGTGAGGCAATGGGAAGCTATGAGCGAAATCATCAGAACAAATTCTGATCTTCCCTTTGGATGACAGCTGATGACGTCCATGATTCCAGGAATGGCAGTTGGACGAAAATCCAAATACTTTACTTTACGTTTACAAGTCGCTAGAACTTTTACTTATCAAATTATAGACAAAAAACAGGAAAAAAGTCGAAACAAATATGAGAAAATCCTCCTCCCCCTACTCGAGTTCACCCCCCACCATAGGGGACTTTTGAGGAATGATTAACCACGTGTGAGGGAAGACCCTGGTGAAGGAATTTCTTTACTATGAGTTATTTCTCCAATTCGTCTGGACCATTGGTAGACTCGGAAGCAAAAGCAGAAAATCCATGCACACGCTGATGATTGCCAAAATTACTGCAGGGTATGTTATGGAAAATTGGAACTAATGGCCGAATAGAATGAGAAGTTGGATCTCAGATGGACTTTCCGCCACACCAAATATCCTACTGACAACTTTATTGCCTACTCAACGGAGAGATGGTCCCTAGCCCTAGACTTTATGCACTGTCGCCCAGGCATCGTTCGACCTACCGCTGGCAGAGTGCATGGAGATTGGCTCGCCTATAGTCTCCGGTGTCGGTTAAGACAGACCGTTAATCAACCATTTACCTAATGTACCTAGTTGAAGGAGAGTCTAGCCCTCAGAAAGTATTGTCGGGTTTCAGCGCTACCTACCGCCACTTCAGCGAACTATTATCCTTCTTTAGCTCGATGTGAGTGTGGTCAAGCGGCATTTCCGAAAAGTAGGCTTACCTCGATTTTACCACTCTCTAATTTCTAAGTTTGGCGGCTTTACTTCCTTGCCTTTTTAAATTGCGAGGAGAAGGAACTTGATATTGCATTTTTGTGTTGTTCTTCTTTGCTACATTGTAATCTTGAGATAACTGCAAGTTAGAGGAGTGACAGTAATGCAGTTACGAGCGTAATTCCCTGATAAGATATCAGAAATGGTAGTTCGTTGAAGTGGCAGTAGGTAGCACTGAAACACGACAACACTTTCTGGGAGCTAGACTCTCCTCCTAGTTGAGGCAAGTAGAGCTGCAAGGTAGATTGGCTGCAGAGGTCGGCGGTGGTGAGACCATACCGGGGTCTCTGCAGTTACTCTAGCTTGAAGTGTAGGAGGCGAGGTTGATGAAAAGAATATGTAGATCGAGTGGAGTAGACTGCATGATGGAGCATACCAGAATAAGCCTTTTAAGCTGGCCGTCCACTAGGTCGACAGCGCGGCGCGGCGCGGCGCGACGCGGCGCGACGCGAAATTCCTGGGCTCCGTCCACTGGAGCGGATAAAATTTTTCGACCCGCCGTTTTGCCACGGTGCCTTCTCAGGAAAATGTCGGGCATAGGTATTATGTTTTCATCGGACGACGAAGAAATGTTCCTTTTAGTTGCAGCTTTAGAAGCAGATGAGGAGGACCAAATCGGTGGGAAACGGAGAAGATTTTGGGTCCATCCAATAAAGAGGATGAACCTGGGGGAGCACAATCACCTGTTAAAAGATTTGCTAAGAGACGAGCAAAAGTTTATAAAGTATTTTAGAATGTCGAGGGGGAAGTTTTTCGAGCTTCACACATTGATTAAGCCTCGTAAACAAAAGCCGAACACTGACGAAAATGACCGAGGTCGAAAATTTTTGGCTTCGCCCTCCGTCCACTAGGTCGATTACTCCACGTATTTCGTAGAGGGGATGGAGTTGAGGAAGGGTGACGTCATTCTGACGTGTTTCCCTTCATACCTCACCTGTCCCATGAGGGGTGACTCACTCAGGTAGCTCCGTTCATCTTCGTTTTATTGAAGAACTAATTAATGTACAATGTGGGTCATAACTCTTAGCAACGTGTTTGTACATGGAACATGTTTTTGCCCTGTAACTACCCGAAAAACGTTACGCATTTTAAATTATGTTGCTAGGGATAATATAACTTTTGTATTATATACCTACCTACGACTAAAGGTTCTGCACTAAATTTGGCTAAAACATGTTCAATGTTTTTATAATTTACGCTGTAGGCTTTAAGTAGATAGCATCTGGGAGGACGCGAAGTGCCTAGTTTTATTCATCCGATTGCGATGAATAATACCTGAATAGGTAATTTGGCACCAAAATTCAATGTTAGAGTTCAATTTCACCACGTGAAATTTGAAACTCGAATTCGCATCTTGGGTATCGAAGATCATGGATTTTAAAATGCTGTTCAAATTCGGCGTAGCGCCGAGTGTTTTTCCAAACATAGGAAATTCGATTGTTGGATACCTATCGATTCCATCCTACTTCTTCTTCTCGTAAAATTATTTTACACTTGAAGATCCATGCTTCCATGGATCATCAGTGAGTTTTGACGAAATAAACTTTCTACTAGGGATTTTTTTTCTTCGGGGAGAACACTTTTTGAAGCGAGTTTTTTCAACTTTAAGGTAAAAATCAAGCTTACAGAGAGAGAAATTTTGCCTGAGTGGCCTTATGGACGTCACGCCCCTGCTTTCTATCCATCTGTGATGTACCTAACTCTAAAATTGTGCTAAAAATTGTATCAGAGACTTCTCAAGGCGTTGAAAAAGTTGAGAAGAATGCAAAATTCCGACCTTAAAAGTGTCCACTCCACTTTGCAAATCGTCAGATAATCTCGTTCTGGAATTAGATGGATATTCCAAAATAGCCGAATTTTTATTTGTGGACTTTTATGGGGTATTTTATATTTTTGTTCGTAAATCGTCAAAAATCACTGGTTTCGTCTGGCCAAACGCCTTCAATTTTTTTCTTAATTTTCTTGAAAAAGTTGGCTTACCGTTCCAATCGGGAAACACTGCGGATTTAACGAGCCTCCTCTAAAAATTAAACGAGAAACTGAGACGAGATATATGAAACGCGTTTTGTCACAAAGACTAATGACTCAACTCCAACACTGGGCGGTCGTAATTCCGAGATTGGAAGATTGAAATGTGTTTACCGAAAATATCCTATTATCTTGGAGCGCGGAGTTGATAATAATAGACGCTTATTATTCCACGTTATGTCGTAGAGGAGTGGATGTCAAGTTTCGCGGGAACGGGTGACGTCATCCGGTATGCACCAGGAGTCATCAGGTATCGCTATTGTACTACTTTTTATTTAGACGCGTCTGTTAGCCCTTAATGTCCTGAGGTTCTTTCTGGAAGTCCGATTTTTACCCGTAACAGTTTATCCATTTTTGAATCAAAACTGATAGCCATTGGCTATCTAGATACTCCAACTATGGAGAGAAAATTTGTGTAAAAAACGTAATAATAATAACATCTTAATTAACAGAGTTGGAAAATTGTAATAGGGCCATTGAGGTACCTTCTATCCTCATTTCTCACCTTGTAGGCTGTTAGTTGGGTTTCCTCAGAAAAGGCAGCACACATTCCTCTTCACCTTATTCCTTGGTTCTGTACTTAACGGGAAATAGCAGATCATAACATCCCACCAAGAATTTTTCCAAGTTTCCTTCTTTTACTCCATCAAACTTGGGTTTACGGACAGATTTGCTGACGCAGATAGCGCTAGAGTGGCCCTTATAAAGATCCTTCTTGAGGTGATAGATTGTATAGAGCCTTTGAGGTACCTTCTGCTCAAATATTCTCTAAATTTGAATTCCAAACTCCGAAAAAAACTTTTTTTTAAACAAGTGGGAAATTTGAGGTACCTTCTGCTCAAATATTCTCTAAATTTGAATTCTAAACTCCGAAAAAAACTTTTTTTTAAACAAGTGGGAAATTTGAGGTACCTTCTGCTCAAATATTCTCTAAATTTGAATTCCAAACTCCGAAAAAAACTTTTTTTTAAACAAGTGGGAAATTTGAGGTACCTTCTGCTCAAATATTCTCTAAATTTGAATTCTAAACTCCGAAAAAAACTTTTTTTTTAAACAAGTGGGAAATTTGAGGTACCTTCTGCTCAAATATTCTCTAAATTTGAATTCTAAACTCCGAAAAAAACTTTTTTTTAACACAAGTGGGAAATTTGAGGTACCTTCTGCTCAAATATTCTCTAAATTTGAATTCTAAACTCCGAAAAAAACTTTTTTTTTTTAAACAAGTGGGAAATTTGAGGTACCTTCTGCTCAAATATTCTCTAAATTTGAATTCTAAACTCCGAAAAAAAACTTTTTTAAACAAGTGGGAAATTTTAGGTACTTTCTGCTCAAATATTCTCTAAATTTGAAGTCTAAACTCCGAAAAAAACTTTTTTTTTAAACAAGTGGGAAATGAAGGGTTAACTTGACAATGCAGCTTTAAAGCTACGTCAGTCTTCCCACGTCGTTCAAAAAAACCAAAACATGACACCTAGTTCAATTTCGGATATTTGAGGACAAATCTCGTGAAATTACCTTAATTTCTTGTTATTTTGGGTGGGAATGTTTTTTTAAAAACTAATTTCTAGAATCTAGGCGTAGGGAATTGAAAAACTATACCTAATATCGAACAATAATTGCTAGAGAAATTTGGAAAAAATGTTTATTCAGTTTGGTTTTTCAAATTTTTTTATTTTTTGGTTGCAATTATTGTTCGATTTTGATGATTCCTGCAGCAATATTTTAGTTTTTCAATTCCCTACGCCCACTAATGCATTTCGAAAATCCTTGAACATTCCAAATTTAGGTACAACTTTAAAAGTTTGAGCCCCTTCAATTTTGGGAAATACTGACACGGAACGAGAAGCGAACGGCGACCAACTGAGACCCCATTAATAGAGTAATGGATTATTTTGTAACGATTAGTTAACTTTTCCTTCGTCTAGATTTCAAGATCGATGTATTTTCTCCAAATGAGGAAAATCGCTTAAAACAATAGATGATACAATAGAATGATGACATAACTTCATGACAATGCATCACATACTGGATGTCATTGACGTCTTTCGAGAAAAATTGACTATTATCTACAGAAATGTGAGCCAAATATGAAATATGTTGGAGATTAACTTTTCTCCAAAAAGGATCTTTTCTGAAGGTAGCCAAATTCTGACGTATTAAAGACGCCGGCTGACCACAAAGTAGTCAATAAACGTCTGTTTCTCAAGGACATTGATGGCGAGTATATGATTTTTTTCTCTAACATCATGTGAAAGAATTTCCTACTTGGAGTTCGTTGTTTTCATTGTACCCTATTAAAAAATTAATCTATCAAATTAATTGATGAATCGATCATTAATTGGTCGATACCCACCCCTGCTTTAGGGAATCTTTAGAGCCCCACAATTTCTTAAATGTCAACCGAAAATATACCATTAGCGTGGGTTTGTCTCGTAAATTCATCAATACTTTACACCTACCGTATTTCTGATGAGTAGTTCAGGTAAATTTTAATAATTGATGATTACTTACCCGTGCAGCTTACTCGCGATAAAAGGCAATAATTCGGCGATGAGGCTCGCAGAACAATGACTGGAATAACACGATTGTTACTTCCTCGTCCTCCGAATTAAAAGTTGGTCATTCCTCACATCTTCCCCTCTCTAATCTTCAATTGGCAAAAACCCGGATACAATAGAACTCATAATTTCTCTCATTATGTTGAAAATTGGCGTTTTGTTCTGGCAAAAGCCTCTTGAATGTTGCTTCTCCTTCATTTGACTTTCTTGATACAAAATTAATCTTTGAAGTTTGAATGTCAGTGTCATAAAATCTCTTGAAAATTGAAAAGTGATACATTCAGGATGAGTTATTGAGGCTCTTGTATAGTCTCATTCGTCTTTGATTTCCACAAACAGTGGCTTTCCTTAGATTCAAATCGGTAAAAATATTCAAGTTTAAACGGATGATCTACTTGGAAAGAACCTGCTTTTCATGTCTATTGTTTCACTTTCGTCTAGAAACGGCATCATTAATTTGGTGGTCTCCTCGTGGAAAAATTAGCAGTAATACTACAAGGACAATAATATGCCACAGGTCAAAAATCATCATAAAAAAAAGTACCATGTTGAGGGGATGTTAATGTGGACACATCAAACTGAATCATCACTAACCTAATAAGAAGACTCTTGTATGGAAATACTCCTAAGCTACTACGAATATTCGTGCTCATCTTTACGCCCTCTATTTTGCAGGTGGTGGATATGGGGACAGTATTGGAAATTGTTACCATCTTGGAGAGGACACCCATCACTAAAGAAGCCCTCGAAGTAAGAAATTCAATGCGAACTATTAATATTAAGTACTTATTGTCATTAGGTACCGTAAACTGTAGGAGGAATCAGATCTAAGAAGTCCAAAAGATATCAGTGAGAGTTATCAGAGTGAATGGCTAGTATGTGGGCCTCCCTCCGATTCCCCATACATTCTTCGATATGCTGCACATCTTATCGATACCTTAAAGCACAAAGGGCTATGTCCATCCATCTTCCACATTCTACTTTTTTTCAACTTCAGAAAAACTCAAATTTAACAAAATTATTATTGACCTTCTTGACGATAATAGTTCGAAAATTTCTTGAAGAAATTAAAGAGTTTGGTGTAATAAGCACCAATTTAGTAATTGTGCACTGGTGATAACTTTTTGCGTTTTTCTCAAAACTCCGTTTTTGGACATTGTGCTTTAAGGTATCGTTATATTCTGGTGGGAGTGATCTCTATCTTCTTTGAGGACACTGTGTACACTGTCCTCTTCTCTTTTTGAGGACACACTCGTACATTATTTTCAAGGGTTACCCTTGAATGCCGAGACCACTCCTGACCCCAAACTATAATGAGAAATAGATTTATTTCAAAAAATGTGGAGAGCAAGAATATTACGGAGTACTATGTGGAGGACTCTTTCCCAATGGGGTGTGCGCATGGGTCAGAAAACTGTTTATTGTTATTTTTAATCTAAACTAGACCTCATTCTGAGAATTTTGACACCAATCGCGACCTTCTAGCGTGAGAAGACCTTTTTCTATGATTTTTCAAAGTTTCGAATGTTTATGACGTCACAGTGGGCTGGGGGTCCCTCCCAGGCGGGAGGGACGCGTGACATCATAAACATTCGAAACTTTGAAAAGTCGGAAAAAGATGTACTCATCCAAAAAGAGAACGGCTGGTGTCAAACTTCTCAGGATGAGGTCTACTTTCGATTGAAATTTCTTTAAAAAATCAGGCCCCCCCCCCCCATTATTTTTCATGACTAAGTTCAATATAAGCTAGAAGCGCTGTGGTGGGCGTTTCTGGAACTTGTCATGGATCTAACGACTCCACGTCATCACTGCAAGATCCAGGATCCCCAAAATGGTGATCTGGATATGATTCCTCCTGACCCCTTGTACTAGCTCTGTAGTTTCCTTGGAAAGCAAAAGTGGTCCAGGGGACGCAATGCTGATGATCGCCTCAGGAATGAAGGTGGAGGATTCCTGTTCTGCTGGGTGAGCCACATGTTAACTCACTGGTACCATTCAACATTTGGGAATCCTGAGAAGGCGAGTCCTATGATTATTGCTGACTATTCCTCGTGATCAAGTTCAATATTGTAGTGCTGTACAAATGCTGTGGTGGGCGTTTCTGGAACTTGTCATGGGTCTAACGACTCCACGTCTACACTCCAAGTTCCAGGATCCCCAAACTGGTGATCTGGACATGATTCCTTCTGACCCCTTGTACTATCACTGTAGTTACCTTGCACACGCAGAAGTGGTCCAGGGGACGCTATGCTGACGATCGCCTCAGCAATGAAGGTGGAGGATTCCTGTTCTGCTGGGTGAGCCACATGTTTACTCACTGGTACCATTCAACATTTGGGAATCCTGAGAAGGCGAGTCCTATGATTATTGCTGATTATTCCTCGTGACCAAGTTCAATATTGTGGTGCTGTACAAATGCTGTGGTGGGCGTTTCTGGAACTTGTCATGGATCTAACAACTCCACGTCATCACTGCAAGATCCAGGATCCCCAAAATGGTGATCTGGATATGATTCCTCCTGACCCCTTGTACTAGCTCTGTAGTTTCCTTGGAAAGCAAAAGTGGTCCAGGGGACGCAATGCTGATGATCGCCTCAGGAATGAAGGTGGAGGATTCCTGTTCTGCTGGGTGAGCCACATGTTTACTCACTGGTACCATTCAACATTTGGGAATCCTGAGAAGGCGAGTCCTATGATTATTGCTGGTTATTCCTCGTGATCAAGTTCAATATTGTGGTGCTGTACAAATGCTGTGGTGGGTGTTTCTGGAACTTGTCATGGGTCTAACGACTCCACGTCTTCACTCCAAGTTCCAGGATCCCCAAACTGGTGATCTGGACATGATTCCTCCTGACCCCTTGTACTAGCTGTGTAGTTTCCTTGGAAAGCAAAAGTGGTCCAGGGGACGCTATGCTGACGATCGCCTCAGCAATGAAGGTGGAGGATTCCTGTTCTGCTGGGTGAGCCACATGTTTACTCACTGGTACCATTCAACATTTGGGAATCCTGAGAAGGCGAGTCCTATGATTATTGCTGATTATTCCTCGTGACCAAGTTCAATATTGTAGTGCTGTACAAATGCTGTGGTGGGCGTTTCTGGAACTTGTCATGGGTCTAACGACTCCACGTCTACACTCCAAGTTCCAGGATCCCCAAACTGGTGATCTGGACATGATTCCTCCTGACCCCTTGTACACGCAGAAGTGGTCCAGGAGATGCTATGCCAACAATCGCCTGAGGAATGAAGGTGGGGGATTCCTGTTCTGCTGGGTGAGCCACATGTTTACTCACCGGTATCATTCAACATTTGGGAATCCTGAGAAAGCGGGTCCTATGATTATTGCTGATGATTCCTCGTGACCAAGTTCAATATAACTAGAAGTGCTCTGCTAGGCATTCTCGAACTTTTCACGTGTCTAACAACTCCTCCACATCACTCAAGGTTCCAGGGTCTCTAATCACTACATTTAAGTGTAAACTGAACTTTCAGTGTTGCTTAGTAACAGTGGCTCTGAACGTGACACTCTGTTTTCTGAAAGCCAGGGTGAGAGCCAGAGAAACGTTCTTATTGGTCAACGCTCTTAAGTTCAGTTCAAGCTAATAACACAAGGTAGCTGCAATCAATTGGTGATTCTCATGTCGTCAATATAACGTTTCTTTGATTTGAATGAAGAAAAAATCTTACAACTTGTTTTTCAAACCTATATGATGAGGAATGGTAGCTCCATTTAAAATGAAAAAGGGTTATGGGCAGAGCTCCTTCCCCCTCCACCAGCTAATCTGTAGTGCCTCAGGCTGGCATCGAGCAGCGCCACTGTTTGCAATATTGCATCCACTCAATCATGCTTGTCAAAACGTTACTGTGCAGTTCCTGGCCACATGAGAGCAGTGTAGTCATTACTATACTTAAACTTAGAACTTGAATCTCCTACCATGTTTAAGAATATCACAATTAATTGTCAGATAAATTGAGTTTCAAAAAATCATTGAGAGCGAAAGTTCTAAATAAAAATGGGCGACCTATAATTTATTCGTTAAAGTTTTTTTATGTTTGTTGTTAAGTTTCAAACTGTGCTTCTGAAAATGTGAAATTTCTATCAATGTATCCATACATTACCTCTAGGTCGAACAGGTTCCAAAAAATTACTTTAGGACTAGATGATATAGAGATGTAACTGTCAATACCACTTACTCTATCAGATCTTGTTCTGTGGTTCATTGATTACTTATCTTTGAACTAGAAGTCTGTTGAAAAATGTCAAGTTAGTTCCGAATTTTACTAGTTTCTAACTCCAAATAGTTCATACAATCATGATAACCCTGATGTCTTCTTTCAGACCACTAGATTGGGTCGAGACATCAATGAACTGCGACGTAAAACAACCAATGAATCTCTTGCAAAGAGGGCCAAAGATCTGGTACGGCGTTGGCGTGACCTGATCTTACCGCAATCAGAAGGTACGTATTTGGAATTTAACTATACTAGTGATGATCCATGACTCACTTTTCAGCGAACAAATTGATATTGGTAAGACTCCATTCTCAGGTTGAATGGATTCGAATCATTGGTTTTCACTTATTGGGTTCATTCCAGTATTTTATAGATAAGGCTGTACTCTGCGTAGATTGTTTATTTGTACCCCACGAGTTACGATTCGATTCGAGACGTTTCGATTCCCTTACCACCATGACGTGATTGTTCTTGTAAACTAACGTTATGACGGTGGTTTTCCCTATCAACACGGTTACACTCTGAATACTTCCTCATCTCTTCCGTTCTATAAACATGTCACAGCATTGGACATTTTTCTCGTTCACACCAAAATTTGATGTTTGAACAAAAAAAGAGTGATCACTTGATGTGTTGAAGGCAGAAAGCTTCTCAGGTTCTGGTCATTGCTTTCGAAGCCTTGGAACAGACTTGAGATTTCTGGCTGCAGCTCCACTAAGCGTCCCATCTTAATTTATTGGCTTTTAACGTTCCATCGTCAGCTCCATTTTCAATATTTTATCATTTTGGTTGAAGTAAATTTTATTAAAATGTGAAGTGGATACTATACAGGGTGTTTACAAAACAGCTGTAAGGAATTCAAGGGGTCGATTCCACAACTAATTTCCAACAAAAAGTGTCTCCTAGAATTTTTTAAACGCCTCTTTTTTCCCAAATTTCCCATCTCCCTGATACCAAATAACAAATTTTCAGTTGAATTACACCAGGAATAAAGCATTCTAAAAAGTGAACTTAGTAAATTTTCGAAAAATTCCCGTTTTTCAACGCCTTTAAATCTCCAAATATTACCAGGTAAAGTTCTGTTGCCGAAAAGCCTAAAAACTGCGCCAGAATCTCAGTTTTCCAATGGTATGATCAAAACATATTCTACAACCGTATTTAGGGGAGAAATTTGTGTTTGAACGCGGAAAAACGTGCATTTTTTCAACGAAATCGGCGCTCTAGCCTCCTGTTTCCGGAGGCCTCGCGGCCTACTGCGGCGCCCGCCCACCCACTGCTGTCGTCCGACCCCTCAAATCGACGAGGCGGAGCGCCGATTTCGTTGAAAAAATGCACGTTTTTCCGCGTTCAAACACAAATTTCTCCCCTAAGTACGGTTGTAGAATATGTTTTGATTATACCATTGGAAAGCTGAGATTCTAGCGCAGTTTTTAGGCTTTCCGGCAACAGAACTTTACCTGGTAATGTTTGGAGATTTATAGGCGTTGAAAAACGGGAATTTTTCGAAAATTTACTAAGTTCACTTTTTAGGTTGCTTTATTCCTCGTGTAATTCAACTGAAAATTTGTTATTTGGTATCAGGGAGATAGGAAATTTGATGCTATTTTCAACGGTATCCTTATTTTTAATTTTTGAGTGTAATTTAAGAGAGTTATGACCGTTTTAATGGTGTAAGGTCGAAAACACGAAAAAAAACTTGAAAGTGAAAAAAGTCGGTTTTTTAAAATGTTTTTTAAATGTTTTAAAAGTTTTTTTAAATGCGTTTAAAAAAACTCTAAGAGACACTTTTTGTTGGAAATTATTTGTAGAATCGACCCCTTGAATTCCTTACAGCTGTTTTGTAGACACCCTGTATAATAATATATATGAAATGTTACAGAAAATGATGAGAGACTTGCTTCGGCAAATTCAAAAGACAATGTATTTTCAATGCATGGTTAAACGGGTGTTAAATTATATTTAACTTTATATTTTTATATTATATATATCATTACTGGTGGTTTTGTGATGGTAATCAAAATATCATAATCTAGTAGTGACTTCAGCTTCCTTCTAAATTATCAATTTAGATCTTCTGTTACAAATTTAAACAAATTTAATTATTCCAAAAACAACAATACCAAGTCTCTCTCGGATACTTAAAAACTTTACAATTATTATCTACTTACCATATTGGAGAATCCGTCGTAAACCAGCAAGTCTAGTACAGGAGGCGAGCGCTTTCGATGTAAGGACATCATCTTCAGGCCGTACTGACATGATTGACAAACAACCTTTCACCACGTGGTCTCGTTGCCACGTGGCCCCCTTTCCTTTCACCTCCCTTTCACCCAGACTATATAAATAGAACGACGGACTGACAAACTATAGTACTCTCTCGACGGCCTGAAGATGATGTCCTTACATCGAAAGCGCTCGCCTCCTGTACTCGACTTGCTGGTTATGACGAATTCTCCAATACGGAGATAATAACTTAAAAACTTTGTTTTCGCGAGAGGTTTGGTAAAAATGTCGGCTAAAAGGTTTTCAGTGTCAATTTTTTGAATTTTGAGTTCTCCTGCCAAAACTTGCTCTCTGACAAAGAAATCGCAGATAGCTGTTGTTGTATGTCGTGGTGATAGAATAAAAAGGACGACTGAAGTTGACTCGAACTAAATAGGTATAATTATTAGAAGACAATTTATATAACTGTAACATGAGGATACAACGGCAGACATATTTAATACAGGGACAGTTCATTACAAGAGCAACTAAATCAGACAACTAACTAAATAATTTATTATAATTACCATTTCAATAATTTATAAAATTCCAATATTAATTTTAAATAATAATTTTAATAAAATTATAGTTTTTTTTTTACTTTACTTACTGCAATAAATTATTGAGCCTATTTGTTTGGTTTAGGTTTTTCTAATTCCGAAAATGAAAAACGCTTAACAGGCTCAACTGTTCTGTTACTAGAACGCACTGGGTTTGTAACTATAGTATTTTCAAGTGTTTTCGAAGTACTACTTGGTGGAATGTTAGTACGTACCTTTCGGTGAACTTTTATCAATACTTGAATTGAATGGACTAAATTGCTGAGTATTATTTTCCCCTGGCTTTTCTTACAGGAGGAGGCACCCCAGTTCCTACACCTCAGACCGACACGACAACCCAAAATGGCGCAGCGCCAGAAACCCCCAAAGCAGGCGTACGTCGGGCGCCAGTGACGCCAGCACAATCCTCCACGAGCGGACCTGGTCCTGGAGGAGGATCCAGCGGTGCTCTTCGCTCCAATCCAATCTCACCTGCCATCTCTCTGCCGGCCAGCGACAAAAGCTCTGTCGTCAGCCCCGCCTTGTCCACATCCCGGTAAGAGTTCGAATAAGTCCACCTACTCCTGTTCACGGAAAAAAAGCTAATTAGTCATAGCCAAAATAAGGCGGATCTGAATAGTCTAGTCAATTTACAAGTGAGATATCCACGATTTGTGTATATGATGTTACAATCCCAAAAGGTAGTTTATCCTCAGATTTTTAATCCCAAAAACTCAGCGTTACCGAGTTAGAAAAAGCATACCAATAAAAACATTTTAATTCCCAAACTATGATGATTTCAATGATTTTTGCCCAGTAACTTTCAAAAGTAATTTGAAGTTCGACAGTCAATTCGCGTAACCATTGGGACGATCCTTGTTCGAGTGGGTATCCAGGTAGAAAAATCAACACGAACGAGAGGGGAATCAATTTGGAACCACTGTATTGATCGTCCGGTTTTTCAAGAATGAGATCCCTTGCCACTTACAAAATCCTCCTTCTACATAATATGTAGAGAAAAATATTATTTACAAAATATTATTTTCAAAATCCTCTTTCTACATAATATGTAGAGAAAAATATTATTTACAAAATATTATTTTCTGCACTCTGTGCACTAAAATAATTTCGTAAAGGGACTGGCCTACTTTCGTGGTCTCCCCATCACTCACTCACTCACTGCTTGGGGTTGCCATTGGAAAAGAGTTTCAGGCTCTAATGGCTTATACTCTCCCTCTTTATGTTGAAAGAGGATTCTGTCGGCTACCCCACTTCAGAGTTTGTAAATCTTTTGCTGAGATCAGCAAATTTCTTTATGCGTTTCCACGAAATTACACGCAAAGATGCGCGCTCCACCATGTGGTGACCAAATGCTTACATTCTGGATCTCCAGAATCGGTCGCATCTGCACAAGAAGTGTTCAGCTGTGTCCTCTTCTTGTTCGTATCGACACATTGGTGAAATACGACTGTCCGTGATATTCAGCATTCTTCGGAAGTCGTAATGTCCCGTTAGTATGCCTGATGGTGTTTCGACTTTTTGAGGTCAACCATAGGGCCTGTTTTGCATCATACGAGGTGATGAGCATTCTGGTCTGTCTGTATCTATCAGTTTCTTTAGACCATAGTATATTAAGGTCTTGGGATTCCCATTTTTAAACCCTTCCTTTACAAGCATTCCTCGAAATGACGATCGCTGGTGAGGGTCCAATGAAATTATTTCTTGAGCCCTTTTTGGCCAAGTTGTCGGCATATTCATTTCCGGGCTGATTGGAGTGTCCGGGTATCCATTTTATGGAAATTTTATAATTTCCTAAAAATAGATTATTTGTTTGCCTTTTCGTTTCCCATACCAGTTTTGAGGTAGTGATGGGATATTGAAGGGCTTTTATACTTGCCTGGCTGTCGGTAAGTTGTTGACACCAAGTTGTATTAGTGTTGTGATGCAATCTGTAATAGCGAGTATTTCTGTCTGAAATACTGTTGCGTACTTGTCAAGGCTATACCAGTTCACCACTCCAAGGCGAACTGGGGCTCTTATTATGTAGACACCAGCCCCGTAATTGGTTTCCTGAGGTCCGTCATTTTTGGATCCATCTATAGGTGTTCATGCTATGTATCCATCCATAGCAATTAATGGTGTCTGCCGTGTCAACTGGGTTTTTATTGGTGGCTCCATTCATCTCTACTTTTTATCTCAAAAGTAGTCCTAAGATTCCAGAAGTATCTCTTTCTCATCTCATCCGAGGGCATGAGAGTTTCTGGGACATATGCGTTAACCGCCTTTTTAATGAGTGTATGACCGACTTGGGAGTAGTGTGTACTCCCAAGCGAGATACTGTCCTAGTCTCTGGATATGAGGTATCAAGATAAGCACCTGAAGAAGAATGGAACCAAATCAACGCCAGAACCTTCGTTTCTTGAGTTTTGAACTTTTATGAATTTTGGAATTAATTGTTCCTTCCTTTCAGGTCCCTTCACTTTTGTATTGTAGCAATATTCTGCATTATTATTCTAGTGACATTATGATATATTTTATATTCAATCTTGAAAATGAACGCATAACTCCTCGCACACTTTGATGTTCTCCAGCGAAACTGCGGCAGTTTCAATGACTCCATCGGGTCCATACTAATGACGTTAGCGCGAGGTCCGCTCCAAATGCTAATGGCGCGACCGACCCTCAAAAATTGTGTAACCTTGAATAGTGAAAATATTCTTCTGGGTGAAGTAGCGGCGTCCTTGTTGGTCCCGTTTTCCAATATTATATTATTTAGCCTAGAAATTATTGTATCCCTACCTACCTATTTCTTTGAATTTATCTAATTTTTTTTATTCTGATACATTTTTATCTGATTCCATTCGAGGAGATCAATTTGTACTACAAGGGGTATCCACAAATTAAGTTCCGTTTTTTTAATCAAATTTTTATTCAATAATTATGAAATTGACAGGCATTTATGCAAACATTTTGCAGAATGTCTACTAGGACACCTCAGTGCACTTTGAATTCCTTGTAACAATCTTCGAAATACCTTCTGCGCAGAAATCTGCCTCATTGGTTCATTTGGTGACAGCTCCCTGAACTTCCGTGTCACTGGGATTCACATGGGACGGAAGAGGGCGGAATCGGAAAAGACAAGAAAACCAGTGGAGGGGGTAGCCGGAGTCGGTGGAAGGTTCACACGGATGATGGACGGAAAGGACAGAATGATAACCTTCCTCCTGGAAGCCTCTGAAATGATAACCTCTCTCTGATCTGTAACCTCTGTTGACTGTGTTTTGAATTGGACGTTCAATTCCTCTTTGAAATTAATTTTGTATTAAAAAAAAAGAAGAAAAAAATACTCAAAGAAAAACACAAACGGTGGATACAGCTTTCGTACAAGTACGCAACCACGAGAGACATTTTATGTCTTATGTTTAATAAATTGAGAGCTTTCCAATGAGTGGTGAACGATTTTTGTGGGGTGGAAAATGAGGAAGTTAGTTTTCCCTAGGAACGATTGGTTGTACGTGAAAATCATCAGAAATTTCCGCGTAACGCTACCCTCGTAACGCTCCCCACGTAACGATCCCCGCGTGACGATTTTTCATTTATGTGCCATAGTAAAGACATAAAATGTCAAAAAACTAGCAAAAAAGGACCACAACAAACAATGCCCAATTGTCAATTGCAACAATCGATTGTTCTTTCCAACAATCGATAGTTTCGATGGTTTTTTTTTTACATTTTATGTCTTTACTATGGCACATAAATGAAAAATCGTTACGCCTTATGAGGGGAGCGTTACGCGGAAATTTCTGATGGTTACCGTACTAAAGACATAAAACGTCCCAATGTGTTGCAGACTCGTATGCAAGCGTTCTCTGGTTTATCATTTTCTATATAGATCACTCACCTGCGAAGAACACAGCTTTGCCACTGTCACATTTTCTTTTTTTTTCTCCATCCCCAAATCAAAGCATCATTTTTTTCAACAAAGGAGTAATATTGCTCTTGGAATTTTAAATTTGCCCACATGCTCATTCATTTTTACGAATGCCAGAAAATTCACAGTTGGGATTCTGGGAACACATTATAACAACTCCTCAATCTCTTCGATTGTATCAAAACAATCGATTGTTGGCTACTATCGACAGTAGGGCACACCGAGTGCAACCTCCACCAGTGGTTATCATTCCTGACCACTGCGCAGGCGCAGAAAGTATGGAAGAAGGACAGCTGTACAAATTTCTTACGCTGATGGGTTTTGTCAAGATGGCGGCCACAATTCTCAACCGAGGAAAATCAGCCAATCAGATTGTGATATTTCTTTCCGTCTTTTCCGATTCCACCCTCTTCCGTCCCATGTGAATCCAGCTTAAGAGGTCTCTGGCTACCTGTTCAGGCTGCGGTCAGTTACCTTGTTTCTGTACAGATAAATCTTTGTTGGGACCAGGTATTGATTGAAAATACTAGTTACCTTTCTTATTGCATCAAATGACGCACATTGTCTTTTCAGGTTGGATGCCGTACCGCGTACCCATGCATCTAACAAAAGACTGCGGAAAGAAGGGGGCTCTAGCAAGTCTACATCCCCTGAGCTTCCGCCGAACAAGAAGTCGAAAACTGAACAGTCAACGCCTCCTATTATTAAAGAGGTAAGTAACCAAAGAGTAATCCAAAAATGATAATTTTTCGGTGGGATTTGGCTGTAGATGTGGTGATGAAGCCTGCATATCTATAGCATTTTTACAGATTTATTTCAACGTTTTACAAATTCAACCTCTTACAAATTCTATTCAACTCTCCACCAGAGGGATGGATGTGGAAAGTAGCTGATTGATTAGGATTATAAGTAGTAGGCTACACGTAGGTGGGTAAGTAGGAAAAAAACATGAGAGATGATTTACGGCAAGTGGTGTCAGAGCTCAAAGGAGTGGCACCCAACCATCAGGGTGAGGGCTGCAACTTTATCATGGCCTGGAGTTTGGTGCTTTTAAAGTGCCACGGAGATGGGCATCTCAGTAGGGGTTCTCCGTGATGTCACCAGACTCGTACTGCTCGGCTCTTATTTGAACTGTGGTCTTTTTATAGAGGCACTTCCCTTCATCCCCCACCTTCCTCTTCATCATTCATCCCTAGGGCTGGCGTGCGTTTAGCTTAATCCAATGGAATACGCATTCTTAAAGATAAAGTCAAGAGCAAGAGAAATACTTAGTAGCCACGAGGGTCATAACCTATCTGACGTTACTGATTCAGTAACTGCACAAAATTGCACTAACTACGTGATGGACATGATTCTCAGTTTACCTAAGAATCAGTAAAGTTGTTAGCTAAGCTAAGTTAATCAGTAAACCGTTAGCTAAGCTAAAATTGTTGTTTTAAAATGGAACATGTTTTAGCCATAGGGTAACTACCCGAAAAACGTTACGCTGGAGGGGGATGCGGGACAGTCACGTGCCTTTTCGACACTCAGGTTTTCGAGGCGCGAAGTGCCGAGCTTTTCAATACATTTTAGATTTGTTGCTAGAGATAGCTTTTGTATTATACCTATCTACGACTGAAGGTTTTGCACTAAATTTGGCTAAAACGTGTTCCATGTTTTTATAATTTACACCGTAAGCTTTAAGTAGATAGCATCGGCGAAGCGCGGGTTTTTTTTCTCATGAGATCAGTTGAAGGGTTGAGATGAGTTAATTTGATGGAGAGTTGAATTGAATTTGTAAAAAGTTGAATAGAATTTGTAAAAGGTTAATTGAATTTGTAATAAGTTGAATTGAATTTGTAAAAAGTTGAAATAAATCTGTAAATGCTATATCTTCCCAACTGTACCTAAACGTTCCTCTTGAAGCTGCACACTCGAAGCATCCTTAGTTCTGCCTCAGAAACTCTGGAAACGCCAGAAATAACCTGTCTCCTGTCTTTCCTAACGGGGGAGATGTTGTAATTAGCCAGCTCTTCACATTTCTGTCCATTCGCTTCCTTAGCTCAGTGGTAGGAGCTCCGATTCAGAATCGGAACGATAGGAGATCGATCCCCGGTCGAGGGAAGTTAATTTTTGATGGCCGATTTTTGAAGGCCGAGTTTATTTCCTACTTTTGGTTTATTATTTTCAATAATAAGCCTTTGGAATCGAGCAAGAAAAAAAAAATTTAACCCCCCCTCAAAATTTGATGTTTTACGTTTCAAGGTACGTAGAATACGAAAATCGAATAAAAAAATTTCCGCCCGTCCGCCGTACGCGGCACTTTTCTTAGCAACACTGGACCGATTTGGTTCAAATTTGGTATATGGGCTCCATTTGGGGTTGTGCCGCGAAGCTTTTGGTTGATGTAGGTCACTTCTAAGGGGTTAAAATTAAGGGTTGAAATTTTCAAGAGTGCCCTAGCTCGAAAACTCTCGAAATAAAGGTATCGTTTTTTCACCAATTTTAAATAGTATTGAATTTTTAAAAATTTTTGAGACCACCCGGAGCTCTGTAGGACAAACCGTTCGGTCCCTACGAGTACTTGAAGGTTTTCCTTCGATAAAACAGAATCATGAGTGTGAATCGCAAAAGAGGTCTAATCTCCATTCAAATTTTATCGGACTAAAATGCGATCGCTGTTCATTTCTTCGATTTGTATACAGTTTTGCCTTCTGCGTAACCAGTAATCAAATTTCCATATGAAGCTTTCTATTTTTCCAATCGAGTGTGAAGCGTTTAGTTCTTTCTAATAAACTTGATTGTGAAGGTGTGAAGCCAGTATGGTGTGGTAGGTAGTACCTAGCTGGTAGGTAAAAAAAAGTTGGTAGGTAAAAAAAATGTTGGTGGGTAAAAAACGCTGCAAATCATTGCTCAAAGGCTTCTTCACTCTTCAGATCACTGATCAGCTGAGTGAGCTCCGAAGCCATTTTCAATCCTATTGAATGGAAGTGCTCTTCCAGGCGTCTCCAGCATTCGAGGATATCTTCTTCACTCTTCAGATCACTGATCAGCTGAGTGAGCTCCGAAGCCATTTTTAATCCTATTGAATGGAAGTACTCTTCCAGGCGTCTCCAGCATTCGAGGAGATCTTCTTCACTCTTCAGATCACTGATCAGCTAAGTGAGCTCCGAAGCCATTTTCAATCCTATTGAACGCAGGAAGCTGAAATTTGAGAGGGAAGGTCAAGGGAGAATACAGATGGTGGTAGGTGCTATTGATGGAGAACCAGTGATCTATACAGGAGGGTGATCTATACAGAAAATAATAAACCTTTGAGCAATGATTTGCAGCGTTTTTGTATACCATACCAACGTTCTGTATGGCACAAGGTGTGTTTTTAAGATCTTAGGGGTCCACATTCATGTTCTACTCGTGCCTCCGAACTCAAGGGGCCTTGGTATGGTCTGGGCATTCAAAGAGAGTTGATAAATTTAGCTTAAAATGGCTTCTTAAAGAACAAGATAAGTAGTTTGAAATAGTTCGCGTTGTTGACAGGCCCAGGTTGTTGGTGTGTAGGTGGGATCACACTTCCGGTTTAAAGATCTGAATTTAATTAAATTTGGTTTTGCTAAATTTGCAGGTTCATGAACCACCACCCGCTGCACTTACGACAGTTGCCCGAGTGAATGGGGACCACTATGATTCTGTAGGATCAGACTGCGAAATTGTATCTGTGACGCCAGCGACGCCCTCTTCGACTCCGACCAAACAGAAAAGCCGGAAGAAGGCGCCGAAAGACAGGACGGCTAAGAAGAAAAAGAAAGATAAAGGCGGAGGAGACATCGTCAAAGAGAAGATTGCATCGATTGCCCGGTTGCACAAAGTGAAAACGACGCAAGAGCTCTTAGCGGGACTTCAGTCCAAATCTGGTGATAATAGTGTCTTCCCTTCTGAGGATGTAGCTTTGAACAAGTCTGAACATATCGTCAGGTTTCTCAGGTACGTGAAATTGTAAGGTAGAAATCCTGTAATCTGTAACATTACTCAACTGAAGTTAACTGAGTACAGAAAGATTAATTTATATGCTCCTATTCTCCCGAAAGTTGTGGTTAATGTCAATGGATAAATGGATATGTTTTGTCCATTTTCATTCTCCAGCTCTGGGAAACTGAATAGCAAACTGGGTGAGAGTCTTCGTTACGTACTGCCATCATAGTATTGTAAGGCCAGACAGGCGTCCCCACCTCTTGACCAGGTTTATGCTTAAGCACAAGCAAAACTGAAACTAAAATATAGTAGATCAATACCTGGGTCTAAGTTGGCTGATCCCACACATGAGGCACATGCTGCTCACTACAACTTTCTGATCTAATCGCCTTTTAAACATCTGTAGGTACGAATAAAGAGATTGTGGAAAACCATTTTAATGAAAATGGAGTTGAGTAGAACGTTGTCTATTTCCAAGAAAATAATGAGTTACAAGTTAGATCAATTTCGACGGTTAGGTCATCATCAGTAACAAACAATTACTGAAGGTACATCAGTGAGAGCATAGCTTATATAGTCACAAGTAAAAGGGAGCTTCAATCCCATAGTCACAAGTGAAAGGGAGCTTGAATCCCATTGGTCGAGAAAGTGAAAGTCATACCCAATCAGCTAATGGGAGCTTAAATCCCAAAGTCACAAGTGAAAGGGAGCTTCAATCCCATTTGTCGAGATAGTGAAAGTCATACCCAATCAGCTAATGGAAGCTTCAATCCCATAGTCACAAGTGAAAGGTAGCTTGAATCTCATTGGTCGAGAAAGTGAAAGTCATACCCAATGAGCCAATAGTATTCTCCTTTCACTTATCTGCTTCAATCTGATTGGGTATGACTTTCACTTTCTCGACCAATGGGATTCTAGCACACTTTCACTTGTGACTATACATATAAGCTATGCTCTCAGTGATGTACCTTCAGTTATTGTTTGTTACTGATGATGACCTAACTCTCGAAATCGATTTAACTTGTAACTCATTATTTTCGTGGAAATAGACAACGTCCTACTCAACTACGTTTTTATCTGTAGTTACTCTATTCTCACGGGCTTGCTAAATTTACTAAACATTCACGATGTGATGGTTTTCTTTGCTCAATGTAAAAAACAATAAGGGTTCAGACTCTGTGTTTTTAATGAAATTTCCTCAGCATTTCGTCCCGAAAACCCTTTATGTCCTGTGGTATCTTTTTGGAATTCCGATTTTTACCTGTAATCCAAAACTGATACGCTGTCTTGTTACTCCAACTAGTCCCATGACACACAGAATGGGGAATTTGTCTCAATTTTAGATTCTGGAATTTCAAGTCAAATCCTATAATAGGCCCTAGAATAGCGTATCAGGAAGCCCAAAGGAAATAATTACCGTAGAAGAACAAGTGAAGCGGGGTCTGGGGACGGCACGATACTCCAAAGTATCGATACGATATTTCTCAGAAAGTATCGATACCCGACATCTTTTCAATTGCTTTTATCCGTGTGACGTCACACAGAATGGATGTATCGATTCTTCGACTAATCGAACGGTTATTCGAATCTAGCTGAAAGGCGGCCATGTTGACTCCGTTGTAAACAAAGATTGTATGGACGGGTTTTTCATTATGCCAATTTATGCGGTTATTAGTTGCTCTTCTCGTCCTGGAAGCGGTATTTAATTTTTTGGTTTGCCAAAAGTGATTAGAAACGGTGTGGAAAGACAAGAGAACTTTCTGGAAAAATAAGAATATGTTCGATGAACTGACTGAATTCCCATCATTGTAAACAAAGATTTTTTCATTAGGCATGCCGATTTGTGCAGTGTTTGGCTGCTCTTCCCGTCATGGGAGCAGTATTTCGTTGTATGGTTTACCAAAAGTCATTAGAAGCCAATGTGAAAAGACAAAAGACCTATCAGAAAAAAGAAGAGCAAGGTGGCTTGCTCGAATCAATCGCAATTTGAGAGGGTGACAACTAAACTCCAACCAAATACTAATTTGTTCACGGCATTTCATCACCGGTAAGAATAAAAATACATCACATTTTAATGTGCTTACGTTACTTCAGTCATCAGTAGTTAGGTAGTAATAATAGAATACCTACCCTCATTGGACGAGCTTCACGAAATGTTTTTGTTTGTGTCCAACTGTTTTGATTTGTACAAAGTTCCCAGTAAGATAATTTCGAACCAATTTGCCTGATTGTTTTGAAGTTCAATTAGTAAATGATCGATGTAAATATGCACTTCATCTCCTGAATTTCAAAATTCATGTGCAGGGAGAGGAAGTAGGAAAGTGAGGAACATGATGTTTTCGGAAAGATGTGTAGTTACGATGCCTCAACAAATTCTGTTGACTGGTTTATTCGTTTAGTTAATTACCTTCTTAAGTGGGTATTTAAGTAGGAAGTTAATACTAATTAGTTGATACTAAGTAATTTCTGAATGATTCCAAAGTTAACTTTGGCTGAGGATGTTGGCAGGAGGCGCTGGGAGTTTTTTTTTTTTTTTTTTTTTTTTTTTTTTTAAATAATCTCCCCTCAAAGACAAAATGTCTTTTTTGACGGAGGGGGCACGCCATAAAAATGAAATAAATAAATAAATAAAATAATGGGGAGGACGCCCAGGACTCACCCGACGCCGGCCCTAGGGATGAGGGAAGATGAGGAAGGTGGGGGTGGGAGAGAAGGATGAAGGGCTGAACAAAGTTGTTTACCTACCTACCAACATACTGATTCCAGCATTCAATAGCACTGGGCTAAAATCACGTATTATTAAGTAGGTATTTTTGAGGTAAAGGAAAGTTATACCATCAGCATGTACGACTATAGTGTTACTTGGGTACAAAATAATGAGTTGTGAATTACAGGAAAACCATCATAGTTATTTGACTCGGCGCACCCAGATTGGGCTCTGTCCCTTCATCTCGGGTATGGAAATAAGGATCACCAGCAAGATCTGAACAGATACCTTAGAGCTAATGCACACAGAGCCAAAAAAACTCTAAAACACCGCAGAGACGTATCTTATATTCATACCTTCTCAGGTCGTCACCTGAGAGTGAACACGCATACTGCTTATGGAATTTCTTGTCAGACATCTAACCCATAAGGGAGACATAATAATAACGATTGCATAGTTGCTTTTAAAGAATATTATCACCATCGTTCTGTTTACATACCAAGAAACTTGGTATGTAAACAGAATGACCTTGCTGGACTAGGAGCGCAAATGGCGCCCCTTCACGACCAGCTGATCGGGTCAGAGAAGGTTATGTTGAGAAGGTTATGTTTGATATCTAAAATAATCGATTATTGAGTCTCGAGGATAAAACGAATACCCATATTATAAAATATCGATACTTCGATAATATCGGCTCGAAGTATCGATACCACCGATATTTCAAATTAACCCACCGATGATTTTTCAATCCAAATAAAAACACTATTAATTGAGAAAAGGCAATATATTCTTTTTAAAACAATAATTTAAAATTTAATAAAAGTCAATGGCAATTTAAAATGTAATAAAAGTCAATGATTTAAAATTTAACAAAAATGAATAATCATTCCATTTTATTTCAATTCCAATTCTTATTTGCAAGAAATCTCTGTTCAATGAAATGATGTTTTCCTTCCACTAGAAATCGAAAGGATTGAGTAATAAATCGGATAAAATACAAATAATGCTGTTTGTTATTCGAAAAAAGCCGTTCGCACGTAACTGATGTTTGATCGCACGTAACTGATGATTTTGCATCATATTTAAGCGAAAATTTTTCAAATTTTTAAAATCTGCAGGGTAGTGTTTCAGCTCAACTTCTGCCAAATGGTGTGCCCCCAGATTTCTTCTTTCGAGGATCTAGGATACTTCCGAGGAAAATCTAGATACTTCCGGACCCAATAACGCTTCTTCTTCCGTTTCTTCATCCTCAATTTATCGGCCAATATACCACTTAAAAGCGAACTTAATAACGCACAACCTTCGACGAGTGCCTCGTCCATGTTGGCTTCAAGGGATAAACTGAGTCGTGGTCGTGTGAACTGTCCACGACCCACGACTGATTCAATTTGTCTCCCCCACTCCAGGAAAGCTCACGACCGCGAGATCGAAAGCGTGGCACGCTTTCGTCTTCATGCCCCGTGAGAACCCCGCTTTAAGTTCGGGAAAACGGGTTTAAATTCCTTCCAAACTCACAATGGATATTGATACTATTTTGAGGCTATCGTGGCGATATATCGTTTCAATTGATACTATTCTTAGCCTATTTTGAGTGTTATTCTGTGGCAGACAATTTATGTTATTATTTTCTAGTTACTTATTTGGTATTTTTTCACCAATTTACTTTGGCAAAATTTTCGATAATATCGTCAAGAAATTATACTTCCGATATTTTAGGCAAAAGTATCGATACCAATATATCGGTTTGAGTTTTGCATCAAAAGTATCGATACTCCGATATATCGGTGGTATTGTGCCGTCCCTAGCAGTGTCAGAAAACACTGCAAAGATCAATGAAAACTGATTACGTCGATCCCCAGAGTTCCTCACACAAAACTTTGCTCTGGCAAAGCGTAAAAGGAGTTTCGGCAAATAGTGTCAGAGAATGTCAACAGGTAGAGTTGTAGGCGCGTGACCACATGAAACAATCCACTCAAATAATGTGATTCAAATATCAAAACTAACTAATATAGAAACTAAATAAGAGAAGGTGAAGGCTAATAATGCTTGATAAACTAATACGTAGATTCGTATTGTAAAAAAGAGTGAGTAAAATTGCTTCTTTTCGTCTGGGTTTCTGCCAGTTTGCAGTGTTCTCGTGTGTTCGATCACGTAAGCTAGTTGTTTCATGTGCGCTATCAGAGGTAGCGCTGCTGTCGTAAGGGGAAACTCGTCACGTCACAGACTCCCGGTACATTCAAAATTTCCATCCTTAAATTCTCTAAATTTTTTGGACGTGTTTTTGAGCAGCACACCTGTTTTCTTCCATATCAATGAACCCTCTTTCGAAAAAAATTGTGAGGCAAATTCCCCATTGAGATCCCTCTTTTTTCGTGCCTGTCAAGCCTATCAAATGTAGAAAATCCTCGATATATTTGGTAGTTTGCAAATTTTGATGGTTTTTCTTTTTTTGGTGCAGATCGCAGACTGATAATGACGAAGATACCGTGGTAGACGTGGAAGGAAGGTCGGACCAAGAAGACGAAGGAGTCAACGCTGTGGGTGTCAAAGGAAAGAGGCAAGTCCTCCCGTCCAAGAGTTCCTCAGTCAAAGTAGAGAAAGACAGAGACAAATCTCTGACGACGGGGCTGCCAGAGCCGTCCAAAGTGGTGCTCCAGACTCCTGAGGAGATCCTGGCCAGGTTGCCTCCGTTGGACCTCGACTCCATCGACTGGGGAGACGACCTCGTTGACACCGATCCTGAGGAGGATGAAGATGCCCCACCCCCTAAAGCGCCTGCTGTCACGGAAGCAGACGTTGACCGTGTTCTTACCGAACATGTGGAAGGCCTTAACGGTTAGAATTCAGCTCACACTTTTGATTAAGCTAAGTGGCAGAATTACGTGTTGACGTAATGGGTAGTTTAACATAATTTAAGATTGAATGTTGAGTGGAAAAGAAGAACGCAACTTAATTCCTAACAATCAGTTAAGGTTTAGGAAGGATTCGGAGCATGGAGGAAGGGAGAGTTATTTTACCTGCTGTCACTGCAAGTCCGTTGGTAATAGGGTCTGCTCCGTAATAGGTGACAAATGGAACGGTGACTCTCCGGTAATAGGTGACTTTAACCAGTGACGCGATTTCCTACCCACCTCTATTCCATGGTACTACTGTATTCGCAGTCCATGGAAACGGTAAGGACACTTCCAGCAACATAGAATCGAACTGGGGAAAAGATCCATGCTTACTGGTCCAAATCCCTTCCCAGTCCAGTGCCATTCTGCATGATATCTTATCGGTCCGTGGAATTGGCAAGGGCGCTTCAAGGTACATGGACCTGAACTGTAGACAAGTTCCATCCTTACCAGTCCGAAAGATCCCTTCCCAGTCCAGAGCCATTCCATGATTATCTAATCAGCCTGTGGAACTGGACTGGTAGAACTGTACAGGTAAGGGCTGAGTTTTTGTCGCTGCATGGAACCGTTACAAGTTGATACTAGGTTCCACAGTCCTGGTACAGCTGTACCGGCACATCTCTACTATGCCATGTACCCCAGCTATGGAAAATTGCGGAGATAATCATGATCCCCAAGCCCAGAAAACCTGCTAATAAGTTGACATCCTATAGGCCTATCTCACTCCTGCCAGCTCTGTCCAAGTTGTTCGAAAAACTACTCCAAAAGAGACTGTTCTGTATCATCAATTCCTATCCATCAGTTTGGGTTTAGGGAGCACCATTCTACTATACAGGGTGTAACACTACAAGAACGTCAACCCGAAGAATTTCGATTCTACAACTAATTTCCTCTTAGCATCGAAAATGCCTTTTAGCAATTTTCGTTCAACCCCTTGTTTTTCCAAGTTTTTTAATTTTTAGATTTTTTTTTTTTTTTGACCTTATGTTACTAAAACGTCCGTAACTACGGAAGGCAATTTGAGGGTTTCGGGAGGCCTCGCGCTGCTCGCCTCCTCCTCCCATCGGCGAACCCCTCAAATCGCCTTAGCAGAAGCGTCGATACTGTGGAAAAAATTCATGTTTTTCCGCGCTCAAACTCAAATTGCTGTAATAAATCCTACCTTAAAAATGAAAATGACTTAACTTGCAACTTCTAGGCTTACAGGCAAGCATTTACACGCTAGAAAGTAGGGACTTATGAGCGGTTGAAAAAGTGGAGATTTTCAAGATTTCACAATTTTTCCTCTTCAAGTTCATTTTTTCACCCATTTCGCCCATTTAAAAAACTTTGTTTCTCCATCAGGGAGATAGGAAATTTAAAGCTCTTTCCAACGGTATAATTAGTTTCAATTTTTTACTGTATCCAAAAAGAGTTACGGACTTATTAGTGACATAAGGTCAAAAAAACGAAAAAAATCTAAAAATTGAAAAAACTTGGAAAAACGAGGGGTTGAACGAAAATTGCTAAGAGGAAATTAGTTGTAGAATCGAAATTCTTCGGGTTGACGTTCTTGTAGTGTTACACCCTGTATAGTAGAATGGTGCTCCCTAAACCCAAACTGATGGATAGGAATTAGGTTGCGTTCTTCTATGATATAGAGCAATCTCTTTTGGAGTAGTTTTTCGAACAACTTGGACAGAGCTGGCAGGAGTGAGATAGGCCTATAGGATGTAAACTTACTAGCAGGTTTTCTGGGCTTGGGGATCATGATTATCTCCGCAATTTTCCATAGCTGGGGTACATGGCATAGTAGAGGTGTGTCGGTACAGCTGTACCAGGACTGTGGAACCTAGTATCAACTTGTAACGGTTCCATGCAGTGACAAAAACTCAGCCCTTACCTGTACAGTTCTACCGGTCCAGTTCCACAGACTGATTAGATAATCATGGAATGGCTCTGGACTGGGAAGGGATCTTTCGGACTGGTAAGGATGGAACTTGTCTACAGTTCAGGTCCATGTACCTTGAAGCGCCCTTGCCGATTCCACGGACCAATAAGATATCATGGAGAATGGCACTGGACTGGGAAGGGATTTGGACCGGTAAGCATGGATCTTTTCCCCTTACCATTTCCATGGACTAGAGATGGGCGAAACGGTTACATTTGCGTATTAGGTTCCAATGTTACCGCTCTGGGTGGGTAATAGGTTCCTCCAATAACCTATTATTTATTAATAGGTTATCTCAGGGACCTTCTCAGAAGCTCATTCTGACATACCATTCCAAGGTATCGTTTTCGTGATTTCTACTTTTCGTTCCCGACCTAGGTTCGTTTGTTTATCATGTTATATTGTTATTCCATTCCGAAGTATCATTCCGTTGATCTCTAGTTTTCGTTTCCTACCTAAGTTGGGGTTTCTATCAAATTATTCCTGACATATTTACGTGTTAGTGTATTTTCACTCTTTTTCGATAAAAAAAACCCAAGCTATTGTTGTGGCTCCACACATTTTGGAGCCTTCCAAAACGTTGGAACGTTATTTTGTTACAGGATTATTTTGGTAATAGGTTCCAAGCGGAATTAACGAAACCCGGTAATAGGTTATTTTTAACTGCTACATTAAATACCGCCCATCTCTACCATGGACTGAGAATACAATAATACCATGGAATGGCTCTGGAGCAGGAAGGGATCATCTGGACTGGTTAGCATGGAAGTTGTCTCCAGTATTATTATTGTCATGTTAAGTTCTTAAACTGCAACGAAAAATTATTCTTTCCTTGAATTATTTGGTCACTATTATTTATAATAAATTGTCTCTTTTGTAACATTTATTCAAATTCCTTTCTTTTAGCGAATTTTCAAGGAAAATGAAGCTATTGTATTGTAAGTTGAGATCATAAGCATGGAAGAAGAAAGATAGGGATTTGACTGCCTGCTTCTTCCATGTCATGAGAGTGGGATTTGACCGTCCTCAATAGGCAGTACGGGTAATTTGGAACGGTTACATCTTTGTCACTGTAACCATTGGAACCGTTCCAGGACCGGTACCGACACACCCCTATGGCGTAGCTTAAACGCACTATTTGTGATCTTTGTTATTTTGAGAATCACTTTTCTGGGTAGGTGCAGAAGAAATTGATAGAGGTTGCTTCCGAGTTCCAGTAGGTTGCAAATTTCGGTATCACCTTGTCTTCATGGATGTCATGCGGCAGAAATTCCCGCTGAAATTGTCCTGAAGACCCAACTATGGATAATAGTTATTTTCCTTTCATTCTTCCGCAGGTAATTTTGAAGAGCTTGAGCCCGGAGGGGAGAAGGTGTTCCGCGAATGGCACCAGGTCTACACCAGGATGTCCAACGACGCCCCTCTCCACATACTGCCTTATGTGGTCATTGACTGAGTCATTAGTTGTACAAAAAAACCCTCCCCCCTTCACCCCTGTCAACCTTCCATCCTTTATTTAATTTTCGCCCTTTCGCCGAGTTTATACCTTTTTTTTTAAAAAAAGAAAAATGTTTCGTCATCTCTTTGTTTTAAAAGATCGAACTTCACGACGGACGCGATGTTCTCCGTCCTCTCCCTCCACTCTCATCTCTTTCTTCCCTTAATTTATATTCATCAAGGTGTCTTGTATTTGATAACAAACATTGAAGAAAAAAATCGTCCTTAACGCCCGTGTAATTAAAAAATTAATTTACCCGTTAGATAAAACAATTACGTCGCTCTTAGGAACCAAAGTGCCTCTCCTATACGTCTTGCGTTGTCATTTTTTTTTTCGAAACAACCTTTATAAAAAAAAAGTATTTTGTTTCGTTTACCTTTCCTTAGCTATAAGTTAAATTACGTCAATAATGTTGCCTTGAGAATAATTTCTTTAGATTTTAAAAAATTTCGTTGTTTTTTCAGCGTTACTTGTTGTAAACTGTTTTTTTTCTTCAAACTTCACGCGATTGAGTTTGGTTTTTTTTGGTCACTGTTGAATTTGGTTTCCTTTCGAACTGTTATCGTTCAGTTTCCTTAATTCTTCTTCCGTTTTATTATTTTTCGAATTCCTCTTCAAAAATTGAAATAATTGGGCGATTTGCATTTTTTTTCCCCCTAACCGAATTGAAAATTTATTGTTAGTTATTTTTCATTGTTTCAATTTTTTTTCTATTATAGTAAGGATCTAGTCAGGCTCCGTGTATACTTCAAACGTGTATATCAGTCTTCGCAAATCCTTCGTTTTCACCGCGTTTTCTCTACGTTTATATACGAGCCAACTCCGAAATTGTCGTTCACGAGTGAAAACTCGTTTCGAACTCGCGATGAACTTCCAGAGCTCTCCATAAAGCCGTTTTGGAGTCGACTCGATGCAAAATCAACAATTATGTGAAAAAATTTAGATTTTTCGAAATTGAAAGAAGCTCGTTTTATTTCAAATTACCGAACATTGACGGACAAAAACACATTTCGTGTACGTTTTGAACTAAATCAAAGGACAACGTTTGGAATTGCGTTCGTGAGAATTTCGTTTTTCATTGAAATATCGTAAGTACGACTTTTTTTTGTACTTCTAGCTTATTTCGTTGTATTCCAGCGGTGGTCAATAGTTTAACATCGATTTGTACTTCTGATTTTTACAACTCTGACCTGAGCTACTTGAGTGGCCACCTCCTTGGAGCGCCACACCCCCTCTCTCGTTGTTTTTGTTTTATTTATTTATGATTTTTTTTTTTTCATTTTTTTGTCAATTTAGTAAAATGGAAAAATGTTACCATAGCGACATTCCCCACTCATTTTGAAAGGAACGCCTTGGTAGCGCCATCGTGCCTATAATAAATTATTTAAAAAAATGTATCGACATTTAAAAGAAAATATTTATATAATAATTAGTGCAGTCGTTTGATGTAACTTGTAAAAAAGGAAATATAGTCAATTTTATTTTTATGTTTTGTTAGCAGAAATTGATTGAAAAAAAATCACTTTTTTTTACGTTGCTCATTTTTTTTTGTAAATTTATTGTCACTAATCGTTCGTATTTCCTCTTTTTTGAGACTGTAAACTCGTGGAGGTCGTTTTAAAAATGAAAAAAAATCAGACAGCTTTTCATTTTTAAAAAAATTTTGTATTCAGTGACGAAGTACGAGTACCAATTTGTAGCGAGTTTTGCTGAGGAATATCAAATGTTCGAATTAATACACCTAACAGAGTAAAGAAGGAAAAAAAATGTTCCCTTGCATCGTTTGGCGTTGTGAAGATGAGGGTAACTGATGATTTTATGGGATAAATTATTTCATATAAGAGGCTGTATGATGAAGAATTAAGGAGCTTGTTATATTTTTAATGTTTTTTTTTCTTTTCTTTGTCTATATTGTAAATATTTGATATTAAAGAGAATTTTTATCTTTGAAAGGAATTTTCCGGTTTTTTGTCATTTACCCGTTTTTGTGACGTTTTGGGGACGCGGGGGTGAGGACAGTAGCAAAAATTTCAACTACCGCAGCAAAAATGGCTCAGGTAGGAGATTATCAGGGGCGTCAGGTGAGAATGTTCTTCAGGCAAACAGCTTGGCCAGTTATAGAGGAATAAATAATAAAAACGCTGCAAATTATTACACAAAGGTTTATTATTTTCCTTTACAGATCACTCGCCAGCAAGAACACACACTTTGCTAACCATGTTTTCGCTTCTTAATCGAGTTTATTTAGATTAATTAAACGCTTCACACTCCATTCGAAGAAATAAAATTTATTTCTTCATTATTTATTTTTTAATTATTCAATAATTCCTGCATTAAGAGATTTGATTGCTGGTTACTAAGGAAATTAAAATTCATGACTCATCTTCCAAGTTTTGTCACCCCTAGCTGCTTAATCAATGCTTCTCCAATAGTCTGGGTGTACACCGTTTTGGCCCTCAGCCCCGTTGCCGTTGGAGTGGGATTCCAGTCTGACCAAATTCTGATTAAAATGGGCGCCAGTCCACTCGAAGAGGCGTAGCGTGGCCCAATGACAAAGGGTTGAGTGGACGAGTCCCCCTCGTCTGCCTAGACCTCCACTACTCCCAAAATAGGTATATAGTCAAAGGGTAAGGTACAATGAAATGCTTGAGTTAGTGGTTAGATGTGGAAGGAATATAATTCGGAACAGGAACCAAATGTTTGCCAATGGAAAGGAAAGGAAATGATCACAACTGATCAATGTGTATAAAAGACAATTCTGTTGGTAGGTAGGTACCTATGAGAAAAATTGCTGTGACCTCCTAGACCTGAATAGGTAGAACAAAAAGTACACTTCCTACCTAGGGTGATCACCCACCAAAACTTCGCCCTAACCTATTCCTTAAAATAGCTACTTAATTCTGAATCAAATCTTATTCTAAATCCTAAATGTGGATGACTCGGCTGAATTACTGCTCAAATTCTGAATAAGTAACTGCAGAAGTTCAGTCCAAATTGGCGGGTGTCGCAACAGGCTCTTATAAGAACAAAATCAAAAAGAAAATCCTGAGCCTGTGACACTAAGTTGAATATGTTTGACTTGAATATGTTTTCCTCAAATTCCCAATCCAGAAAATATTAAAACGTGAAATTAATTTACCCAATCTGGGAGCCTCTGTTCACTTAGTCTTCGTCCCAAAATATAGTTTTGTGTAAGGATTCCAGAAATCAACTGCAATAAAAAAAACGGATCCTGCCATCAATTTGCACCTCATCAAAGAAAATAAAGAACAAAGAAAGGTGCTTGTTTTATAACCAGTACTCACCCTAAAAGGAACTGTGTAGGTACTGGAACAACACTGAGCCACACTACCTGCTCACTGTACTCAACGTTCACTGAGTGTACAACTCCTGCTAATGCAGCAAAAATGCCAAACTTCTTGGTTGAAATGTACTCCGCGTATTGCACGTGGAAAAAATCCTGCTAAGAGCAGTAGAGGTTCACCTACAGAACGATGGGCCTACTGGCTCATTATTTCGAACGCAAAGCGAGTCTGGGGAAGGAGGGAGGAAGGGATAGGTCCATACCGATAATCCCAATCGAATCCGGTGGCTCCGTTATCGGTGGACTTTGCCGAAAAACAAGTCGAGTCCAGACCCACTTGTATTCGATCCAATAGATCGTAACAGTTTTTCTACTTTCAAGGTCACAAAACAGCTCCTCGATTGTTTGCCTTGGCTGATGCTGTGGTAGTGGGGGAATAGCAATACTAGACACCCCACCTACCAGCTGATCTTCATCGTTCGTCTCTCATTCAAAATAGTCCCTCAAAATTCATTATTTGAACTGCGCTAGTTCGCGTATCATCCGCAATCGATCGTACTTACCGACCTCTTCAACTCTGGTGAGTTGCAGGCTAGTATCCAAGGCAAAATACGTACTTATTCCATCTAACTTCCTTGGTAATAATAAAATAGTCCCTAAATTTTATACAAGTTTTCCATAATCGGATTATATTACTCTATTATTATTATTGTCTCTTATATTATTCTATAATCGGTTATATTACTTGCAAAAATGGAAATATGGGAGAATCTCAAAAAAATTAATTTATTAATTTTGTTTTTAGTAAGACAAACAGTGTTTGCCTGGAGGAGACGCCCCTGGAAATTATTTAGAACGCAACGAGTAGGTATAACAAATTAAAGAACATTAACCCTAGAAAGTTCGCGCTATTCCATAGGTATTTAAAGTTAGCGTGGAGTAAATTTTACACATTAGCCAAAATCAACATTTTGTCATCGTAATGGTAAATAGAGCCCATTTGAAGGGTCCAGGGGAAACACCGAATAATTCACTTCTTGAAAATGAGAAAACTCGATTGAAAGTTTGAAACTCGATTGTGTTTGACTAGACGCAAATAAAAACGTCTGCCAAGTGGGTGTGGCACATAGCTTCCTCGTATCCGTAACCCAATTGCATAGATGATCAAAACATCAATCTTTAAGTGCCTAGTAGTAGTAGTATCACAACAATCAATTAGTACAATTTCTGAATATTGTTGGAAAATATAGAAGTTATGGCTGTTACAAGGATTTCACGTTTGTGCATGCTCAGTGACTATTATTAGTCGAGTGACGATGATTTTCATAGGGGACTATCTACACGCCACTCCGCACAATCCCTGAAATGTTCATCAAAATCGAATGAACATTAGTTATGGCTGTGGCAAGGATTTCATGACAGACATGGAACCAAAATGAGAAATTTCACTGAATTCTGTTTGCATTTTCCTGAATAGTTAATGGTGTGGGGTAGATGAAAAATGGGTTGATTTTGGAAAAAAGTCTCCTGTTATTTTTGGGAGACATTCAAAATTTTTGATTTCAAAAAATAACCGGGAAAACGGACCTCTTCTACGTGAAGCAGGAATGCTCCCTGATTGGCAATTCGGATTGTCGTTCCCTCCCCTTGTTGCCCAACAGAACAACGAAATCGTGTTATCTAAGAGGAAAGTTATCAAACAAAAACAGGGGAAACCTTGTAATGGTGAATTTTCGACACAGCGATGGCCAAGAGAGCTTTGATTAAGAATTTAAATTCGCCACTACAATGTCCCTGCACCTATACTAGGAGTATCCAAACTTTACTTACCGTGATTTTCTACGAGTAGCGGAACGAGTCAGCAGGAACCGACGAGGATGGCGTTGACTAGGTATCCCTTCGGGGATTACCGAAAAATGCCTATCTTTGTCCAACTTGAGATTTAGTAAGTATTTTTCCTCTACAACCTTCTTTACTTTTCTCGTTATTGTGTAATAATTTGTACCTTTACGTTTACTAACTTTTCTTTCTGTTTCAGGTTCTTCGAGATTTTCAGCAAGTCTAAGGTAAGTACTTTCAAGTTGATTTCTACGTTAATGACTCTACTCTGGTTCTCACTACGATTCTCAAGGTAAGTATTCTCAGGTAAGTATTTACTGTCACTCTACTTTGCACCAGGAAATTGATCGGGAACGTACCAATAATAACCACAGTTTAAGCAACAAAAAGGAATCCTGTTTAATAATCCAGGTAAGTATTTCAATCTTATAAAACAAAATAATTAAAGGAACAATTTACTTGGGACTAAGATACCCTTAATATCATTCAATTATTGACTCGTATTCTGAGGGCCCTGATGGGGATAACCTCCTAACTCATAAACCACGTGGTGTTTCGGAACATAGAAAATAGGAACATGAACATGAGCACGTGGTGTTTCGTAACATTAACTTGAACACGTGGTGTTTCGGAACATGAGAATACAAAATCAATGGGAAGCTAATTTACCTAGGAGGAACGTTAAAAAGGAGAATTTACAAAAGGTTTTAGATTTACCAGTACTGGTTTTGAGAGAGAGATCCGATGGTCTTGGTCCTTTGGAATGCAGGGGTCGGCCGTTGGTTGTGTCAAGACTTCAGGAGGGCGTATCGTTCACCGAATGTTCTTGGGGGTTCAACTTCTGGCTAGCAAATGTTCGATCGATTGATTCTAAGAGTTCAAAATGATTAGGGTCACACAGACTCCTCCACACAGATTTACCACACAGATTTCCACACAGATTTCCACACAGACTTGTCACACAGACTACTTGTTGAGTGCTCTTTCCAGACGCGACTCAGGGTGGTGGTCGCGTCGCTCCCCTTAGCTGCGCCCCTCCCTCTCACGTGACCTCCCCACTCCCTCATTTCGCCGTACCAGTCCGTCCTGTGCTGCTTCCTAGCGGGGCGCCTGCAACCTCCACTTCCATGCCCTCTGTCTCGTATGGAAGGCCCCTTTTTAGTCTTAACTTCGGGATGGGTGGAGGTGGCAACTCTTGTGACGGCCCGTCACATTCCTCCCTTCTCTGAAGGCCGATGTCCTCATCGGCTTTACGTCGTCCTCCGGGGGTCACTGGTGGTAACGGCAGTGGAAGTTCCGGTCTTGACTCGACCAAGGCGCACTCATATCGCCAACGGCGGCATCCCGTACATTCGGCTGGGCGCGTCTTCCGATGTTCCTTCAGTTTACATGGCATTGGGTGGTCTGGGTGGCCCATTGGGAACTTCCGACATTTGGCGATGAGACGGTTCCAAAATGTTTTACAGCTTTGGCATCTAAAGCCTGTAATGACCCGTTCCGGTTTCCCACAGATTGGACAGTCCGCGAGGAGTAGCTTCGGCGTTGCTGCTGGCGTTGCTTCTGGCGTGGCTACGTCGTTCTTCTGCGACAGTGGAGAGAACGAAGGAGCCATCTCACTTTCAGCGTCGGCGTACCCCTTGCCCGTGTCTCCGCAATCCATCTCCGACTCAGATTGCTCCGGTGTCGTAACGGCGGTCTTTGTCGGCGGCAGCCGCGCGATAAAGTGAGACTCGTCGAGGTCTCCAGTCTCGTTCCCATCGTCCTCCGTACTCAGTCTGTCCTGCAAGGCTTGCACCTGGTACCTCAACATAGCTACATCTCGTACTACTGTCTGTGAATGGGGGTCCGGTGGTGGTGGCGTTATGGTCCTTAGACAACTAGCCAGTTGTGTCAAGCAGCTGGTAACGATTGCCAATTGTCGCGGTCTTCCCTCCATTGATTTTGCGGCTTCCCCGATGGTGACCATGAGGTCTATGGTCTGGCGGTGTTCTTCCATCCAGTCTCCTACTTGCCCTATTCGTTCCTCTTGGCCTGGCGAAGCCATGGCAGCCTAACCTGGTTCCTCCTTCTGAAACAGAACATGGCCGTAGTCACCACCTTGGTCATATATTGGTTAAACTCTCTCTCTCTCCTCCCTTCTCAGATTGTTCCCTGGCCCACCCGGAAATCCTCGGCTGGGTTCATCACCCAGAGTATGGCGGTCACCGTCCGAACCCGGATATTCCCCCTCTACTCGGCCCGAAACGGCCCAACCACCATCGCGGCTCCCCTCTCCCGGCATGGATCACAGGTACTCAGTCAACTCTCCCAGGTAAGTTTACTTTTTCTTTATTAACATTTATTTTTATTGTCTAACAACATTTATCTTAATAACTCAAACAAACCTTTCTATTTACAGGTGAAATTCACAGCTTTGGACCTACACCGACTGGCGATGCACTGGCGCGCAGTTCACTTGTGGTTCTCGTTGCGGGTCGTGTCCAGGTTTGTCCGGCCGGATCGAGACCCGGGGTTCACTGGGTTCAGCTTCGGCTTGACTCGCCACCCCCGGTTTCAGTCCTCCCGGCGGTCGCATGGTTGCTCCCGGATCCGCTTCGAGAAGTGTCCCCTCGTCTTCCCAGTCCATCCGCCCAGTCCTGCGTCCTTATCCTCTGACTTGCCTCGTTCGCAGCTGTCAGTCTCTCAGTCACGGTGTCGAGGGTCGTGCCCTCATCCGGGGTATCGCCAGGGAACGCAGGTTTCATCCTGCTCCGGTGGTAACGCGTTGCCGTGCTCAGCGAGTTTCCGGCCCCACCATCGGTGTCCGTGGCGTTCCCCTCCCCAGTCTGGGGCCCCCTCCAAAATCCTTTGTCTCTGTCCGGCGGGACCGCCGCCCGACTCTCGTATACCCTCCGCCCACTCCAGGGCCGCAAACGGCGCCGTCGTCGGCCAATCAGCCGTCCGCGCGAGAGCCAGAGTCGCCGCAATGTTTCCGCCCACCGGCGAACGACGATCCATGGGACCGTGCCGGTCCCAACCCCTGTCGTGTTGCCACTCCCAATCGCCCCACCGGTCGACGTCCCGCAGGTCGGGTTTCCCTCGACGTGCTGTAGTCTATGGGACACAGGGCTCAACGGCCTGGCCCCCGGTGGCACTGCTTCATCATTGGTGCGGCGCGAAGCCCGCAAGACGTGTGCATCACTCTCCGGCTCACTGGACGGACGGTGGTCCGTCTCTCGACGTTCTCGAGGTGGAGCCTGTTCGGGGTCCACCGAATGTGCCGTCTGGTAGTGCCCCGTCTGCTGCGGTTCCTCGGGATCCGCGTCGTCGGCCCGTTCCTCGACCGGAGGGCACTCCTGGTTGTCCTCTTGAATGGGTCCCTTGCCCTCGGCGGGGCGTTCGTCTACCGGTGTCCCTGGGGTCCCTAAGGGAACTTCCTCTGGTTCTTGTGTCGATCGTCGCTGGTTTTCGTTGGTTTCCTCCTCCAGGCTCCCCGCCCGCCAGTCGGTTGACAACCGTTCAAGGCTCTTCAGGGTGTCGGGGTCCTGGATCATCGTCCCGACAATTAAGCTTTCCCCGTTTCCGGGGTGATCCATCATTACTGCCCCTGTGTCGGTCCGAATGCGAATCGGGAACTTCTGGAGAAGGTCCAGCCCCAACAAATTCAGGCCGGAATCTGGTTTGTCGAAAATGAAGAATTCGTGAGTGGCTCGTACCGGTCCAATTTCCACCGAAACTCTCTGCTTCCCACGGAGCAACAACCGTTGTCCGTCAGCCCCCCACAATTCGGCGGAGGTGGGCTGGAGTCTCACACCGGGGATGGGTTCCGACAACGCTGATACCGCGGCGCCGGTATCCAGCACCATCCTGCAGTCCATGCCCGCCAACTTCACTGGAACCAGAATCGTTGGTCTAGTGGCGGACATCACCGTTGTCTGGAACGCGACCAGCTCGTCACCTCTCGCGTCCTCCTCTTGTACGTCGGGTATTGGGGCGGAAATCGCCGCTGCAGGTGCTGAGGTCATCGTTCGGTAGGGGGCGTTTGCCATCACCCTCTTCATCAAGAGGCATTCGGCCTCCACATGCCCCCAAATACCGCAGAAATCACAGTAGTCGTCGCAGACGGGTCCACGAGGGCAATCCACCGGGTAGTGGTTCATGTCGCCGCAGTAATAGCAGGGCAACCGTGGCTTCGATGTAGGTAGGCTTCGAAATGGGGGCCTCCTTGGTGGTCCTCCTCCCTGCGTCGGGCCTCTCGGCAACGCTCGGCTTCCATTTGGACTGCCGCGGTTCGGACACCTGGCTGCGAAATGCCCCGCCTCTCCACATCCGTAGCATTTCCTGGGCTCCTGGTTTAGAATCCCGGCCACGTCCCATCTGAGTTCCGGTTCACGGTCTTCCCGGTCGGTCTCCTCCCACTCCTCGGCCTTCTCGACCGCCTCCTCTAGCGTTTCGAGGGTTCCCCCCCTCAGGAACAGGCTGATCTCCTTATCCACCCCTCGGATGAATGCTCGTAGCGTCTTTTGACGTATCCACTCCGGTCGTTGTTCCAGAGGAAGGTTTTCCTCCGCTTCGACCGCGCACGCCGCCAACGTCATCAACCGTTCCGCGTACTTCCGAAGGGGTTCCCCCGCTTGTCTCTTGGTGGTCCATAATTTGATGTTCGCCTGTTCGGGATTGTCCTTCCCGTACCACCGAAGGATTCGGGCTTTCAGACGGTCGTATGGCTCCTCGCCCGTGGCTTCCGCCAAGAACCGCTTAACACCTCCCCTTAGTCGTGCTCTCAGGAACTGAACTTTTTGTGCCTGGGATAGGGTGGTGGTGGCCTGCTCCACCTCGGAGAAGAACTGTTGCGCCGAAATGCATCCTGTTTCGTCGGGATTCCATATGTCCACTTCCATGAATAGTGACTTCGGAAGTCCGGCACCCTGCTCTTCGGGTTTTGGGACTCCCTTTTGTGAGGCAAAGAAGTTTCCCATGTGCGCCATTGCAGCGGTAACTGCCTCCATCATCTCGAACGAAATCGTGGTAGCGTCTCCTCCCTCGGCCATGGTAGACGATTTTCAATGGATGTGAATCAACGAAGAAAGTTATTTAGATATGAAAAAAAATAATTCACTTGTCACAGGTCGGTATTTGTGAAACGTTTTGTTTCGTTATTGGTCTGGGGTATGCAATTGTGCGAGAACGAATGTTTCGTAACAGTTCACGGACCCGGAACGATGGTTCCGAACCGATACGAAGACCTGGGGCGGGGCTGTTCCGACCCAGGAACAAGTTTCTGTACTTGTCCGAGTTTCGGTAACAGTTCGGTTCGAGTCGTTCCTTTGACTCAGGAACGGCGGTTCTCGTAACGTGTTAACGCTCCGAAACCCGCTGACTCGAAACTGGTGCTACGGATCGCTGACCCGAAACCCGGCGACCCGCCCGAGAGTTGTTCTGAAACGGTTTGGTCCAGAACTTCCGGAACCTACGAGAAGATCGACCCGGATCGTCCGAACAGTGAGGACCCGGAACGCGACGGTTCGCCCAAAAGTTTCGTGGGAGAATGCCGCGGGAACAATCTGATTTCTCGCTCGCTCACTCACACTCTTGTTACTCCGCTCACGGGTGGTTTTATGTCTACGGCCGTGTTCCTTGTTTTCACAGAAAAACAACGTCCTAGGCTCGTAATTTTCTCTCAATATATACAAACAACAAAGGAAATATTTATGCAATGTGGATTTGAGTCAATAGAAATTATATTCCTATAGTACTTCGATCAATCTCCTGGGCGGTCCTCTACTAGTTAAGTGCAGGGCGAACTGAAGGTTCGTGATAGTCGAAACTTATCAAAATCACACCGCGTGCCACCAAATTGTAATGGTGAATTTTCGACACAGCGATCCCTGAAATGTTCATCAAAATCGAATGAACATTAGTTATGGCTGTGGCAAGGATTTCATGACAGACATGGAACCAAAATGAGAAATTTCACTGAATTCTGTTTGCATTTTCCTGAATAGTTAATGGTGTGGGGTAGATGAAAAATGGGTTGATTTTGGAAAAAAGTCTCCTGTTATTTTTGGGAGACATTCAAATTTTTGATTTCAAAAAATAACCGGGAAAACGGACCTCTTCTACGTGAAGCAGGAATGCTCCCTGATTGGCAATTCGGATTGTCGTTCCCTCCCCTTGTTGCCCAACAGAACAACGAAATCGTGTTATCTAAGAGGAAAGTTATCAAACAAAAACAGGGGAAACCTTGTAATGGTGAATTTTCGACACAGCGATGGCCAAGAGAGCTTTGATTAAGAATTTAAATTCGCCACTACAATGTCCCTGCACCTATACTAGGAGTATCCAAACTTTACTTACCGTGATTTTCTACGAGTAGCGGAACGAGTCAGCAGGAACCGACGAGGATGGCGTTGACTAGGTATCCCTTCGGGGATTACCGAAAAATGCCTATCTTTGTCCAACTTGAGATTTAGTAAGTATTTTTCCTCTACAACCTTCTTTACTTTTCTCGTTATTGTGTAATAATTTGTACCTTTACGTTTACTAACTTTTCTTTCTGTTTCAGGTTCTTCGAGATTTTCAGCAAGTCTAAGGTAAGTACTTTCAAGTTGATTTCTACGTTAATGAATCTACTCTGGTTCTCACTACGATTCTCAAGGTAAGTATTCTCAGGTAAGTATTTACTGTCACTCTACTTTGCACCAGGAAATTGATCGGGAACGTACCAATAATAACCACAGTTTAAGCAACAAAAAGGAATCCTGTTTAATAATCCAGGTAAGTATTTCAATCTTATAAAACAAAATAATTAAAGGAACAATCTACTTGGGACTAAGATACCCTTAATATCATTCAATTATTGACTCGTATTCTGAGGGCCCTGATGGGGATAACCTCCTAACTCATAAACCACGTGGTGTTTCGGAACATAGAAAATAGGAACATGAACATGAGCACGTGGTGTTTCGTAACATTAACTTGAACACGTGGTGTTTCGGAACATGAGAATACAAAATCAATGGGAAGCTAATTTACCTAGGAGGAACGTTAAAACGGAGAATTTACAAAAGGTTTTAGATTTACCAGTACTGGTTTTGAGAGAGATCCGATGGTCTTGGTCCTTTGGAATGCAGGGGTCGGCCGTTGGTTGTGTCAAGACTTCAGGAGGGCGTATCGTTCACCGAATGTTCTTGGGGGTTCAACTTCTGGCTAGCAAAATGTTCGATCGATTGATTCTAAGAGTTCAAAATATTTAGGGTCACACAGACTCCTCCACACAGATTTACCACACAGATTTCCACACAGATTTCCACACAGACTTGTCACACAGACTACTTGTTGAGTGCTCTTTCCAGACGCGACTGAGGGTGGTGGTCGCGTCGCTCCCCTTAGCTGCGCCCCTCCCTCTCACGTGACCTCCCCACTCCCTCATTTCGCCGTACCAGTCCGTCCTGTGCTGCTTCCTAGCAGGGCGCCTGCAACCTCCACTTCCATGCCCTCCGTCTCGTATGGAAGGCCCCTTTTTAGTCTTAACTTCGGGATGGGTGGAGGTGGCAACTCTTGTGACGGCCCGTCACAACCTAATTTCCCCCATCTTGCTTTTTATATTTTTTCTCTTCAGTTCTTCGATTTCGAACATTACTGGTTTTGTGAAATGTTGCCTCCGAGGACTATACTTCACGATCTCAGCGCTTCAAGCGGCTGTACATGAACAATTTCCAGTTGACGTCATCCTTCTGGTTTTTTGAACGTTCATATTTCCTACACTGTTTTGTTTATTCGTAAATTAGGGAGTAGGGGGTTTATCCAGGTGCTGAATCCGATTTTGGGGTCAAAAATAGGAAATTTCGACATGGTGAAATGAAACCATTCGTGGCTGGTCAACTCCTGTCGAGCTACGAATAGGCTAAACCAGGAACGCGTACAAGAGTTTAGATTTCAGACCTCCAGCAGGCGTAATAGCTGGACGATCTTGTTTGTATATGACATGCCTATTAGGTATACCTAATACCGGTCAGCCATTTCGGTCAGCCAACATTTGAACGGAGAATGAGCCTCTTTTGCGATTCACACTCGTGTTTCTGATTTATTGTAAGTTTATAAGTACCTTAAGTTATCGTAGGGAGTGAACGGTTTGTCCCCCTCGTGGTCCCTATAAATTCTATGCTATCTTAAATTGATGGACATGTAATACATTTATATCTAAATTGTTTTGAGTTAGGGAGTTTTAACCCATTTTAAGCCAAGGGTAGAAATAACTGAATAATGAGGAGAGGAGGATTACCTGTTTTACAGAATGCCAGCCGAAATAAAGCATCATTTGCTCCCCAATCGAGAACAAAAATACTCGATATTTTCCAGGAATGGCAGTCGGACGCAAATCCAACCTGAAATCGTTGTTTACTTTACTTTTACTTACCTTCTCGATATTTTATGAATTTTACTTTTCAATGAGATTTGAGAGGCCTCAGTTTTCCAAATCGATATGATTTATCCAGTTCATTGTTTTGGTAGAATGTAAAAGTCTATTTATGGACCGAAATATGTTTCAACTCATGGCCCAGAAAGCTGAGACATCCAGAATCGAATTTGAGCCACCATACTCATGCCTTCGCCCAAGAGGTCTCCTTTTCAAAAAATTTCCAAAATTGCATTGAGCTCCCGATCATCAAAGAAAACATTTTCTGAAAAGCTTAGGAACAGCATGATCGAAAAAAAATTCTCCTGCAAAGATTCGCCACTATTTTCAATATTTACAAAAATCGTAAATAAGAATGCAAAAACGCATCAGTGGCCGGAAATGGGTTAAACATTTCAACCCCTATTTTTCACCCCTTAGAGGTGACCTACATTATCCAAAAGCTTCGCGGCACAACTGGACCCCAAATGGAGCCCATATACCAAATTTCATCAAAATCGGTCCATGGTAACTAAGGAAAGTGGACGGACGAAAAAATTTTTTATTCGATTTTCGGACCCTACGTACCTACCTTAAAATGTAAACCAACAAATTTTCAGGGGGGTTAAGTAAATTTTTTTTCTTGGTAGATTCCATAGGTTCATTATGGAAAATAATAAACCAAAATGAGGAGTTAAAAAATTGTTAAGAGACATTTCTTAATGGAAATTAGTTGTAGAATCGACCCCTGAACTTATGAGGACTTGAGTAGCGCCTCCATCGAGAATTCAAGCAAGGGAGGTCGTCATTTCTTGCATCCTCGTAAACAGCTCTCGCACCAACTACTAAATTTTGAAAATTTTCTCTTCCATTTTCCGAATTTGTGGTCAATTTGAGACTATTTGGTATTAACAATAAATAGTCATTCGCAGAACGCCCTGAATAATCTATCACTCAGCGGAGCGTGATGACCCCAAACCGAACTGCCCTTGACATTAATTGGTTGGTGCTTGCTTGCCAAATTGTTCGACTCACAAATAGAACAAAATATACCGTGTCACCATCGAGATTGTGTCCAGTTCTCCGGACGAATACATTTGACATATAAATAGTCCTCTATTACGAGAGTAACTTTAGAATCGTATTCACTTTTAATGGGTATACAGTAATTACCTATTCGTAGTACGTTGAATAATAAACTATAGTAAGACGAGTTCACGATGGTGATCATAAAATTGAAGTTCAACACGAATTAAAATTTTTTTTTCTTGTTCGATTCTAAAGGCTTATTATTGAAAATTATAAACCAAAAATACCTTTATTTCAACATTTTTTGAATTTGGGCGTTTTCAAAATTCATTTTTGAACCCTTGGAAGTGACTTACATCAACCAAAATCTTCGGGGCACAACTAGACCCCAAATGGAGCCTACATACCAAATTTCATCAAAATTGGTCAATGCTAAGTGGCAAAAGTGCCGTAAAAAAATAAAATAAATTATTATTAAAATTGTTAATTAATTAAAATTAATTATTAAATAATTAAAATTATTAATTATTATTAATTTATTATAAAATTTTGAAACGTAAACCATCAAATTTTGAGGGAGTGTTAAACATTTTTTTTTCTTGGTCGATTCCAAAGGTTTATTATTGAAGATAATAAACCAAAATTTGGCCGTCCATCCGCCGTACGTGGCACTTTCCCCACTTAGCATTGACCGATTTTGATGAAATTTGGTATGTAGGCTCCATTTGGGGTCTAGTTGTGCCCCGAAGATTTTGGTTGATGTAGGTCACTTCTAGAGGTTCAAAAATGAATTTCGAAATTTTGAAAACGCCCTAACTCAAAAAATGTCGATGTAAAGGTATTGTTTTTTCATCAACTTGAGAGTGTAGAATTTTTAGCTTTTTTTGAGACCACGCGGAGCCCTGTAGTACAAACCGTTCGCTCCCTACGAGAATTTAGGTGTTTTACGTTCGATAAATCAGAAACACGCGTGTGAATCGCAAAAGAGGCCTAATCTCCGTTCAAATTTTAGTTGACCGAAATGCGATCGATGTTTTTCTTCATGTTGGATGGTTGGTGGCTTTGCAGACGAGTGATCTATATAGAAAAATAATAAACCGTTGTGTAATAATTTGCAGCGTTTTGGATTCTACGTACCTTGAAACGTAAACCAACAAATTTTGAGGGGATGTTGAAAAAAAAAAATTTTCTTGGTCGATTCCAAAGGTTCATTATTGAAAATAATAAACCAAAATAACCACACACTAATCCGTTTTAGACCATTCTGTATCCAAATCTGCGACAAAAAAACCCATAGGTGTATGTCTGTATGTTTGTGACAAAACCTTGTGTACTATGCCCAGGCCATAGTTTTCAACCGATTTTCGTGGTTCTTCTTTTTGACGGAAAACTACCTATATAGTTGTACATTACGACGCCAGAATTTCGAAATTTGTCTGTTAACCCTTAGAGTGGCATGGTGTCACCAGTGACACCACAGATATTCCTCCACACCACTACCTCATTTGGCCCTTCAGCGGGCAATATTTGTATCAGGCACTATTGTGGGATGTGTGGAAGTGAAAAAAAGTGCAAAAAGAAGAAGATATAACCAACAAACCCTGAGAAACCTCCCTCGGAAGTCCCTCACCTCGAGGGGAAGAACCTGTTTTGCAACGTCTCACCATACTGGAAAGTTCAACGACGATTCCTCACAATATTTCCAATTTCATGAAAATCGTATAAGAAAATATTCATTGCTAACATCTAGGGAAGGAGTAAAATGCTTCAAAACAAATATTTTTCCATAAATAAGTGTGAAAATCACGAAAAAGTGGAGGTGCCTCCAGTGACATCTTGGCCAATGCTCATCAATGTAGTTTCTCAATCATGGTGTCGCCTGCGACACCTTACCAGACCCATTTCTAAATGAAAACTCTGTAAAGGTACCTATCATAGATGACACCCTGCCCTACGTCCTCCCTCCCTTGAGCTTCCATTTTTTCAATACTTTTAGCAGATTTTCGACGAAAATGAGCAGTCAAAGTGAAAAACAAATCCAAAAACTGGCGTTGGAGTTCAGTACTTAGGCCAAGAATCCCACATAACTTCTAACTCTTGCATACAACTTTTTTCTAAATTTTTTCGTCTGTCATAAATATTTGGTCTTTATTGATTTTATATATCTTTATCTTACAGTTCCGCTATCATACCACGCTTCGAGCATGGTGTCATGTGAGGTACCAAACCTAATAAAAATTAGCAAATCATATCCGTGCTGGTGCTCCACGAGACACCTAGCTTGGACATCGTTGCTTGCAGGCATTGCGCAGGGTGTCACAAGAGGCACCAAATTTAAATTGGCTGTAAATTCAGCAAATTCAATCATATGATTGATTTAGGTGTTTTTCTGGAGTCATTTGAGGCCTAGAATTGAATTTCCATGAACGAAATTTTCAAAAAATACTTGGTTCAATTCTTGCCACTCTAAGGGTTAAGGGGTGGATAGGGGGGTTAATGCTGAAAAAAACATGCGTTTTGGGCATAATCTTGTGTCGTCTGCCCAGGCCTCCCAGGGACCATTTCTGGAGAGACGGAGATTAGTAGGCTTCAAACTCAACTCATACCTTTGATTAGCTACTCAGTATCAGTGGTAGTTCGTCTCATACGCCCCAAATTAGGAGTTATTCCCAAATTAGGCGCTCTCTCCTCAGGCACACGTGTATGTTCGTAGAAAAATAATATTGCGCGTCGGATGTCAACTGGGGCGACTCGAATAAAACGGATCACCACGACGAGGAGGGGAATCAATTTTCATTACATTGTAAACTAGTGTTTGCTGCTGATTCAGTTGGCAATGACCGTCCCTTTTCCGTTAGATCAGGCTGCCGTGGTTACCCTTGACACGATGATTCGCTAAACGGAGGACTTCCTTATTATTTTGTAGATTGAAGAGGGGCCTCTGATGTTTCGCCCATCTCAACCTTACTCGTATTGAACTCCCGAGTCTCTTTTTTTAAACTTTCGAAAGCGACGCGAAGCCCTACAATCACTTATTTCGAGAACACGATAATTTGGTGCTTGTGCGATGCACGTAGGTACGATAAATTGAAGAGGTATTGGGAATGACGTTTTCTACTTTCATGATCCTGTATTACGAACCATGCTTTCATTGGTACACACCGGAGTATTAACCCTAATTGGACCATGGTGTCACTAGTGCCACCGAAAACACCTCAGGAACTTCTCAGCTGTTCCAAAGTGTCACCAGATTAACTAGATTTAAATTGCAATTTCTAAATTAATGGACAGAGTTCACCGGAGTATTAACCCTAATTGGACCATGGTGTCACTAGTGCCACCGAAAACACCTCAGGAACTTCTCAGCTGTTCCAAAGTGTCACCAGATTAACTAGATTTAAATTGCAATTTCTAAATTAATGGACAGAGTTCACCGGAGTATTAACCCTAATTGGACCTTGGTGTCACTAGTGCCACCGAAAACACCTCAGGAACTTCTCAGCTGTTCCAAAGTGTCACCAGATTAACTAGATTTAAATTGCAATTTCTAAATTAATGGACAGAGTTCACCGGAGTATTAACCCTAATTGGACCATGGTGTCACTAGTGCCACCGAAAACATCTCAGGAACTTCTCAGCTGTTACAAAGTGTCACCAGATTAACGAGATTTAAATTGCAATTTCTAAACTAATGGACAGAGTTCACCGGAGTATTAACCCTAATTGGACCATGGTGTCACTAGTGCCACCGAAAACATCTCAGGAACTTCTCAGCTGTTACAAAGTGTCACCAGATTAACGAGATTTAAATTGTAATTTCTAAACTAATGGACAGAGTTCACCGGAGTATCAACCCTAATTGGACCTTGGTGTCACTAGTGCCACCGAAAACACCTCAGGAACTTCTCAGCTGTTCCAAAGTGTCACCAGATTAACTAGATTTAAATTGCAATTTCTAAATTAATGAACAGAGTTTACTGGAGTATTAACCCTAATTGGGCCATGGTGTCACTAGTGCCACCGAAAACACCTCAGGAACTTCTCAGCTGTTCCAAAGTGTCACCAGATTAACTAGATTTAAATTGCAATTTCTAAATTAATGGACACAGTTGAATTTTTAAAACCATTTTTTGAAACTTATTATAAGTCAAAAAAGGATGTTATGACAAAAATTTTGAAAAATTTTTCATCGATTTTCTCGAAAATATCAGGAAAAGTTAGGTGACACTAGTGATACCATGGTCCAATTAGAGTTAAGGACTCTCTCGAAAGTATATGTTATTCTTGTTTGATAAGGCTGAAATGTGTTGGGTGGCGAGATCCAGTGGTTTAGAAGTTTCCTGGACAACAGAGCGGAGGAGGAATCAGTAGATGTAGGTAGGTACTCATATAATAAGAGAGTACCTACAGGAGGCATCAGTAGGTTCTCATACAACATAAGTGAATGAGTATTGTGACCGTAGTTTTAGACACTAATTAAGAGATCTGCTGTTCTCAAATTTTTTAGCCTAAAGATGCTGGCAAGTTGCCCCAGCGAAACTGTAGCTAGAAAAAGAATATACAACAGAAAATCAACGTTTCCCCTTTTTATTCACAAAAAGGACCCCCTCACTTCACGTTTAGACCACCAACAAGACTGGACATCAGTGAATATATTCATGCAATAGGAGAGTACCTGATAGAGGTATCAGTAGGTATTCATACAATATCAGTAAATGTACTCACTAGCTTTAGAAAAAAAAAACACCAAAATTTGATTCCTTTTCAATTGAATAAATGAATCTATTTCGGAAAGATTCATTGGTTCAAAATACTTCTTTCTTTTCCCAATAGAATCTTTTTTGATCGATTTCAAAAACACACACCTCATAAGCAACCATCTACACGCCAATCTGAACAATCCTGAGAAATTTCGTCGAAATCGGTTGGAAAATGTAGAAGTTATGGCTGTTACAAGGAATTGACGTTTGCGCATACGCAGTAGCAACCATCAGTCTGGGGACAATGATTTTCATAGAGGACCATCTGCAACCGAATTCGCATATTCCCTGAAAATGTCATAGAAATCGGATGAGAAATGTAGAAATTATGGCTGTTACAAGGAATTCGCAACTACTATTTGTCTGGGGGTGATGATTTTCATAGGGGACCATCTGCACGCCAATCCGAACAATCCCAGAAAATTTCATCAAATTCGGATGAAAAATTAAGTGTTACGGCTGTTACAGGGATTTTACGTTTGCACATGAGCAGAAGCTACGGTCAATTTTGAGGCCTTGATTTTCATAGGGGACCATCTGCACGCCAACCCGCACAATCTCTGAAAATTTCATCGAAATCGGAAGAGAATTGTAGAAGTTATGGCTGTGGATTCATGTTAGGCTTTGAAGATGTTATGGCTGTGAATTCACGACAGACACACAGACAGACAGACACGGAACCAAAATTGTTCAGGAAGGTCTAAAACAGGGGTTCCCAAACTTTTTTGTACCACGCCCCCCTCTGGTTATTTGGAGACCCCCCACGCCCCCCTACACATATCAGCTTTCCATTTTGCAATTCCCTATTTCCACTGTACCGTACATACCAACTCCTACTTGTACAAGTATGTGCCTACTTGATACGGTGAGTAGGTAGATTTTTCGATCACTGTTGAATGCGGTAACGCAGAATGGAAAGATTCAATAATTGTACGTATGGTGAAAATTAAATCAAGTATTACATGAAAAACGAATATAATTACTGACACAAAATTTCACATTGTAACACAGATACATTTTCAATTTAAGGAAGGTGAAACTTTTTTTTTTTTTTTTTTTTTTTTTTTTACGGAAGTGGGGAAACTCTTTAAGAGCGAAGGGGAAGTTGACCCCAACAGTGTTGGACTCCCCATGAATTAGGGCTACCAACTAAAACCCCACTCCCTCTGCTTAGGACTCACCCCGGGACCACTTGTACAGTATTACTTCAGGGTGAGCCCTTTTTTTGTGCCAAATGGCTGCTCCTACTTCTGGTCTCCTTCAGTTGTATTCCTCATCTTCTTCCTCCCATCTTCCATCCAGCTTTTTTGCTTTGAGGACTGATGTGACGAATACTGCCATTGCGTCCCAGCTCGACTTGTTCTTAATCATCTCATGTATGATTGTCTGTGGACGCAATGTTCCAATGACCTCCTCAGCACACCCCCTCATACCCTCCCATTGAGGACATGTGAAGAAGGTGTGGCAGACATCATCCTCCTCTATCCCACAGTATCTGCACTCTGGGTCAGTGACTTTCCCGATCTTTACTAGGAAGGAGCGGAAGTATCCATGCCCTGAGAGGAATTGAGTCAGGTAATAGTTCACCTCTCCGTGTTTTCTCTCCAACCAAGACTTTAGATCGTCGATTATGAGGGCTGTCCACCTTCCACGGGTTTCACAGACAAGGTCTGCTTGCCACCTACGGATGGTCTCCTCCCGCTCTTCCCTCTTTACTATGGTAATTGTCTCTGCCTTCCTCATTCTTATCCTTTTGCGCTCCAGTGCCTGGTGGTATATTGGGATAGTTCCCGCTATCACTTGTGATGCTGGACCTGAGACAGTTCTAAATGCACTACTGATTCTCAGAGCTCCTCTCCTCTGTACAGCTTCCATACGTGCCCGGTACTTTTGGTACCTAAGGGAGTCTGCCCACACTTCTGCTCCATACAGCATAATTGAATCTGCAGTTCGCATAAGGAGTCTCCTCTTAGCGGGTGATGGGCCCCCTAGATTTGCCATCAGTCGGCTCAGCTTATTTACAATACCTGCAGCCTTATCTGCTGCTCCACTGATGTGCCTCCAGAAGCTTAGTTTCCCGTCCAGCATCACACCAAGGTAGCGAATGGCTGGAGAGGTGATGATTTCCTGTCCATCCACATTCATAGGTATAGATCTCTCAATTCTCGCTGTGGTTAGCAGTACAATTTCCGTTTTTTGGATCGCCAGTGACAGTGTGTGTGCTTTCATCCACTCTATCACTCTGCGCATTGCCTGATTCAGCTTAAACTGGAGGTGTTCCATCCTTCGAGCTCTTATCACCACCACCAAGTCATCAGCGTAGCCAATCAGTGAAATTCCTTCGGGCATCTCTACCTGAAGAATCCCATCATAGTTGATGTTCCACAGATCGGCTCCCAAGACTGAACCTTGTGCCGCTCCCGAGGTAATTCTTCTCTTTTTGATGCCCTCTTTTGTATCATAAATCAGCCAACGGTCAGCTAGGTAGTTCTGCAGGACTCGTAAGAGGTATGATGGAACATGAAACTGAACCATCAAAGCCTCCAAGATGTCTTTCCATCTGGCAGAATTGAAAGCATTTCTGACATCGAGGGTAACCGCCATGCACATGTCCCTGGTCTTGTGGTTCCCCAGCTGAGTTTCCTTTGCTATTCCTACCACTCTGCTAACAGCATCAATGGTGGATCTGCCAGGTCTAAATCCAAATTGCCTCGGTGACAGGCCTCCAGCTTCAGCAATGGCAGTCAGCATCCTTCTTTTCAACAACTTCTCATACAGCTTTCCTGCTGTGTCTAATAGGCACAGAGGCCTGTGTGCTGAAGCTGTACTGGGATCTCCTTTGCCTTTCCCAATCAGTACGAGTCTTGCTAACTTCCATCGCTCTGGGAATATACCTTCTTTGAGACATGTATTGTACATGTCTAACATAATTTCTGGATGTGTATCTGCTATTGCTTTCAATATTTCCACAGGGATTCTATCTGGGCCTGGGGCTTTTTTATTGCGCATTGACTTCACCGCTTGTGCCAATTCATCTAGAGTGAAGAGAGATATATCACCTGATATTGCAATCGGTGGTCTCTCCTCTATCTCATGATCAGGAAAGAGTTCTGATACAATTCTGTCCTTTACTGCTGTTGACATCTCCGTGGATGTATCCACTCCCTTGAGCTTTTTTAGCACAATCTTGTATCCAAGTCCCCAAGGATCGTTGTCTACATCGTCACATAACTCTCTCCACTTTTTAGCTTTGCTCCTGGCTATGGCAATCTTCAGAGTCCGTCTTGCCATCCTGTATTGGTCTTTTCTCAGTTGGAACTCCAAGGAGTACCTTCTAGTTCTTTGAGATAGTCTTCTGAGCCGTAAACATGTCCTCCTAAGTTCAGCAATATTCTGGTTCCACCAGTAGACAGGGCGGCGGTTATTCATACATCTCTTCTTAGGCATAGAGCTCTCACAAGCCTTGGTCAGCAAATCCATGGTTGCAGTCACCAACAGGACAGCAAGGGACCCTTCAGTTGCCCTCTGTTTTATCTTCTCCAGGGTTCCCTTGCCCAACTGAATCATTGCACCAAATATGTCCCTGTCCAATCTTTCAACATTCCATTGGTGCTGGGAGATTGTCGGTTGTATGGGTATATTCCCTCCTATCTCAAACTGGATGTACTGATGGTCGCTGGCAGAGTAATCCTCCAAGACTCTCCACTCAGTAATTTGTGCTGTGAGGTTCTCTGAGGCCATAGTGATATCAGGTATGGTTCCCCTACATCCTGCTCTACGAAAGGTTGGTACATTTCCGTCATTTATGACTACTAGTCCAAGTCACACCATATCCATGACTTTATGCCCTTTATTATCTGGAGCTGGTTCCCCCCATTCCACTGCCTTTGCATTGAAGTCACCTGCTATTAGCACCTCTCCATTTGCATTTCTAGCCTCCTCTTCAATGCAGGCCAACTTTGCTTCATAGTCAGAAGTTGGGTCTGTTGGTGATAGGTAGCAGCTGATGTATGTAATGCCCCTGCTCTTGATCCAGCAATACCCCAGGCCAGCACCATTGGCTTCTACCTGCACTGCCACTCGGTTTACCACCCATATCGCAGCAGTACGAGATGTGTCTTCGAACCAGTTCTGTGCATTGTTTCCATAGGTGTACTGCTCACTCACAAGTATTATGTCTGCATTTCTTTCATTAGCAATCTTCTCTCTCATACTGTCTGCTGTCTTGCTCCTGTGTAAATTGATTTGAAGGAATTTCATGCTTTTCCTTTAATTCTCATGTCCAAGGCCCTCCGAAAGGCAGTACAACCTTTCCTTCCAGACATGTGGTTGTCTGCTACGCCTAGTGTTGTGCACAATGGGCACTTTGCTTCATTCTTGCATTCTGTTCCCTTATGTCCCTCTCCTCCACATTTGAAACAAGTTCCTGTTCTGTCTGGGCCCTTGCATGTCCTGGCAAAGTGGCCGTAATCCATGCATTTGAAACAGCGCAGGACCTCTACCCTTCTCCGGATATGGCAGTTTATCCAGCCGATCCTTATTCTCCCTTTCTCTATTAGTTCCTCAGCATTCTTTCCTGGTAGAGAAACAATAGCCAATCTCAGTTGTCTAGTGTTTGGGTTTGTGATGTTGACCATCACGTCCCCGTCACCAATTCCGTCCAGTGAGGCTTTAATTGCTTTTTTAACCTCCTCCGCTGTTGTGAGAGGGTCTAGATCTCGGATCTCTATTGATGCTCGTGGCTTGAGGTCTTTTACTAAGCCCTCCCCCACTGCATTTTCAACCGCTTTCTTGAAGGCATCTGAGATTGTGCTTGTTGGCTCCACCTCCAGCAACACATCACCACCACCAGTTCTCCTTATCTTCCGGATCTCCGTGTTCATCTCTGCCGGATTCACCTTGTCTTTCAATTTTTGTAAGACCTCGGCATACGAGATCTGGTCGACCTTGATGACAAGGGCCTGGGATCTCTTCAGATTCCGTTGCATGTCCCTCTTGACTGCCTCTTTTCGCTTCCTTCTCCCATCCTGTTCGGCACGACGCTTTTCTTCAGATTCTTTCCGCTTTTTGTCTGCTTCTTTCTTTTGAGCCTCTACCTCTGCTTGCTGCTTAATTCTCCTTATACGGTCAGCATCTCGTCTTGCCTCCCGAGCTGCCTTCCTTTGGGCCTCCTTGGCCAGATCCTGTTTTCCTTTCCGGGACTTGACCTTCTCAAATGGTACGCCTGCAGTGTCTGAGTCACTGACCACATGGCTGGATGTTTCAGTCTCCATGCAATCTTCTTCAGAGTTGCTGAGGTCAGTCTCATCCTCCTTCCGCCTTTTCCTACTGCCATGACTCCTCTCCTTGGAAGGAGACCATTTGGTCAGTTTATCCACTTCTGCTTTCAGTCTTTTCTGAACTGAAGTCCTTCTTTTCTCCTGTGTTACTAGGGCATCACACATCTCCTCCATTGTGTTCAGCCCATCTTTAACGATCTGACTGATGTTGGGCTGCTTCTTTGTGGCTGCCAACATTGCAGTCAGGGTTTCCTTCATGCATTTCAGGTATTTGAGATCTTCCTGTCCCATTTCATCAAGCTCTGTCAGCGAAGTACTCCCACCTGTTGCTGCCTCCTGTTTCGTTACTTTTGGTAAGGTTTTGTTGATAGTGTTAAAAGAAGAATTCATCATTAATTTTGTCCAGCACATCGTGTGGAAGGGGGCGGGTCGCAATAGCTAAGAACGGGTATACCCTTGGCTGGTCACATCCATTGTGTTGGTATGTGAACAAAGCCTACCCCAGTTCCCTGAGGCCTAGCCTGCGCTTAACTGGTTCCGGAATTCACGGACAAACCAGCACTCGCCCGTAGCAATGCACAGTCCGACACCATGCATCCCTTGCACACTCCCAGATCACGGCCCGAAGGGGCTGGTTCTTGATCTTGACCAGTGGGGTGCTTCGGCAGAGCAAGCTCACATCAGCCGAATCTCAACAAAATCCAGCACTCCCTGCACCCCTCCAGATCAGATCGATCAAAATTCCTACTTGTGCTCTCTGTATTGTCTGTACGACATACATAAATCAGAGAGCTCTCACTTATGAGTGAATCAGCCTAGCATGTTTCCTTAGTGTCTTCTTGTATGCCGGGCATTCCTGGTCATCTACTTTGTGGTTATAGGGCAATCCCATTCTTTGGCAATTTGCACACACAGGAGAGTGTGGCATCCCTCCTGGACATTCCCTCGTGTTGTGTTCCCCAGCACAAAACCCGCAAGTATGTGTGCTGGCTTTGCAGTTGGTAGAAATATGGCCATACTGTTGACAATGAAAACATCTGGATATGTCAATAAAATCCTCCACCTTGCATCTATAAAGAAGTACATTGAGAGATCCAGAGTCAATAAGGATCTTTCTCACTTCTTTTGAGACTTGAACTACCCAGGTGACCTCATCGTATTGCTTTCCTCCCTTGGTGAAAGCTGGGATGAAACCTGAGTTTATCTTGTCCCAGGAGGTGAGCTCCCTTAAGAAAGCATTTTGTTTCCAAATTGTTTCCAGTAGCTCCTCCTTGCCTACAGATTTGTCCACTCTAGTAATTTTAATCAGATGTGGCTTAGAGTTTGATTTGCCTTCTGTTACTGTGAATCCTTTCTTTGCCAACGCGTTGCTCAGGACAGTTCTCTCCTTGTTGTTAGTCACTACCACCAAGAGCTTCTGATCCACTGGCTTACAGGTGGTGACTTCTACGCCCAGTTTAGTCAGATCAACTTCATTGAGCACTCTTCTTCTCACCGACTGAGGTGATAGCTTTTCCCCAGCTTCGCTCTCACAACTAATGTATAGTGCTGCTGGTCCTGGGCTCCTAGTCTCCTCCCTTCTTCCATCCAGGAGTGTGGAAAACAGCAGTCTTGTGTCCTTTGTAGGGGCTCCACGCTCTCTTTCCACCATTCGCCCTGGTCGCCTCCTAGGAATAGGAATTGGTGTGTTGATTTGCTTTATCATCTTTTCTGGCTGTGATTTCTCTCGTTTCTCAACGGGTGAAGCAGGCTTACCCTGTTTCACTGCTGATGCGTATTGTTTTGGGGAAGAAATTTTCTCTGTTTCTTGCGCTGTATTTGTATCCTCCCTCGTGGGAGGGATAGGAATTTTGTGCTTTTGTACCCTATTTTGCTTTAGGTTTGCCTGCTCGTCCTTACCCTGTTTCACTGCTGATGCGTATTGTTTTGGGGGAGAAATTTTCTCTGTTTCTTGCGCTGTATTTGTATCCTCCCTCGTGGGAGGGATAGGAATTTTGTGCCTTTGTACCCTATTTTGCTTTAGGTTTGCCTGCTCGTCCTCTTCCTCCTCAGCTGATGCAAACAGGTTGGCATGTGGAGTACCATAAGTTTCTTCTGCTTCTCGTATTTTCCTGGACATCACATCGACCTTCCGGCCTATTGCTACCATGTCCTCCCTTCTGAGGGTTTCCAGCTGACCCTGCATTTTGTCGGTCTTGGTCTCCACATCTGCGATGCGTACTAGTACTGCAGCAGTTTTACTCGTGATAACCTCCTCTAACTTAATGAACGCCTCTGCCCACTGTCTATCTCCCCAGTGTACTATTGGTTCCTCCACAACTGAGCCCATAGAGCTGCCCTCCATGCTTGAGACCCTGTCTTCAATGCCCTCAAGTGCACTCGATAATCTATCCACTCCGAGTGCTACCCTCTTGGCATGATCCAATTCCAAAAGAGCCTCGTTGTGAGCCCTCAGCAATGGGATAACTACATCCGCCTCAAGAGCCTTGAACAATGTGGTTGCATCAGTATGAGGTCCTATCCTGATGGCATTATCTCCAATGGTCTCTAACCTAGTGCTTAGTTCTCTCCATTTACTTGCCAGGCGATCAGCTTCCTCGGTTCTTGGATCTACCTTCTTCTGCGTTGATGGTCTCTTGGGGGTACTTGGTCGTTTAGGGATTGTACCAGTGTGCTTTACTTCTGGGAAGACATACACCAGCTTATCCCTAAATTCCGCAGGTGGTGATATGAGTTTTTCTCCCTGTCCTCTCTGTTCAGTTTTGGCATTTCCTAGTTCTATGGCATACTCTGTAGAGAGTGGGGGCCACAGATACCTTGGTGCTGACGTTGTGGGTTCATACCCTTCAATTCCCGATTCCGCTTCAGATTCGAAGTCAGAGCCAGAGCCACCCTGACTTGGGCAGTCTGGTCTTCCACATGCAGCCAAGACCACTTGTCTCTTTGCACCCTCTTTAGTGCTATTTACCCCCATTACAGGCACTCCCTTGCACAATTTCGGTCCAGCTTCCACCGAACTCTCTTCTCTTGATGTAGGAGGTACCCGTAACGGTGAGCCAATGCATCTCTCTGCCACTTCTGGGATCGTGCATCTTGTTGAGCGTCTCCTTTCTTTCTTTCCATCATCTGAAGTCAGGGCAGTCACCAGTTTTCCCATCCATGAGCCTCCATCCTCCATACCCCTTCGGAAGGCGGATTTATCCTTGTAGCCCACAGGTGCATTCCATGATTTATAATTAAGGTCTCTATCCTTCTTAAACTCATGGCTCGTTCTAGTTGGGTTCCCATTTGAAACCATCCATTTGTCTATCGACACCAGCTTGTTGCTAGTTGCCGACATATACCTGTCGTTATTATTTTTTAGAGTAGGAAGGTGAAACTTAGAAAGACTTTATTTCAAAAATCTGAGGAAATTATTTTTGTAATTTTTTTCATTTATTTCATTTGGGTGTCACGCCCCCCCTGGACTTTCTCCACGCCCCCCCCCCAGGGGGGCGCGCCCCCCAGTTTGGGAACCACTGGTCTAAAACGTAAAACGCGAGTAGAAATTTTGATTTTGGAGAATTTTTTTTTCAACCTTGAAAAGTTTAAAAACAGCTGCAGCTACCTTGGTAGACTCGAAAGCAAAATCCAGAACTGATGGGAATGAACAATGAAGTCTACCTATCCCAGCAACTACAATACAACCTCCTCCCACCCAGATCCTCAACTCTTCATTCATCCTCTCCAAACATGAAACGAAATATCACCTATTCTTAGAGTTTTGTCCAGGAACGTACTGTTCTTCAGCTCGATATAACTGAAATAAATTATTTCTGTAAATAACGAAGCAATAATGTTTGAAGAAATGTGGATTGATTCCTCCTTTTCAAACTTACCCTCTCGTCTCAGTGGCTATGTCTTCCCGATGCCCGATTTTCATAGGAGAACATGAAATCATCTATAATATAGATTGGGATATTACCCCAAATCAATCCCTGAATTCGGATGATAAATGTTTTGTTTAATTTTGGAATGTAGGATGACTCATAGGTAGTACCTACCTACCTACCTACTACCTAATCTAAATACACGGTTCATCCGGTTCTAACAAAAACCCTTTTTATTATTACTATCACTATTTATTTTACTATAATTTTTTATGGTTATTTTTATATTATTTTATTATTGTAGTGCCTACTGGTCAAGGACCGGAAGATTAGTCAGCCCTAAAACGCCTTGTGCGACATCTAGCGGGCATAGTTCCTGCAAGTATCCATGGTTTCCATTCAAGTATCCACCTCCGTTTCGGCTTGAAATCTCTTCTCAAACCGAAGGAACCGATTTTCCTCGAAAAATCCTCGGTAGGATTTTTCTTTTTCATTTCATTCCCTGCCGCGCCGCGTATCGTTATTATCGTATAATTTATCGTGCCTACTTGTAATTAGGTGTTGAGTAAACAGTTGTAGGTTTTACTTTACTTGATTTTAGTACCAGTTGTCTGTTATTGTTTACGCCTGAGTTCAGGGTTTTGCATTCTTCTTTGCTCTTGAGAGTTTTGTTGATGGATTTCAGAATAGGTACGTTCCGAATGAAGTACCCTATTTCGGGCCAAAAACGATCTGGCAGTGCGGGTTTTTGGTCATTTCGCCTACGATACGTGAGTTTTGTGATTGTGAGTGAACGCAGCATCGGAAACAGACGGATTTGATCAGCTTCGAGCGATTAACGGAGGAAGTGGAGTATCACGATCACAGGTGAAACATCGAACCAATTACCTACCATTATCATCTTGACGTTGAGTAAGTTCCTTCCTCTCCGAAAGTTGGTTGAGCATAAAATGGTTATTTTGGGGTCTGTTGTACGGTTTTTACATTTATCAGGTTTTTTACGAGGCTACCATCGATCCGGGACCATCTACATGCCAATCCGCACTATCCCTGAAAATTTAATCGAAATCGGACAATGACTTTGTATAGTTTTGCCAGTTACTACAAGAATTTTATGACGGAACGAAATCAAAATTGTTCTGGATGGTCTAACTTGAAACTTAAAACGCGAGTAGACATTCTTAATTTGGAGAATATTTTCTTAACGTTGGAAAGTAGAAACAAACATAGAAAATAGATGAATAGTACATTTAACCAGCAATAACTATATTTCCGCAGTATATAATTCATGCATAACTTATATTTTCCATCGAATGGTGAACGATTTCTCTACAAACACGAATGAGGCAGATAAAGTTCCGTACTTACTTGGTTGTAAGTAGAATTCGTTGCAAAATTTCATGAAAAATCGCCGTCTCTCGAAAAGTGACTCTTTTTGCCAGTTAGCTGAAGGTTAAAGCATGTTTCATGCTAAAATTAGTCCGTCCGCCGTATGCGACACTTTCCTTTATCCGATATTACCTATCGCCTGGTGAGAACTACTAGGGCATAACTCAAAATTCGTAGTTTTGAGATAGGTAATCGCATTGGAAGGTTTGGAGACTGGAAAAGAGGGTGAACTCGGCAGAAAATCTTTTTACTGCCTCCGTTTTTCTATCACTTAATATTCTATCATCTCTCAGCTTAGGATTCATGCACTTTTTTCAGCCTTTAACTGATCGGAAATATTTTTAAATAATTTATAAAAAGTAGGTGTCAACAAAGTACGCACCTAACTCAGTGCGTGACAGGTGTCAACAAAGTAAGTATAGTAAGCTAAATTATTTCGATGTAAGTAAATTTTGAATGAAATCATTGAATGTTAAATATTTTATTTAATAAACATCACATTTTTGTCTGAGATATTCAAGGATACTATTGAGAAAACTCGTGATAACGTAGGTTCAAAACTTCTAACTTACAAAAATATCAACTAGAAAAAATAGTTATTATAAATTATTCTCACTTATTAACTATCCACGAATCCATCACAGTCGTTGACTACATTAATAAATTTTCCTTAAATTCTCACGATTTGAAGCGAAAACCAAATGGTAGGCTTTGCATACAATATTTTGTTCACTTAAAATCACCAGTCTCGAAGTTACTCAGTTCAAAAAAAAAAAAAAAAATGTCATTCCGAATCAAAAAAGAAAAGTTGACTCATAATTATAGATTTTTTGTCCACAATAGGTTCCCTTCGGGAAGTTTGAATAGAATGTTTTTAAATTCAATGAAAGATGTTGATAGAAGCGGCTCGTTCCCATTGGTCCAGACTTCCCCCAACTGATCTGAGTCTGAAAATTGCAACAGATTAAACATAATTAAGTAGGGAAGCTGCTAAAATGTATTGTTCAATAGGCAAGGCTACTCATGAAATTTAAACTTTGACGGCTGTTGTAACCCTAGCTGAGGAAGGACTAGTACATTGGTTCAAGGAACACTTATATTGAAAGATACATGACAAGTAGTAAAGTAGAATGTAGAGAACATCGAATAATGAATAGAAAGAACGATCTCAAAATCCGGCTACTTGGATACCAATGACATCATGACAACGTGGTAATAACAACGGCTCACTAACAAAAGCAAGTTTCAACAACTAGGTGAGTAGTCACTAGTTACTGCCCAATTTGAATCCTACTCGTTGGTTACTTGTCTGATTCAACAAGACAACAATCTGAAACAAACAATGTAGGTACCTAAATAAAAGTGCTTTGTTTAAAAACTATGTAAATCATTTCAACCATCTGCCAGAAGCTAGTTTGCTGTAGTTCTTCGGATCATGAGGGTGAAACAAAGGCAAATTTCTGATAACAATCGTCACTTTCAAACAACACAGCCGTAATAAGAATGAAAAATTCAAACAATAAGGGATAATAAATAGGGATAAGCATAATAAATTGATGCTACAATTTCGTGTAGAATGGATCATGCTACTATTCCAATACAGGCGTAACTCTAAAAGGGGTCACTTACCTCTGTAGGATAAGAGCGCTGTTATGAGCAGCATAGGCTCAAGTCCGAACCCGCCTCTGTTGACTAGACTCTTTGGATCAGAACCATCCAAAAGATGGCACTAAGCTGAAATAAGCCTGTGTTGCATAACAGGGGGTGCCGATGTGGGGGAATGCAATGCACTCTGAGACCACTCAGAGCTCTATGTGACCAATCGTTCGCACCCATGATTTACGATGTATCAGAAACACGAGTGTGCTTAGAAAAGATAGAAAAGAGGTCTAATCTCCGTTCAAATTTTATCTGACCAAATGCGATCGTTGTTCGTTTCTTCGAGTTGTAAGCTGGGCTCACATAGGTGCTGAAATGTCCGTAATTCGTGTAATTAGTGCCGAAATGTCCGTAATTAGTGCTAGTGCGTAATTGGATGCTATTGCCTGGAGCCAATTATTGATATACCTGTTCGATCAGATATTTGTGGATGTTGAATTTTTATTAAATACATTATTAAAAATTTTCGTGATCAATTCTCGTGACGTTTTGGGTTAATTATTTTCAATAATGAACCTTTTGGAATCGACCAAGAAAAAAAATTATTACACCCCCTCAAAAATTGATTTTTTACGTTTCCATTTTACGTCGTATAATTTTACGTCGTATAATCCAAAAATCGAATAAAAATTTGGCCGTCCGTCCGCCGTACGCGGCATTTTCCCCACTTAGCATTGACCAATTTTGATGAAATTCGGTATGTAGGCTCCATTCGGGGTCTAGTTGTGCCCCGAAGATTTTGGTTAATGTAGATCACTTCTAAGGGTTCAAAAATGAATTTTGAAAATTTGAAATCGCCCTAACTCGAAAAATTTTCATATAAAGGTATTGTTTTTCCTTCAATTTAAGATTCTATAGAATTTTTAGAATTTTTTGATACCACGCGGAGCTCTGTAGGACAAACCGTTCGCTCCCTGTGAGAATTTAAGGGTTTTACGTACGATAAGTCAGAAACACGAGTGTGAATCGCAAAAGAGGCCTAATCTCTGTTCAAATTTTAGCTGACCGAAATACGATCGATGTTTTCCTTCATGGATTGGATGGGTGGTGGCTTTGCAGACCAGTGACTATAGAAAAATAATAAATCATTGTGTAATAATTTGCAGCGTTTTTCATTTATGAGCCGAAGTAAAGACTTAAAATGTCAATAATTAAAGGAAATTTGTTTGTAGCTTTCAACTCGTAAGTCACTGTTTTCGGCTTCCAGTCTACGAAGTTGCATCGACGAATCGTTGCGGTCAGGAATTCTCCACATTCGATTGAATTTGAATAGGCAATTTCCCGCAATACCGATCAGTCTTGAAGGAGCGGTCGATCTTGTGCGCCGCGCGAACTTGGCAACCGATGATTAATCGTCCTCATCAACTCGTCAGTATTTGATTTACCTTCAGTATTTCATCATCATCGTTGAACCTTGAAGCATCTTTTGTAGACACTAAATAAAATGCTTGCAGTATTTTCAATCAATTTATTAGGGAGGACCAGCAGGAAGGAGAAAACGCGTTAATTAGAACAGCTCGCACGCAAAGCTCGGCAGGTATGGAGGTAGTTCTTCTCTTTCCCGCTTGGAGTCGGAGGTGTTCGTGTTCGCGGGGAGTCGATGCAATCGCGAGCAGTCACGAACATCATCTGCCGACGAAATAACGAAAACGCTGAAAATTGTTACACGACGGTACATTTTCTACCTAAGTAGGAGAAACGTTTTCAGTTTTCAAGATGGAAGTTCTCCAAAATCAAAATTTCCACTCGCATTTCACGTTTTAGACCTTCTTGAACAATTTTGGTTCAGAGACTATCATGAAATCCTTGTCATGGGGAAAACTATACGAAGTTATAGTCCAATTTCGATGAAACTTTCAGGGATTGTGCGGATCGGCGTGTAGATGGTCCCCTATGAAAATCGTTGCCTCCGGACTGATAGTAGCCTTGTATCCTTGTAACAGCCATAACTCCTACAGAATCAGAATTTGATGAAATGTTCAGGGATAGTTCAGATTGGCGTGTGGATGGTCTCATATGAAAATCAAATCAGGATAATAGTAGCCTCTGCGCATACGCAAACGTAAAATACTTCTAAGAGCGGCAACTTCTTCATTTTCATCCAAAATTGGATGAAATTTTCAGGGATTATTAGAGATTCAAGGGAGATTAGATATGTGTGATATTAAAATGCAAACAGCAAAAAAGTCTGCCAAGTGGGTGTGGCACATAGCTTCCTCGTATCCATAACCCGATTATATAGATGATCCGATGCATAGTAGTTAATCTCAAAACACCAATCTCTAAGTACCTTTCACTGCCCTCATAGGGGACCATCTAGACGCTAATCTGGGCAATCCTAGAAAATTTCATCAAATTCGGATGAAAAATGTAAGTGAGTAGATGTATGTGATTGGATCAAAAAAATGCTTAGCCTCAGCTGGGATTCGAACCCGGGACCCCTGGGGGATAATTCTATGCGCTACCTCTGAGCTATGGAGGCCTAGTAATGTAATGAATAGGATTTGAGATTCTCACAGGGGACCATCACTCTATGAATGAATCCCTCTATGAACCATTCTCTATGATTTTCATAGGGGACCATCTAAACACTACTCTGTAACATTGAAATCGGATGGAAAATGTAGAAGTTATGGCCGTTACAAGGAATTCACGTTTGCGCATGCGCAGTCGCTTCTATCTGTCCGGGGATGATTCATAGGGGACCGTCTACACACCTACCCGCACAATCCCTGAAAATTTCATAGAAATCGGACAATAACTTCGTATAGTTATGCGCGTTACAAGGAATTCATGACAGACACACAGACAGACAGACACGGAACCAAAATTGTTCTGAAGGTCTGAAACGCAAAACGCGAGTGGAAATTTTGATTTTGGAAAACTTTTGGTTTATTATTTTCAATAATGAACCTTTGGAATCGACCAAGAAAAAAAAGGTACGTAGAAGGTACGTAGAATCCAAAAATCGAATAAAAATTTGGTCGTCCGTCCGCCGTACGCCGTACGCGGCACTTTTGCCACTTAGCATTGACCGATTTTGATGAAATTTGGTATGTAGGCTCCGTTTGGGGTCTAGTTGGGCCCCGAAGCTTTTGATTGATGTAGGTCACTTCTAAGGGTTCCAAAATCAATTTTGAAATTTTGAAAACGCCCTAACTCAAAAAATTTCGATATAAAGGTATTATTTTTCCTTCAATTTAAGATTCTCTAGAATTTTTAGAATTTTTTGAGACCACGCGGAGCTCTGTAGGACAAACCGTTCGCTCCCTACGAAAATTTAAGGGTTTATATTGAAATATATATTTATAAATCAAAACAGGAGTGTGAATCGCAAAAGAGGCCTAATCTCCGTTCAAATTAGAGCTGACCGAAATGCGATCGATGGTTGGTGATTTTGATTTTTTTTTTTAATAATTTTTTTTTGATTTTTTTTCCCTTCATATTGGATGGTTGGTGATTTTGTAGACGAGTGATCTATGTAGAAAAATAATAAACCATTGTGTAATAATTTGCAGCGTTTTTTTCATCCTTGAAAAGTGAAAACAAAGCTTCCGCTACCTTGGTGGACTCGGAAGAAAAATGAGTGATTTATTGTTTGGTTCATTCTATATTAATTATCATCCTCGCGATGGAGAGATGTCACACTGATAGAGAGAAACATAAAAGGCATTTTCACACATTTTTGTAAAAGTATCGAAAAGTATCGATACTTCAAAATATCGATACTTTTTGATACTTTCTAGATGTATCGATACGATATTATACTTTTGAAGTATCGGACATCCCTACTTCCAGGTGTTCTTGCAGGTCACAGGAAAGAAGGGGAAAAATCTTGAATTACAGATGGTCCTCAATGAATTTCATGTCCTCCGGATAGATAGAAGCCTCATACATTTCCAATCGTAGGAGACCATCGTATGATGCATTCCACAGTCGAGGACCTGTGCAGATCCCTGAACAGCTGGTGATGTGATATCTTTCGTTCTCACCCCTTGAGCAGTCTCCAATGTCTGTGCTCAAATGTTTTCACGATTTTTCATGAACTAAAAGGTCGGCTGACCAGAACCAAACGTAGAATTTATAGGTAATGAAACGAAAAACTGCATACAAACTCAATTGAAAACCAAAAAGACCAAAACGACAAACTATATAGAGTACGAAGGCACTTTTTGGTTGAGGCTATTCACTAGAGAGTTAACTCAAAATTCATTTAGCATTCCAAGATCTAAGAAGAATGAAACTAATCAAACGTATTTTCTTACAGGAAGTAGGTACCTTTGGAGTCCCTGGAATTATTTTAGATCCAAAAAGAGTAGCTTCTTGATTAGCAATTATCTGTGATAACATGGATAATTAAATGAACCATTTATATAAGCATTTTTGATAGTTAAAGCCATCTGGCCAATGATTGGGGTAGGAAAAATTTGCATCATTTCAGTCATTAGCCACCCGGCCAATGACTGGAGGAATCATCCTTGTTATCATCCAGTTATTAGCCGGCCTTATATTTTCCATAGTTTGTTAAAATTCCATGTCCTGGTGGCAGAAATTAACTAATAATTTACTAGTGATCATGCACACACAAGAAAAACTACATCAAATTTGGAATTAACGACATCAAACCCTTAAGAATGAGTTGAGGTACGCTTATCGTTTTCATAAGAAACAGGTGTGACGATCAAAATTCTTGGACCTCTTGAAATGAGTTTGGAAGGTTTATATAAAGCTTCACTGTAAGCTTCAACATCCCACTGCGTTCTAAAATACCCACTTAAAATGAGGAAAACATTCAACATCCAAGACCTATGTGGTAAAAATACTAATTTGAAAAACTAGGTGGCCAATGACTGGTGCCTTTACCCTAGAAGCCTCTGCGCATGCGCAATTGTAACATCCTTGAAATAACCGTTAAATTTTCATTATTCCTTCGATTTTGATGAAATTTCTAGTAATTTTGTGGTTGGCAATCTAAATGGTTCCTCATAAATTTCATCGTAATTTTTTATCATCAAATTTAGAGTTGTTATTATCAACTATGGTGAATTGTCTGTTCAACCCTGTTATTGGCACAAGGAAGCTATGTGGCACACCCACTTGGTAAAGGTTTTTGAGTGTAGATGAGTGAACTCATCACCCCTTAACCCTGGAGTGATAGACTACGTAAAAATTACGTGAAGAGTGGGGAAATGAGAGCCCTACAATCCCCCCTCTCGGCCTCCTCCAGTGCTATCCTAGCAGTGAAATGACCTTTGTGGTGTCAAGACCTCATCTCGACTTCTTCCCGTCAGGAACTTGGTTTTCCACAACGCCTACACGTCAAAGATACGTAGTCTACTATTTGAGTCCCTCCCTGCCAACCATAGGTACCTACTACCTACTAGGGCATTTGGTAGTTGGGGTTGAAATTTTCAAAAATGGCCTAGTAGGTAGTAGGTACCTATGGTTGGCATGGGAGAAGGTTGATCTATACAGGAAAATAATAAACCAACCTTTGTGAAATAATTTGCGGCGTTTTTCTATAACATTTATATTATCAAAAATTCGAGAATGAAGCACACCTTTTCTCCACAATTCTAAATAGCTAGAGATTTTTCCTTTTTCCCAAATTTTCATTCATTTTCTCTTTCAAAATATTTCAAGCATAATATATTCATTTCAAAACATTTATTTTATCGAATACTAGCTGAAAAGCCTACTAAAAGTACGCAAAAACGATTCCTCCGACTCACTCCTCCACCACTCCCTCCGACTCCTCTCGCCCCCAGCTCCTCCGACTCCTCCCGCCCCCAACTCCGACTCCTCCCGCCCCAACTCCGACTCCTCCCGCCCCCAACTCCGACTCCTCCCGCCCCCCAACTCCGACTCCTCCCGCCCCCAACTCCGACCGTCTCTGATTCCGCCCACTCTTAACCCCTCCGTGCATACGTACGTACGTACGTACGGTTGGCGTTTTATATTATTAGATAATATATTATCCAGTTTTAATATAAGATATAAGAATATATAAGGTATAATAACATTTATGTGATATAATTCTGGTATTCATAGCTTCTCTTAAGGTAGGTAACATTATTTTATATACTCAACATATAAAGGTAAATATGAAGAAGAATGAGTTTATGTTCGTTTTTTGTTGAATAAATGAAAAATATATGACCATTTTGTGTTGAAAATATTTTTTTTTCCAGTTTTACACGTCATTTTTACGTAGTCTACTAATAACTGTGTGTCAGGGAAGTCTACTACTCTAGGGTTAAGTCCCGGTTTTTGTTTGTTAAGAATGTAATATGAATAGTAAAATCAGGTGTTTTCATTCATAGTTTCCCACACTGAGTGGCAGCGGTTGCACGAAATTGCGCGAAGCGACTTCCAGGTGTTCTTGCAGGTCACGCGAAAGAGGGGGAACTTCCCCAGCCGGCGAGAGGGGTAGCTCGGAGGCGAAGGGGGAGGAAGCGGCGATGGGCGCCGCGGGGTGGTAAGCGGTAAGCCGACCTGGAGCGACGGGGGGTGGAAACGGCGCCGACGAGAGCCGGCGGCGAAGGGGAGATCTTGTGTGGGTGGCGCGGAGGGGGGGACTCCAAAACATCGTCTACGGCTTCGCGGCTCAGAGTTCAGTACACCGCGAACGCCCGAACTCGTCATGTCGAACAAGAATCCTCGCGACACCGCCCCGCTCCACAAAGTACCCGCGGTAAGCCCCTCTCGAAATTTCCACTATTTTTATTTATTAAATAACTCACACAACACTACTATTCACACAATTATTTATAAAAAACGTCGCATAAATAAAAATCAATTACTTCTATTTTTGGGATAAAAAAAAAGAAAGTCGGGAGATGTAGGGCGGGAGGTGGAGGGGGGCACTCCGGTTTGCTCTTTGTGAAGCCCAGTGTTTTTCCATGACGTCACAGAACTCAGCCTCCTCCTCCTCCAGAAGACGGAGGCGCTTCCTCTCCGTCGTCAAGAAGTGCGAAAAACTTTTCTGCCACCCACGACCCCCCCTCCTCCACCCCCTCCCTCCCACGCAGTCTGTTTACTTTCCTTACCAAACCTCATAGGGTTGATAAACATTTCCACCTATAAAAATTCAGATAAAAATAGTAAAAAATCCATTTAACTTCACTTGATTCTATGCAAAAAAAAATCTTTTTTACTACCAACTTTTCTACTAATTTGATTTTATTGATTTTTAGACTAATTTTTTGAACAAAATCCCAATAATTTTTTTCTGCCAATTTGAAATTTGGTGTTCTGATAATCTGCCTATCTCCAATTCTTTCTCTATTTAGGATGTCAATTTTTCTGTTTCGGGCGGATTATTACCATATTTATTTATGAGGGATATTCTGAGAGCTACATGACATCTTTGAGAATGGCGGCTGTAATCGTTTTTGCGGAAAAAATCGCTCAAAAGTATGTTTATTGGCAAAATAAGAGTACTGAAAAAGGTCAACTTTTTTTTGGTGAATTTTTTTTTGAATTGTTCGCGTGACATCGCGTTTGGTTACGTCGAGACAAATCCAAAATGCATCGAAAAATGAAAATCGGTTGATCGGTTGTAGAGATTTAAGATTAAAGTTTGGTATCCTCCCTCTCACTCGCACAACTGTCGTCCCCTTTAGCCTTAAAAACAATTCAAATTATTTTTACTGACATACCTAATGTTTTGTACAAAAAATTTATATTTTTTCTAGCAATTTTTCTGCTAAATTCATTTTTTTTTCTACCAATTTCAAATTTGGTGATCTGATAGTCTGCCATTCTCCAATTCTATCTTTATTTAATTTATTTTTTTGTAAATTGTTATTTTCACCTAATTGTATGGATCCTAATTTCATATTTTATTCTACCAATTTTTCCACCAACTCATTTTTGGAAAATACCTAATCTCATAAGTTTTTTCTGTCGATTGAAATTTAATTTTCTGATAATTTGCCTCTCACAAATTTTTTTCCTCTAGTAGGTATTTAGGTTATTCCATCCAATTTTTCAACCATTTTTCTCTCAAATTTCAGTATTTTTTCTCCTTTTTTTTGAATTATGAACCATAGTTTTCCAACAGTTTTAAAAATTTTCTATTTGCCACCCCCTCCTCCTCCACCCCCTCCCTCCCACGCAGTCTGTTTACTTTCCTCACCGAACTCCGAAGGGTTGATAAACATTTCCACCTATAAAAATCCAGATAATATCAAGGAAAGGGCTTTCCAGTCATTAGGTTCCTAAACATTTTTTTAAAATTATTTTATTCAAATTTTCAATTTTTTTCCAAATTATTTTTACTTATTTTTATTAATTTTTGGTTTATTATTTTCAATAATAAACCTGCCTTTGGAATCGAGCAAGAAAAAAATTTTAACCCCCCCTCAAAATTTGATGTTTTACGTTTCAAAGTACGTAGAATCCAAAAATCGAATAAAAAAATTTTCCGTCCGTCCGCCGTCCGCGGCACTTTTCTTAGCAACTCTGTACCGAATTTGATGAAATTTGGTATATGGGCTCCATTTGGGGTCTAGTTGTCCCTTTTTTTCTGCCAATTTGAAATTCATCTTCAATTCATCCTGATGATTTCCTCCTCAAAAATTGACTTTTTCGGCTGAAGATACGGTAAAATGAAATCAAATGAAGAAAGGGATATCACCACGCGATTCAGCGTAGAAAAACAGTGCTAAGTGATGTGCCACACTTGAGGTTTACCTTCATCTCAACTTTGGCGCAATCTCTGGGTTGCGCATCTTTGAGCGCTCGCTGAGCGGGCTGCGAGCGTCCAAAAAAAAGTTGTTGAAGTAAAATGTTCATGAAATTTGACGTAGAATCCGAATCTGCAATAAAAAATGGGGGTTCTCATTTGAAAATACAAAGTTGATCATGATTGCGCATGGTTGCGCGATTGCGCACTGCGCAATTTTGTCATTTTAGAATTCTACGCAAAAAATTATGAAGAATAGCGTTAATCCGATTTTTGCTTCCTCACTACCGAAGGTAGGGAAGCTTTGTATTCGTCAAAGAAGTGAAAAAAAAGTCCTCAAAAATCAAAATTTCCACTTGCTTTTTGCGTTTTAGAGCTTCCCGAACAATTTTGGTTCCGTGTCTGTCTGTCTGTCGGTCTGTCTGTGGTCAATCCTTGTCCCGGGCAAAACTATACTAACCTGTGGTCCGATTTTGATGAAATTTTCAGGGATTGTGCCGGTTAGGTCCTAGACGGTCCCCTATCAATTTCAGCACCTTCGGACCAATAGGAGCGAGTGCGCATGCGCAAACGTGAATTTCCTGGTTTCTCGGTTTCTAATGAACCGATTTTGCTCAAATTTGGAGGTTAGTTAGGGACTAACTTCTAAGAGACACCCTATAAGTTTCAATCAAATTGGTCAAGCAATAGCCGCTGCGCATGCGCGAACTTTAAATTTATTGTTACAACCAAAACTCCGCAACTATTCAACCAATTTCGATGAAATTTTCAGGGATTGTGTGGGTTAGGTCCTAGACGGTGGACCGCTAAATAAAATAATAAAATTCTACGTTTAATTTTAAACAAAACTCAAATCACGAGTATATAACAAATTAATACCCATAATCCTAATACGTACACCTATTATAGTTTTAGTATTGAATAATAATAATCATTATCGTCATAACTTCGTAGTTTTATTTTATACCTACACTCTTTCGTTCTTTTATTTCAGTGGTTTATATACAACTATTTACAACACTATTATAAACATTAATACCTGCAACCCTATCCCGCATATTATCGCCAATAATAACTCTTTGAATCATAATTTTTTCGCCAACTGATTCTATACGTCCATGTTACAATGAGTGAGGAAGCTATACTGCCCACCCAACTTGGCAGACGTTTTTCCTTACACTATTAGAGAAAATTTGTGGGGGAGTGTAGTTACTTATCCACCCTGTATAGATCTCTATATAGAAGAAAGCTTTATAGAGCTGTATAGATGCTGTATAGAGTTGTATAGAAAAAATCTATGTAGAGCTATATAGAGAAAAAACCATTGTGTAATAATTTGTTGCGTTATTCCTCTTTTAGGAAATTTTGTAGGATTACCTAATATGGCAGAAATGTTGCCTCCAGGATACGCAACATAATTTCCTCGACAGGTCATTACCTTCTCGTCTATCCACTGGTATCCTGTGTGTCGATAATCGTTAATAATGTTATTATCGTAGTAACAAAACAAGAGGTTGATAGTTTAGGTAATTACAGTTGATTCGGAGTGGATCGGAAAGAATCGGAAAACCTAACGAGGATCTCCACAAGGACAGGACTGTTTTCCTAGGTCTTTCGGGTTTGAACCGGTTCTGGCCAAAACATCATCAATCTTTTCTGTTTACGTTCCAAGTGGATCAATGAGAGGGGTGGCGGCTACGTCATTCCGAAGATGCCAGACGGGAAAACTGAAGGGGGGGGGGGGGGGGTTTGGTGAGGTCAGCCCATTGAGCTGGTCAACGTGGAACAGGGTTGTATAAGAAAGGAAGATGTTTGGTAACATAATAAGTAAAGAAGAACCAATTTCTAAAGCAAAGGGCGTTTAGATCAATATATATAGGTTTCCAAAACAAAATGGAGAATTTTCCAAATCTAGTTGAGAATTGCTCAATCAAATTGAGAGTTTCCTAATCAATTTGAGAGATTTCCAATCCAACTTGAGAAATTTTCAAATCTAATTGAAAATTCGGAACTTTTATTGGACACAGCTATATTTTGTAGAAGAGACAAAAAAGATGAGTAATGCAAGATGGAAAAGATTTCATTAATTTTTTCAAGTTCACATTAAAATTATAAAAAATTTGAGAAATTTAATACATAAATTAAAATTTATAACTTCTAAGAAGAAATTGAAAATGAAATGAAAGAATACTCTTTCTGCTGGAGCACTTTTAGTGGAATTCCAGCAGGTGCCTTATAGTCTTCCGATTTCTTTGATAAATGACGGATAATAATCACTGTTAGTACTTTAGTAATTAGAAATGTAAAATTCTCAATTTGAATTGGTAAATTCTCAATTTGATTTGGAAAATTTTCAATTTGATCTGGAAAGTTCTCAATTTGATTTGGAAAATTCTCAATTTGATTTGGAAAATTCTCAATTTGATTTGGAAAATTCTCAATTTGATTTAGAAAATTCTCAATTTGATTTGGACAATTCTCAATTTGATTTAGAAAATTCTCAATTTGATTAGGAAAATTCTCAATTTGATTTGTAAAGTTCTCAATTTGATTTGGAAAATTCTCAATTTGATTTGGAAAATTCTTAATTTGATTTGAAAAGTTCTTAATTTGATTTGGAAAGTTCTCAATTTGATTTAGTAAGTTCTCAATTTGATTTGGAAAATTCTCAATTTGATTCGGAAATTTCTCATTTTGATTTGAAAAATTCTCTATCTGACTTGGGAAAGTTCTCAATCTGATTTAGAAAATTTTCAATCTGATTTGGGAAATTTTCAATTTGATTTGGAAAGTTCTGAATTTGATTTGAAAAATTCTCAACCTGACTGGGAAATTTTGAAAACTTGAGAACTTTCCAAATCGAAATTTTCTATTTGATTTGGAAAGTTCTCAATTTGATTTGGAAAATTCACATTTTGATTTGATAAATTCTCTATCTGACTTGGGAAAGTTCTCAATTTGATTTGGACAGTTCTCAATTTGATTTAGAAAATTTTCAATCTGATTTGGGAAATTTTCAATTTGATTTGGAAAGTTCTCAATTTGATTTGAAAAATTCTCAACCTGACTGGGAAATTTTAAATTTGATTTGGGAAGTTATTTCAACTTATTTTATTTGCAAAAATATACTGTAATAATCTAGTTTCATTTATTTTGTGGAAAATATATCGTAGGAATTACGTTTTACGTATTTTTGCTCTGATCGCGCCAAACTTACAGAGGTATGGAATTATGGGTTTGTTGAGGAAGGTTAAGGAAATGGTACAGTCTGTTTATCTACGTCTTCAAGTCACGTTCGCTCATTTATTTTACAGCCCACCCTCTTGTGGGGAAGTGGGGGGTGGGAGACTTCAACGAGCGGGTAGGTCAGGACCTGAGGTCGTCTTTTTCCCCCAAACTAAAAACAACCCTCTGAGAGACACCCTCCAACCCCCTTATAACCGAGAGGGTAAACTTTTCCATTCAAGTGAAGGGTGGTAAACACACTTTCATTCACATAATCAATACATCTCGACCCGGTTAGGGATCGTCTACCCCTTCCAGAGTTCAGTGTTGGAGTTACAAGTCGCCGCTTGTGCCAAAAATGGAAATGCATTTTGTGAATGGTTTCAAGTGGAGCAGTTTCATCAATGACCTGAAATAGTCGCTGCTAAATAAAATTATTACTCAACGGTTCATCACTTCTGCTTTCATCTCCTCTCTGGTTAATCATTTCTGCTTCATATTGCTGTCGAGTGAATGTGGCACATAGCATCATCTTATACGTAGCATAACTTTATAGATAATTCTATATCGAAGAGAATTGGATAGCAATCGATAGAGGAACCCAACTCGATCATTCCCAAAAACGATGCAAATTAATGCACAATGTTTTATTATTTTTGTCAAAGATCACCCACCAGCGAAGAACACGGGGTATCGTTAATACCCGGTTAACAATCAAATTCATTTTGACAGAAATTACCTACCACCAAAACATCGTTATCCGAGATAACTATATATATAAAGTTCTGGGTGTCTTCATTACATACTCTTGGTATAAAACGCTGCAAATAATTGCCCAAAGGTTTATTATTTTCTGTATAGATCACCCTTCTGTATAGATCCCTCCCTACCAACCGTAGGTACCTTCTACCTACTGGGGCATTTTTGAATATTTCAACCCCAACCACCATCCAAATGGAAATGAAGGGTTAAAATTTTCAAAAACGCCCTAGTAGGTAGTAGGTACCTACGGTTGGTAGGGAGGGATCTTGGACAGTCCCCAACGAATTTCACCATCACCACCCCAATGATAGAAAAAAAAAACAATTTTCCTAAAATATCGAATATCAACAATTTTTTTCCTCGTTTTGGTTTATCATTTTCAATGATGAAACTTTGGAATCGACCGAGAAATTTTTTTTTTCAACTCCCCTCTCAAAATTTGTTGGTTTACGATCGAATAAATCGAATAAAAATTTGGCCTTCCGCGGAACTTACCCCACTTAGCATTGACCGATTTTGATGAAATGTAGGCTCCATTTGAAGTCTAGTTGTGCCCGAAGATTTTGGTTGATGTAGGTCACTTCGAAGGGTCGAAAAATGAATTTTGAAATTTTGAAAACGCCCTAACTCAAAAATTTTTGATATAAAGGTATTGTTTTTCCATCAATTTAAGATAGTATAGAGAAGAAGAATTGTTTGAGACCACGCGGAGCCCTGTAGGACAAACCGTTCGTTCCCTACGAAAATTTAAGGGTTGAACTTACGATAATCAGAAACACGAGTGTGAATCTCAAAAGAGGCCTAATCCCCGTTCAAATTGTTGCTGACCGAAATGCGATCGATGTTTTTCTTCATGTTGGATGGTTGGTGGCTTTGCAGACGAGTGATCTATATAGAAAAATAATAAACCATTGTTTAATAATTTGCAGCCTCTCAACATTGGGTATCATTGCTTGATGCTCGTATATTATCCAATATTTGCCAAGCTCACGGAGAAAAGTGTATTAGGAGTTCAAACAATCATGTGATGGAAAGGCTGATTGTTGGGTACACAACTCCCACAATCTCTCTGCCCACTATAACGAGTTATAACGACCACCCAGTGTTTTTCCCCGATAATTACGTGTGTTCTGCTTCAAGAACAAAACCGTAATTTCGATGATTTCGCCTTCCTAAAACAAACTTCGTGTATTCTTGGGGGTTTACGTCGAACCGAACATAACCGGAATATTTCAGTGAGAACAACTGGCGCCAATCAGTGAGTCTTTATATCTCCAGGCGTAGGAATGATATTCGATACTCTTCGACTTAGAGCACCACGCCAATGAAACGGTCTTTTTGTTAGTGTCTGTCGATTTGTGTTTTTATTCTATCAGTTAGATCTTTCCGGTCTGATCGATCCGTCGCGGTTCAATTGACGCGTTTAGTTCCCTACGTCTCAACTACATAAACTTTCCACTGTCATCTTTAGAAGCTGTTTTTAAACTAACAACAATAGCTTCGTAATAAGAGCTTCACGGGAGAGTCAATTATTATTTTGTAACATGAAATTAATACCAATAGTGCGGCATGTTGATTTTAGTTTACGTCAAAAGAGCTCAACTTAAGTCCAATAGGGTGTGCGCCTAGGTAGGAAAAACTGCAAATCTGCAAATCGTTGCTCAAAGGTTTATTATTTTCTGTATAGATCACCCTTCTGTATAGATCACTGGTTCTCCATCAATAGCACCTACCACCATCTGTACTCTCCCTTGACCTTCCCTCTCAAATTTCAGCTTCCTGCGTTCAATAGAATTGAAAATGGCTTTGGAGCTCACTCAGCTGATCAGTGCTTTTCCAGGCGTCTACAGCATTCGAGAAGATCTTCTTCACTCTTCAGAACATTGATCAGCTGAGTGAGCTCCGGAGCCATTTTCAATCATATTGAACGCAGGAAGCTGACATTTGAGAGGGAAGGTCAAGGGAGAATACAGATGGTGGTAGGTGCTATTGATGGAGAACCAGTGATCTACAAAACAGTTGTAAGGAATTCAAGGGGTCGATTCTACAACTAATTTCCAACAAAAAGTGTCTCTTAGAAATTTTTTTTAAAACGCCTCTTTAACCGACTTTTTTCACTTTCAAGTTTTTTTTCGTGTTTTCGACCTTACACCATTAAAACGGTCATAACTCTCTTAAATTACACTCAAAAATTAAAAATAAGGATACCGTTGGAAAGAGCGTCAAATTTCCTATCTCCCTGATACCAAATAACAAATTTTTAGTTGAATTACACGAGGAATGAAGCAACCTAAAAAGTGAACTTAGTAAATTTTCGAAAAATTCCCGTTTTTCAACGCCTATAAATCTAGATATTACCAGGTAAAGTTGTGTTGCCGGAAAGCCTAAAAACTGCGCCAGAATCTCAGCTTTCCAACGATATAATCAAAACATATTTTACAACCGAATTTAGGGGAGAATTTTGTGTTTGAACGCGGAAAAACGTGCATTTTTTCAACGAAATCGGCGCTCCGCCTAGTCGATCTGAGGGGTCGGACGATGAGAGTGGGTGAGTCGGCGCCGCAGTGACCGCGAGGCCTCCGGAAACAGGAGGCCAGAGCGCCGATTTCGTTGAAAAAATGCACGTTTTTCCGCGTTCAAACACGAAATTCTCCCCTAAATTCGGTTGTAAAATATGTTTTGATTATACCGTTGGAAAGCTGAGATTCTGGCGCAGTTTTTAGGCTTTCCGGCAAGACAACTTTACCTGGTAATATCTAGATTTATAGGCGTTGAAAAACGGGAATTTTTCGAAAATTTACTAAGTTCACTTTTTAGGTTGCTTCATTCCTCGTGTAATTCAACTAAAAATTTGTTATTTGGTATCAGGGAGATAGGAAATTTGACGCTCTTTCCAACGGTATCCTTATTTTTAATTTTTGAGTGTAATTTAAGAGAGTTATGACCGTTTTAATGGTGTAAGGTCGAAAACACGAAAAAAAACTTGAAAGTGAAAAAAGTCGGTTAAAGAGGCGTTTTTAAAAAAATTTCTAGGAGACACTTTTTGTTGGAAATTAGTTGTAGAATCGACCCCTTGAATTCCTTACAACTGTTTTGTAGACACCCTGTATACTGAAGAAAAAGAATTTTTTACCTACCAACTACTAGGTAAACCATCATACTGCCTTCACATCTTCACAATCAAGTTTATTAGAAAGAACTAAACGCTTCACACTCGATTCGAAAAATAGAGAGCTTCATAATATGAAGAAAGAGCTTCCATATTATGGAAATTTGATTACTGGTTGCTCAGAAAGCAAAACTGAATACAAATCGAAGAAACGAACAGCGATCGCGTTTTGGTTAGCTAAAAATTCAAAGGAGATTAGACCTCTTTTGTGATTCACACTCGTGTTTCTGTTTTATCGAAGGAAAACCCTTAAGTACTCTTAGGGAGCGAACGGTTTGTCCTACAAAACTCCGTGTGGTCTCAAAAAATTTTAAAAATTCAATACTATTTAAAATTTGTGATAAAACACATGGAGGCGTCTTGTTCTACCGGCAAGTTTCACGTCGAACAACACTTCATTTGTGTCTCTTGACCCACGACCCAATTTCCTGTCAGATTCAGATCTTTAATTTGTATGTTGGTACATTTTTCTGTCAGATGCACCGTTATGAAGCTGTGAGGCAAAAAGTGAAAAAAGGGCCAAAATTTCAGGGTTTTTCCGAAATTCCACCTCTCTAATTTCTAGAGACTTTTTTTTCAGTACAATTTGGTGCCGGAAGGATCATCTCCACCAAGTTTCAACTTTAGATGAATTAGTTCCGATCAAAAGTGCTATTTTTGCTGTACTACATATCGGCTGAAGTTTAGGGCGAAGGTCCCGTTTTCGTTTGGGATCAAATACACATACCAAATCTCCCTTCTTGAAGGGTGGAGAACAGGCTTTTCGATCAAATGGTTCCTTTTGGATCCTCATTTTCAATTTAGTCCTTTCTATTAGAATGTCAAGTAGTTGTCTGGTTTTAGTTCGTCCCTCCAGTTTCAACAGGTGTTGATTTTCATGTGTTCATGATTGAGATTTAAAAAAATAATAAAATTTATTCGATTGTGTTCCATCAACAAGTATGTGTTCTTTAAAATAATTATGTGAAGAGTATTAGTTAAGACCACTGCGAATAAGCTAAACTCTGCAAGACTTTCTGTAAACAAAAACTCTACAACCAACATGTGGAATTGTCCCAGTCAACCCCACAGTATCATAAACCAGAGCATCATATAATTACTTTCGTCTCTGTCCTTCAGCCCTTACAACTGATAACTAACTGTTACCAGGCCGATATTGCACAACTGGTTATCACTCTCGTAATGTTCACAGTTATCCAAATGTCCAGTATTTACCAATATTTACTAACCACAATCAGTTTTTATTGATTCAGTTGTGAAGGGCAAATGGATTTCTAGCAGATACCATTCAAGTTATATCACTCAAAATAACATAGTTCATCTTCTATCATGGAAATATTATACTGGGTAAAAAGAGTTCCTACAGAGTTAATCTTAAACCAGTAGCGGGAGATTCGGATGAAACGGTTTATTCAAGTTATCTCAAAACTCAAATATTTTCGGAAACTATAAATCTCGGGCCACCTTACGTCGGCGTTTACTTAGCAACTGTTCAAGCAGTGTTAAAAGTACAAATTTTTCCCGATTTATTCCAATATAACTAAAAATAAGGAGACACGAATCAAGACTCTTTAGGTATGACTACATAGGCTACCGTAAATTTGTTATGAAGGAAGAATCGAAGAGTAATTCATTGAAAACCCTGTAAAACGCAATCGAAATTGATGTTGTTACGGATGGGAAAAATTTCGAGACTCCTCTGCTAATAAAATTCTCTTTATTGGAGTCCGGTTTCTTGTCATAACCCCATCATCAGTCCAAAAACAATTGTACAAAATCTCCATTTGTGAATTTGGATAAATTTTGATAATAAATGGTTACACTTCACTATTGAATGAAAATATCTATATTAAATAAATAAAAATGCCAAGTGGGTGTGGCACATAGTTTCCTCGTATCCATGACCCGATTGTATAGATGATCTGATATAAAAATAAACAAATCAGATGGAAAATGTAGAAGTTATGGAGTTAGGTACAAGGAATTCACGTTTGTGCATGCGCAGCAACTATACTATTAGTCTGAGGGTGATGATTTTCTTAAGGGACCATCTAGACTCCAATCTGAACAATACTGGAAAATTTCATCAAATTCGGATGAAAATGTAGAGGTTATGGCTCTTACAAGGATTTTACGTTTGCGCATGCGCAGAGGCTACTGTCACTTTTAAGGCCTTGATTTTCATAGGGGACCATCTACAACCTAATCCGCATAATCCCTGAAAATGTCATCGAAATCGGAGGAGAATTGTAGAAGTTATGGCTGTGGCAAGGATTTCATGATCGACACACAAACAGACAGACAGACACGGAACCAAAATTGTTAAGAAATGTCTGAAACGTGAAACGCGAGTGGAAATTTTCATTTTGGAGAACATTTTTTCGTTATCTTGAAAAGTGAAAACAAAGCTCCTGCTATATTGATAGACTTGGAAGTAATAAAGAGACAAGAATCAAGACTCTTTAGGATTAACTATACATAGAGGCTACCGTAAATTTGTTATGAAGAAGTATTTAAGCTCGAAGAGTATTTAATTGAAGACCCCTGTAAAAAACAATCGAAAATTATGTTAGTTTTTGTATTAACACTTGTTTGTTGTTTGAGAGAGCCATTTCCTATCTCGTTGATCAAGACTTTCATGACATAAGACTACGGTGACAGACGTGGTTTAGACATCATTGGATTTTCTGAATTTTGTAATGTATTCAGCGTTTTCCAACTAATTTTCTTTCGTGCAACAATGTCTCTTCTAACGTTTGGCAGCTTGAGGATCCTCCAACTTTGTGAATTCTATATTTAAGCTCTCAATTATGAAGAGTAGTCCGAATAATAGGCAGCTCTGAGTGTCGAATATTATAGTTGTTGAATAAACAGTAGTTTTCCAGCTTGTAGTCATCAGCTTGACCGGAAATTCCTTGCAAATTGAGATTTCTGCGAATAATGGTTATGCACCTATCAGTTATTACTACAACTGAAGATTTAGGGAGATTGTGATTGGTTCTTTGAATTTGCTTGTAGCTATATATAGTTAGAAGTTTTCCACTCAAGACATCGCTCGACTCAAGATGAGCATTATGTGCAATCGAGATGTGAATGGAAAAATTACATATTCCTCGCCTGTTATAGTCGAAGAGGCCCGTGGTGGTATGGATGGGTCTAGTCAATGTAAAAACCACTCTGAGGCCAGAATGGAATATTCCGGCTCCCTCTCTGGCTAACAAAAAAAAACTGTAAAAACGTATAGAAGAGGTTGAGGGGGCTCTGAGCTGCCGGCCTTCTTTCCCATGGAAATGAGAGGAGCTTCTTGGAAATGCTGAAATCTTCCAGAAGGACACAAAAAACCCGCGACGGGCTCTTTACCTACCGAAGGGGGGACTGAGTGGGTTTTCTCTCAGCCGGAGAAAAACATCTTCCAGGAGGGTGGGCGGTTCATTTTTGACCGACGGGACCCTCGAGGTAAAATTATACGAATACGAAAAGAACGTCAACAACCATTGAGGTACCGGTTCGCCTGACCGTGAGTCCTTTTAATGTGGTATCGTGAACCTTTTAACCCTAATTGGACCTTGGTGTCACTAGTGTCACCGAAAACATCTTAGGAATTCCACAGCTGTCCCATCGTGTCATAAGATTAACTACACTTAAATTGCAATTAAAAAATGAATGGACAGAGCTGAATTTTTTTAAACATTTTCTGTACATTACTTACCAAAAAATGATGTGACAAAAAAAATACAATCAAACATTTTTTCATCGATTTCTTTGGCAATTTTTGTCATAACTGCATTTTGAGACTTCCAATAGCTCACAAAAAATTAAACTCTTCGTTAAATTTAAAATTGCAATTTAATTGTGGTTACTCCAGTGACACCTAGGGACTGCTGTGGAGTTCCTGAGATGTTTTCGGTGACACTACTGACACCATGGTCCAATTATGGTTAAGGGCTCGGAAGCTGGCTTAAGTAAAATTAACCATAACTAGTGTGAGTAATTATTGTGAGTTTGAATTTGTTATAACCGACGTCAAAATCTGAATCAAAACCTTCCAAAATCCCAATTTTCAGTGCGTACAATCCCTACTTTCAACCCCATATCTGCATAGTTGAAAAAACGCTGCAAATTATTACACAACGGTTTGTTTCAAAACCCAAATTTTTAACTCATTACAATCTCTACTTTCAACACCAAATCTGCATTGTTGGACAAACGCTGCAAATTATTACACAACGGTTTATTTCAAAATCCCAATTTTTAACTCAATACAATCCCTAATCTCAACCCCAAATCTGCATAGTAGGGAAAACGCTGCAAATCATTACACAACGGTTTATTATTCATTTTTAAAAGATCATCTGTCCGCGAAGAACATGGCTTCTTCATTTGCCTTCTTGGGACAAGGGGTTGGTGGTCTGAGAAGGGCTCCTTTTGGCCCACAGGTATAACACGTGGTTGTTAGTATCCTGATAAATTTTACAATTTAAATTTGCTTAATTAACTATTTTTGATCGCCTGGCTGGTATCATTCGTTTCTAGAAATTGAAAACCAACTTAAATTGATGGCAAAATATCATGGAATATTTAATTAGGTAATTAATTCTCCTAATTAAGCGAAATTCCTAATTAAGTCAATAAATTCTTTACAATTTAGCGATTTTTAATTAATGAAAAAATAATATTTGTTTCCAAACTAGGGCGTTATGAAAACGTTTTTCCCCTTCTACCTCTTAGAAGTGACTGACACTAACGAAAAGCTTTGGGGCATAACTAGACACCAAATGGAGCCCATGTACCAAATTTCAAAGGAAATTTTTTTATTATTTTTTTTTATTACACATACTTTGAAACGTAAACCAACAAACCAACAAATTTTGAGGGGGGGTTTAAACAATTTTATTTCTTGGTAATTTCCAAAGGTTCATTATTAAGCGAAGCGAGTAAAAACAAAATGACGTCACACCTGAACAATAGCCCTCTCACTCGTTGTCCACGTGGGGGGGAGTAAGATGGAGACCGTTCAGCTCTGAAATGACATGTCATTATACGCACTTTTCCCACTTCCATTCTTTTCCAACTCATCATGTTGTACCATTCGGAAAGCTCTCAGTATGAAATATGGTTTGAAGGAATACAAGTAAAGGCACAAAAACATCCATTCATGTTTAATTAAAAATATCAATAAGTAATCTAAAAATGTGGATGATTTCGAAAAATCTTCATCTAGTTTTGACCTATAAGTTTACTCCACGGGAATTCTTTTAAGGTGTTTGGTTCGGATTCAGATTTGACTACTTTTCCCGCCTCTTCTCTTGAGAGATTCTTATGAAGAGAAAAACTTAAGAGTATAATAATATCTAATTTCGATATTTCTGCGTAATGCGAACTTATAAAAGTACTTGGATTTCTAAAATTGATTTTGAAGTATTTTAGGCTCGTAGGTACTCATTCTCAAGGGTAGTCATTCCCAAGCTTTAGAATCGAATGAGACCAAGCGGCGATGAGCTATCCGTTTCCAGAATCAATATCATCATATTTGTAATTGTTTTTCTGACAACTTGTTCCTTCAAGTCTTGTTGAAGCATTATTAATAGTGAAGTGTTGATTCACTGGGGCGAAAATATTATTTTCCTAAATTTTCTATAACGAAGTTGGATGCTAATCGTTATCTTCCTGTTGATATACCGGACATTCAATCTTATCAAATTCGATTTGACGGCACAAATGCGCCTAGATAACGAAAAGTGCCTAGTACTGCAGGCTGTATTGATTGCGGGGAAGGAATATCCGCCATAATATTCATGAGCTATGCTTTTATCGACTGTCGGAATGTTCAGCTCGACGCTGCTATCGTTTTATAGGAATGTGACAGTAAGCAACCGTCATTGGAGGAAACATTAGGCCGAAAATTTGTGAGGTTAACATTCGGCTTAAAAACGTTTATTGAAAGGAAATAAAACGAATATAAGTATTTTCTACTGCTCACGTAATTTTGTTGTAGTATCGATCCCCAGTCGTTACAAAGTACTTAGGATCGACTCCACGAATGCTAGACAAGATTATAGCATTCAAGTACGGGGATTCAGGTGTACGTATTGATAGATAGATAGATAGATATTTGTTTATTGGCTCCATTTTGTACAATTTTTACAAGAAGAAAAGTGCATAAAGGGATGCGATTTGCTCTGATTTCCTACCCGACGTTAGGCCCGTGTTGTAGGGTAGGATCTTTGCAAAATTGCTCCCTCTGAGTAAGTAAATTGATGAATACATATGTTATGATACACAAATCATATGATATTTATACGATATCATATTACTATATATAACAAAATACTTTTTCTACTATTACATGAATTAACATGATTGGACTAAAGAATGGACGCTATTTAATCATCTCTAATCCTATACATATTTGCTGTTTAATAGCCTCTCGCATCTAAAGCCCCCTTCTGTAACTACCGGTCCGGTGGGGATGATTTTCATTGGGGACCATCTACAAGCCTGCCCGCACAATCCCTGAAAATTTCTTCAAAATCAGATGGCAAGGATTTCATGACAGACAGACAGACACAAAACCAAAATTGTTCAGAAAGGTCTGAAACGTAAAACGAGAGTGGAAATTTTGATTTTGGAGAACTTTTTTTCTTCAACCTTGAATAGTGAAAACAAAGCTTCCGCTACCTTGGTAGACTCGGAAGCAATTGGGAGTCAATGGAGAAGGTTCATGTTTAGGATTCGGGACAATTATAAAATACTTAGTAATTTTCTCAATTTTAAATGTCGGCCATGAATTTCATTTGTGTTTGAAAATAAACACTATAGTATTTGGCAGGAAAACTTTGCTTAAAAGGTAACATGCATCGCAATCATACGAATCATGAAAGTATAAAGTATAAGTTCAAGTCTTGAAATCTCAGGGACTCAAGATTGGACTCGTTTCTTCCCGTTGAAGGCCATAATAGGCACTTTATGAAGAGTAAGAAGTAAAAATTGGCATTAGTATCTCAATGCATCGAAAAATATGAGATTTTTCGATTTTTGTAGTTATGACTGCAATGACAAAGTTTCAAGGTTTGATTGCTTATAGGTGTAGCCCAACAGGAGATAAGGTTAACTCAAGAAAAAAACCGAGGCCTCGACACTTGATAACCAGACCCTAACCAGATAACAGTTGCCGGTCAAACGAAAATATAAAGCTCTTTTGTCACCGTATATCGATTTTCTCGACTTGCGTTAGCACCTTCGTTTCTTGCCGACTAAACACAGTCGAAACAGATGACGTGTTAAGCTTTTTATAGCCCAGCGCGTCTGGATCTTTTCACGTTTATCAAGACCTTCTCACGAGGTTCAAGTCATTTAATTTTTGACCAACTTCAATAAAGAAGGAAATTCTCCCAAAACGATGTTTATCAACAACTTTGAAGATCGACTGAAAAGGAAAAAAAATTGAAATTTTTTTTCAGGAGTGGCAAAAATCGGCATGGGGTCACTTGGAAACATGGGAAAAGTAACTGAACTGCCCACAAAGATAGTTTTGTTCCTCTTCGCAAACTGTGGACCGATTTAGAATGTCATCAGTCTTTGGCTAGAACCGCGAACAACTGCTTTCTGCAAAGAATGTTTCCAACATTTCAATGAGAGAGAGAAAGCAGATTTGACTTTCCTGGTGTTCTCCCAATCACTTCCAGTGGACTGCAAGAGGCTATGAACTTCAATGCTCTAGGTTGTTCGAGAGAGCATCTTTAATTATGGCTGTATCGCTCACACAGCTGATTTGCCTCCTTCCTGATCAAATCTAGTGGTTCCTCAAGAGAACGTGAGCCAAATTGGAGCACTCGACTTGGACGAACAGAAGTGAAGTTCGCTTGTCGAGATTCGACAATCCTGGCTTTCTTGATGGCACTTCCAGTGGACTCCAAGAGACTATGCCCAGAATTTCAGTATTCTAGAATGTACGAATCAGCGTATTTAAGACTATCGCTCACACTACTGGTCTGCCTCTTTCCTAATCATTTCTAGTGGACCACTGTGGTGATGGGGGCTCTAAGATGAGCAGGAGGGAAGTTTGCTTTCACAAACCTTATTTGATTTTCCTGACGTTTTCCCAATCACTTCCAGTGGACTCCAAGAGGCTAGGAACTAAATTTTAATGCACAAGTATGTCGGAAAGAGCACCTTTAATTATGGGTGTATTGCTCCCACAGCTGATTTGCCTCCTTCCTAATCAAATCTAGTGGTTCCTCAAGAGGATGAGAGCCAAATTGGAGCACTACTAGGATGAGCAGGGTTGAGTAGAACGTTGTCTATTTCCACGAAAATAATGAGTTACAAGTGTTTTGCTTAACTGCTCACAAAGCAGATTTGACTATCTTGGTTTTTTTGCTGGCACTTCCAGTGAACTCCCAGAGGCTATGTCCAGAATTTCAGTGTCCGAATCAGTATTTAAGACTTTATCGCTCTCACTGATCTGACTCCTTCATAATCACTTTTTATGGGGATGGCAGCGCCCTAGGATGAACAGGAGAGGTTTTCTTTCATAATGCGCAGATACGACTTTCCTGACGTGTTTGCAATCACTTCCAGTGGACTCCAAGAGGCTGTGTGCAGGATTTCAGTGCGCTATAATGTACGAAAGAGGCTCATCAATCTTCAATGAAAAATCAAGGGTTCATCGCTCACACAGCTGATCTGACTCCTTACTAATCACTTTCATTGTTCTCCCACGAGGATGTGAACCAAATTTGAGCGCTATAGGATGGACTCAGTTGATCTGGCTTCCCAGACTTATTTTCAACCACTTCCCGTGGGGTTTAAAAGATTGTGTGATAAATTTCGGGGCTCAGGATGAACAGAAGAGACGTTATCGCAATGTTGAGAGCTTTACTTCTCACTCATCCTAAAAGCACTTCAGCTCATGACACCTGTCGTGCGTACCGCATTTTATAAAAATTGATCGAGAAAAATGATAGCAGTTGCTGTTGAAAAATTCTGTGTGGGTGACTGAGGAAGGAGAAGGAAAAAAAAAAAAAAAAAAATCGTCACATGAAATTGAGACAATTTTTTAATCTCGTTTTTGGGTGTTTTGAGGTCGATTAACTGTGTGCATTCAGGAACCCCTGTTTAAATAGTATTCGTGGTACAAATTCTGACGTTTTGGTTGCTCAGGAGACTTTTCAATTTGGTATAAACCATTAAAAAGTCAAAGATATCCCTACATTTCTCCTCCCAAAATTATCCCTTCAGCTTGGAGTTGAAAATTATACAATATTTTGCTTACCTAGCTGTCATTAAAATTGTACTAATCTAAAGATCTTACTCACACGTACCAGTTAATTATTGTCGAATAATTCTGAGGCCGAAAAAAGTTGATGGAGTCGCTTTAAACGAAAAAAAAACGCGAAATTTCATGAAATTCGCCATTGTGGAGGCAAATTACCTCCTTACTATATCACTGTCTCCTCCTCCTCAAATTTACCTTTCCAAACTGAGTAATGCTAACTAGCTGACCTGAGAAGAGGTTTGAGTTATCAGGTACCCCTTTATCGACACCCTTTGACGTATCTTTCTAAAATAGAGAACTTAACCAGCTAAATTGACGTCGCAAACGCCTCTTGTTTCTAAGGAGTGAATCAATGTAAGATAGTAAATATACGAGTTGGATTCATGTTTAGCACGTACTTATCAGGTCAGAATGCAATATTCAGTGTGTGCACATCGTTATCGTCTTAGCGATTGATTCATCTTCAGGAACAGCAACGATGAAAGTTCTGTGGTATAAATAGTTTCTTTTCAACGTACTCAGATCTTCTCTTTCTTTGAACTTGGCATCTCAACTTGACTCTGTTTGGGGGTCGCTTCTGACACCTGTTGTTTGAATTAGGCGGTGCCTCTTCTAACGTTTCCACTCTTGGAAAACTTCCAGTCTTGAAAGAAGACTTGGAGAATCCAGTTTTCACCAGTTAAAAGCTGCAAACAAATCACATGCATCTCACTATTGAACGCTGTCCATTCTCGGTTGGTGACGCTGAAAAGTATTCGAGCTGTAATAGCATTTAATCCAGAATAAATCAACTTTGAGTTTTGCAAATCATTTACGAGTGGACTCTCCAATCGAGAGGTTTTGTTTAAGAGGAAATATATATCGCTCGAAAGTCTGAAAAGCTTTTAAAACGGCGAAGAGTTTATAGAGATAACGGTTTGGTGTGAAACTAGGGAACTTTGAGAATATACCCACTTAATTTTTTGGTCATACGAAATGTGCCAAGGTCTGGCGCCAAGGTAGAACGAACACTCAACGTGGTTCTCAGAATTCTAAAAAACAAATAATAAATAAATAAAAAATATGAAATTATCTACAGTTTTTAGTCTGACCAAGTTCTCGCTGATTAGTTTGGCACTGCTAGAGTACGAGCTGCTGGTTCATCTTGGAATTCAAAAGACGAAATTCGGTTCTTCGTTACTCAGGAAGCTCAACTAGGAATCTAGGAAGCTAGAAATCCCAATTAGAAAAAAAGAGTAAAAAGTATGCCAAGTGGGTGTGGCACATAGCTTCCTCGTATCCATAACCCGATTGTATAGATGATCCGATGCATTGTGGCTAATATGAAAACATCAATCTCTTAGTACCTTGCACTATCCTAATAGTTTACCTCCACACCGGAATTCGGATCGAAAATGTATAAATTATAGCTATTACTAGAATTGCATTCGCGCATGCGCAGAGGCTGCTATCATTCCGGGAGCGACCTTCATTTGGGACCATCTACAATTATATTTACAAATTATAATCTACAACAGTCCCTGAAAATTTTATCGAATTCGGATAGAAACTGTAGAAGTTATGGATGTTAGGTACGTGGAAATTCACGTTTGGGCATGCACAGAGGCTACTATCAGTCCGGAGGCGATCGTTTTCAAAGGGGTCCGTTTACTCGCCTACCCGCACATCACCTGGAAATTTCATCGATTTCGGACTAAAACTTGGTATAGTTCTTTATGACAAACGGACTCACAAACGGACACGGAACCAAAATTTTTCAAAACGTCTACCGCTTTGTAGACTCGAAAGCAAAAAATTTCATCAGGTGATTCTTGAAACTATTCAGTTATTCTAGTAAATATTATCGCAATCTTGTTTTGTGAACTCAGGGCCTAACCAACCCAATGATGACCTCTAGGTGCGCTACCAGTAATGGATTTGCAATTAATTCTACTATCAAGTCCCACAGTTCTCTGAGTGGTCTTATTCGATTCCGAAAATTCGATTCTCTTCTAAATTAATGAATAACAATACCTCCAAATTTTGAGTTTTCTAGATTTTTTTGCTCGATTCCAAAGGTTATAATGGAGATAATAACGCGTTGTAAATTGAGGGTTCCGGTGTGGCTGTGGGCTTTGCAGCTCACGTTCTTTGGTGGCGATGTTCGAGCCGATTTGTGCGGGGGTCATGGGTTCGAATCTCGCCGCCGGGGTCGTGCAATCGTGCGTCCGGGCTCATATTCCCCCTCTTCACAGCCCAGGGCGGTGAGACAGTGGGAAGCCATGAGCGAAATCATCAGGACAATCTGATCTTCCCTTTAGAAGACAGCTGATGACGTCGGCGAAGCCAGGAATGGCAGTAGGACGAAAAACCAATCTGAAATGGTTGTTTATTTTCCTTTTTTTTTACTTTTACTTTACTTTGTAAATTGAATTTACATCAACAAATCGTACCAACGTTTAAGTGAATGAAGTTTTCTTTATTTTTTTAATATAAGTTTTCGAATAGTTAGAAAAGTATAGATTTATAGATAGTTTGTGGATAAAGTTTCCACAAGTTTTTTTTTCTAGCTTCTAGCAAGAAGAATCCAAATTTATTTCCGTTCGCAACAGGTCTTAAAATGATCACCTGTTGCCAAATGATTAATTGTTTTGTAGTAAGCAACTAAGTAGAAAACGCTGCAAATTATTACACAACGGTTTATTATTTTTATATAGATCACTCGTCTACAAAATCACCAACCATCCAATATGAGGAAAAAAAAAAAAATAAATAAAAAAAAAAATCAAAAATTTTTTTTTTTAAATCCGAAAAAAAATAAAAATCACCAACCATCAATCGCATTTCGGTCAGCTAAAATTTGTACGGGGATTAGGCTTCTTTTGCGATTCACACTCGTGTTTTGATTTATATATATATATATTTCAATATAAACCCTTAAATTTTCGTAGTGAGCGAACGGTTTGTCCTACAGAGCTCCGCGTGGTCTCAAAAAAATCTAAAAATTCCATAGAATCTTAATTTGAAGGAAAACCAATACCTTTATATCGAAATTTTTTGAGTTAGGGCATTTTCAAAATTTCAAAATTGATTTTGAAACCCTTAGGAGTGACCTACATCTACCAAAAGCTTCGGGGCACAACTAGACCCCAAATGGAGCCTACATAACAAATTTCATCAAAATCGGTCAATGCTAAGTGGCAAAAGTGTCGCGTACGGCGTACGGCGGACGGACGGCCAAATTTTTATTCGATTTTTGGATTCTACGTACCTTGAAACGTAAACCATCAAATTTTCAGGGGGTGTTGAAAATTTTTTTTTCTTGGTCGATTCCAAAGGTTCATTATTGAAAATAATAAACCAAAATGAAATGAAACGCGATTCCGCGACATAAGTTGTCTGGTCTAAGAGAGGAATTTTTCATATAAGTCTCTGTCTAGTTGTTTATTGTGCCGATCTATAATATTATTTAGTTTATCTGTGACATTTTGATGCTTTGTCTTATGCATTTTTAACAGTGGTGTGATTGCATGTATGGTATGAGTGTGCGTTTGTGGTATTCCTCCCTCTTTGGTTGGGCTGTTGCCTGGTCGGTCCGGAGATCGGCTTCCATGGTGCTTCCTTTTCGGCTACCTGTCCCTGGGATTGTGGTGCGGTGGGTGTCTGGTGGTGGTGGCGTCCGGTCATCGGGTACCTGAAATGGGGAACCGCCATGGTGGGTGGGGCCCGGGCCCGGTCGGGGGACTATTTTCTTAATGGTCGACACGACTCGTTTCGTTTGATTTCTTTTTACACCATGTCTGTATTTGATGGTTGTGTCGCCTTATTGCAGGTTGCTTACATCTGAATAAATAAATAAACCAAAATTGACTCAAATGTTTTGAACGAATTCTCAATAATTTATGCTCTTCAGGGAATCTGTTACTCACCAGGTACGTCTTTGTTATTCTATGAGAGGAAGCCCCTGAGAGTTTCCTCTGTTCGTCATGCGATTCGTCACTGTTTCCTCCACTTATTTCAACAAAAATATAAGAACGAAGAGAGGAAGTTTTGGTGATTGTATGTAATCTGAATGATAAAAAAAGTTTATTTACAAAGTTGGAAAAGGTTAAACGTAGTTTTGCTCAGCGGTAATTTTCATCCTCCAGTCTGAGTTTGAGACTCGACTAAATCGTTTCGCACCCTCTGACGAATTGCTTGTTTACCAACTTTTCCTGTGCGGAGGCGACAGTGGAAATGGTATCTTTGGCAACTGTTGCGTCCCGTTAATAGAAGTTGATCCGCCGCCAACTAGTTAACCCTAAAATTAGCCACCTCCCAGCCTGGGGAACAGCTCGAAAGGAATCGCTCTCCAATCAGGAACGGCCGTTCCGTCCAGTCGATCGAGAGACGGTGCCGGGAAATCTCAGGGGCGGATGGACCAGTGTCGGTGATTGGTCTTCATTAGCGTTCGGTGGTTCTAACTAGACCTCGTTCCAACTCAGTTTTCGCTGTAGACAGGGTTGTTGTCTTCCACCGGCTGATAGAAAATAACGCGCCGGTCTAGTTGTCAGTTCCTTGCGAGTTACCGTCGCGTGTTGTCGTTTTCTTCTAAACTCAAGTTCCCAGCTATGGATTCTATGGACTCTATGGATTTTGGTTTCTCAGATATGGACGTACCTCTGAACAACATGGTAAGCAATCGTCATCATTTCTCAACAATATTGAACGCAATCTAGTTCGGATCAAATTCAATGATTTCCAAATCAAAGTAATATTTTCGTAAATCAATATCAGAGTGTTTTAATTTCAACCTTGAAAATCTTTGAACTTGAGTAATTAATTATTGGATCGCAAACCATTAATTTAAATATATTCCGAATAATTTCATGAAGTATATTTTTTGTTCAATTTTGGGGAATGTAGAAGCTCACTTCTGGGAATACTGTGGGTTCAACTTTGAATTACAGTTTTCAGCCTTGGATGCAACTAGGTTCCTCTGAATTACACTTTGACCATTGTGGCACTCAATTAGTTGATTGGGACATCCCCAGTTAGCTCAATTAGTTTTTCTAGTTAAATTGAATGATTTTCAAATCAAAGCAATATTTTCCTCAATCAATACCAGATATATTTCATTTCAAATTGAAAATTTTTTACTGCAATTTTTTGGTAGCAAACTGGAAAAAAAATTTAACAATTAATTATTTAATTTATATTATTAAATTTGTTTCGAAATGTAAATGTAAAAATCCTTGAAATTGTTTGTAAAATTTAAAAAAATCGATTGATAAGTGATGATCTCTTAAAGTTCATTTCATGGGCTATACATTGGACTATTTTTGGGAATGTAGAAGTTTCTCTTTTGGAGGTACGGAAATGGGTTCAGCTTTTGGTAACGGTTTTCAGTCATGGTTGTAAGGGCCTCTGAACAACATTTTTGACCAATGTGGAACTCGTTTACTTGTTAGGTACATCCTCAGGTTGTTCGGTTTGTTATCATTCGCGTTTCGTTGCCTTATCAAGTCGATTCATTATTCTCCGAAATAAATTCAAGCTCAAACTACCAATTATTATTGTATTCAAAGTTTTTCATTTCTAATATTAATGGTCTTTTAACTGAAAATTTAATGCAAATTTTTAATTAAATTTTCAATTATCTTGAATTGAATATATTTTAATGGATGTTTTAGAAGGCAAACCAATAATTAAACAGAAAAATTTTTTATCTGAAAAAAATTCATTTTTCATGGATAGTTTTGGGAAATGTTGATATTTACTTCTGGAAATTCAGTTCCCTTTTATGGATTTTATGGATTATTGTTTCTCAGGCATGATTTCGACTTCTAGGGTTTTAATTTCCAAATTGAATAAGAAATTTACCCTACTTCTTGTCACAGTTCCACTTTGTTCGTTTAGTTTTAGTTCTTTAGCTATTTCTCCTCGTATTCTTCGCACCCCAAATCAAATTTCGGGATTTCTAAATGAAATGCAAAGTATTTTGAAACAAATTTGCAGTTTTCCGTTTAAAATTGGGACTTTTTCCATCGTATTGAAGGTCAAATCGGAATTGAATTTTTATAGACAAATCATTATTTCTTACAATGACTTTGTTGATGACCCATAAAAGTGATTAGAATATCTACTTGATTGGTATTTGCATGTGATAACTCAAAGATGTAGTTTAATTTACATTCCGTTAGTTCAGGTAGTAAAAAATTATCAATTTCATACTTGACGTTATCATAGTTTTGATAGTAACAAGGTATCAGGTGACTTTCGAGACCAAATGTTTTTATTGATTTATAATTTTGGATTGATAATACTTGTCACTCAAAAGAAATCGGTACTTAGTAACTAGTTATTTCAATCAGTAACTGATCACAGTAACTTTATCGTTAAACCACCTGCCAGGGTTCAATTCTACAACTAATTTGGGACTTTTTTGTCTCGACTTTTTTTTAACCCCATTAAAGTCTGACTTTTTCAATTTTAAGAGTTTTTCGTATTTTTGACCTTACACCATTAAAACTGCCACAACTCCCTTGATTTTTAGTCAAAATTCAAATGTACCTTTGGAAAATACCTTTGGAAAGAGCGTTCAATTCTCTATCTCTCTAGTGCTAAATACAACTTTTTGAAGAAGACTCAGGTGTTGAAAAATGAGCCCGAATAGTGAAATCTCGAAAATCTCAGACAAAAAAGTCGCAAATTAGTTGTAAAATCGAATCCTGGCCGGTAGTTCGAACTTGACCGAAACCCCCTGTAGATCAGTCGCCTGCAAATAACACAGCTTTTCCGTCACTACTTATCTACCTTCATTAGGAAATTTGATCACTGGTTGCTAAGGATGCAAAACTGAATATAGGTAACTCGAATAAACGAACAGCGATCGCATTTTGGTCAGCTACAACTTCAATGGAGATTAGGCCTCTTTTGCGATTCACACTCGTGTTTCTGATTTATCGTACGTCCAACCCTTAATTTCTCGTAGGGAGCGAACGGTTGGTCCTCAGAGCTCCGTCCTACAGGTCTCATTCGGCAAAACATTTATTCGATTTTGGTATTCTATGTACCTTGAAACGTAAACCATCCAAATTTGTTGGAAGGGGGGGGGGGGTAAACGAGTCAATGGTAGTTTTTCAAAGTCTTGGTTTACTGCGAAAGTTATTCTATAAGTGAGGTCTCCATAGTTTAAAACAATTTTAAATGTTCTATTTAGAAATTTTTTTTACGTTTTATTTGAGTACTTTCTATTATAGAACTAAAGTAAAGTAAACAACCATCTCAAGTGGAATTTATTGACCTTCAGAAGACAGCTGGTGACCTGCGACGCTAGGAATGGCAGTTGGATGTCATCAGCTGTCTTCCAAAGTGAAGATCTGAATTATTGGTTTTGATGATTTCACTCATGGCTACTCAATGCCTCACCTGTATGGAACCTTCTGAAATTAATGGAAGGAATAAGCAAAGTTCACAAAGAGTGAGATGACTTTCTTCGCGAACTAATGGGTCAACTTTTGATTTCGTCTGTGACAGCTATTCTTATGTGTAAGCTGCTTATTCATTTCAATCCGCAGAATTTTTTGGGTGGTGAGAAAACGAATAACTTCTCAAATCTAGCTAAATAAAATCAGCAGAGACTAAAAAAGCCCGGACGAGCTTATTAGAAAGATGGGAGCCTCATGTAAACGTCTAGCGGTCTTATCTTCGTATCGCATCAGAATCCTTACTTATTGAGTCTCGTGTTTTCCCGTCTACTCATGGTTTCCTTCTATTTTTTATTGATGACTCAAGAGATAATTCATCATTCAGTTTGCAACTCCCTATATAGAACATATGATCTTGCTGACATGTAAACTACGTGACCCATTGTTCGAGTTTTCACAATATGAAAAGATAACTGAAGGCTTGATAACTTGAAGACTTGGGCGTCCTTAAGCGATCAATCTGGGGTAAAGTTGGACAACACTCAACAGAAAAAAAAACCTCACACTAATCCGTTTTAGACTCTTCTGAATCCAAATCCGCGAAAAAAAACATAGGTGAATGTCTATGTGTGTGTGTGTGTGTGTGATAAAATCTTGTGTCGTCTGCACTGACCTCATCGACAGATTCAACCTTCAGCTCGTAGTGAAGTCTGTCATTTCTAAAGTATCTGCATGCATCAACGCAGCACCGCAGTACATTATTCTGGAAGCGCTGAGTGAATAAAGTCTCGATTGCTCTGAGCTGTGCACCCCCACAGTAGTGCACCGTAAGTCCAGACAGGCTTTAGGACTTGCTTGTATAGTATGAGATTATTGTGGACAGACAATTTTGACCGTCGGCCCATCAGCCAGTACATTGTCCTGAATTTAATCAAAAACTCAGCTTTTCTCTTCTTGACGTGGAACCTTACTTTGGCATCCAGCATCATTCCAAGATGTTTCGCTTCATTGGCATACGGAATCACCTTGTTATCGAGAAAGGCTGGCACATAGTTGATCCTTTGGTGGGTATATGGAGTGACCATATTGATGATTACGGGTGGAGTCTGTTTTTTAACGGTTTACTGCCTCAAAGGTACATGTTTCGGCGAAACTTCGTCGCCTTCATCAGCCTAAAATACATTATATAAGTTATTTATAGTTAAAATGAAATAAAAATAAAACTAATATAATATAAATAAAATTACATAATATTACTTCCCCTCCATGATTGACAATGGACGATTTATTATAAATGCAACAGGTGATTTCCCCATAATGATGTTCCAAGTTCAGTTTAAGTAAATAAATAATGATAACATTGACGAAAACTGCTATGCAGTTTAGAATTAGATTATATATATATATATATATATATATATATATATTATTATATATTATGTAATTTTATTTATATTTATATTATATTAGTTTTATATTTATTTCATTTTAACTATAAATAACTTATATAATGTATTTCAGGCTGATGAAGGCGAAGAAGTTTCGCCGAAACATGTACCTTTGAGGCAATAAACCGTTAAAAAACAGACTCCACCCGTAATCATAGTTGATCCTTTAAAAGCAAAAACTGAGCAAGCAAACTTACTACGTCATCTGACCACCTGTGTTTCTCTTTCTGAAGAACAATGTTATATTTTCTTTCTGTACGTGCTGAAAGTGTTTAGGGGTTTTCTTCGACAATGAATCCAAATTTGAAATCGGCAATGCAAAAATCCTACATCAGAATCTTCCGTTCTCGAATTAGGAACACCAAAAGTGAGAGTAAAAACAAGATGAGCGGTAAGGAAGATGTTTCTAGCGGCCATATGGCTCTATGGATGCACGCCGAGGCCTTCTAAAAATAAAAAAGCCGATTTGAATACGAGAGCCCTTTAGCAATGGAGATTAGAGTCGGTTCAAGCCTTGCCGGACACCTCTCAGGGATTTCTGTTGTGTTGCCTTGTTGTCGTGCCGAGGAAAAACAAGGAAAAATAGGTTGGAATAACAGTTAGAATAACTCACTCGTTTGGTTCAAAAACAAGTATTCATACGAAAAATCTAAGGTGGTGAATGGTATGACCAGTGTGGCACTTGATAGTTTGATTCAACTGTTTCGCTCATTTTCTCTACTTGTAACGCTTCAAAATGAAATCTTACTAGAAAATCTGAAAATAAAAAATTACTAGAATAAAAAAATCAAATATTTTCAAAAATATTTTTAAAAATTGTCCTACTGTTCGCAATTATGAAATGAATACTTTTAACCCTCCGATACGCTCGGTATCAAATTGATACAAAATTTAGTTTTGAAAGGTTGCTGTGCCCTCTCGTGTGGATTTGAAAGTACCCTTCCTGTTGCCTTCCTAACTTCGAATCCTCTTCATAATAATAATAATTGGTTGGCCTGTCAGAGGAGCCACCTGTAGTGCCTGCAGCTGATTTTTATCAAATCAATTCTCCGCGCGCATCCAAATTTTTATTCGATTTTTGGATTCTACGTACCGTGAAACGTAAACCAACAAGTTTTGAGGGGGTTTGAAAAAATGTTTTCTTGGTCCATTCCAAAGGCTCATTATTGAAAATAATAAACCAAAATTGATTTTATTTCAGGGTTTTATATAAGAAATTTAATGTAGGTAATTGAAAATCGTAAAGGTCTCCTCGAATTTGGAAATACTCATGGAAGTGAAGGAGTTATGGCCGTTTTCGTTTCAGGGACGAAAACAGTCTTAAAAGTTAAAAGCGTTTGCCAAGTGGGTGTGGCACGTAGCTTCTTCGTATCCATAAGCCGATTGTATAGATGATCCGATGCATATCAGTTAATCTCAAAACATCAATCTCTTAAGTACCTTGCACTACCCTCATAGGGGACCATCTACACCCCAATCCGCACGAACCTTGAAAATTTCGTCGAAATCGGATGAGAAATGTAGAAGTTATGGTTGTTACAAGGATTTTACGATTGCACATGCGCATAGGCTACGATAAGTTCGGGGTGATGATTTTCATAGGGGACCGTCTACACGCCAATCCCTGAAATTTTCATCGAAATCGGACAATAACTTAGTATAGTTATGCCCGTTACAAGGATTTCATGACAGGCAGACACACAGACAGACAGACACGGAACCAAAATTGATCAGGAAGGTCTGAAACGTAAAACGCGAATGGAAATTTCGATTTTGAAGAACATTTTTTTTCTACCTTGAAAAGTGAAAATTTCGCTACCTTGGTAGACTCGGAAGCAAAAAACTAGGATTTTAATGGAGGAACTTGTAGGACGAAAAATGTTGAAAATTAGTTGTAGAATCGGCCCTTCTTGATTTCTGCCCAATCTTGAAGCAGTCAGGCTATATACTTTTATTTTTTGATATTTTCACTTACAGCTTTTGATTTTATGTAAGACAGATCCTGACAGAAATCATCTCATCATGAACCATTTTGTAATTATTTGCTGTTATTTTTAAAGCGCGACTTATACTCGGCAGCGGCGCAGTAGACAGCTCGAGGCAAAAAGGCGGAACTCATTATTTTCCGGAGTCAGCGAATAGCACATTGAACGGAGCTGGAACAAGTCAGGAAAGGGTTCACAACCTCGTCACAATACCTTCCTATTGTGTGAGATCCTATGGAAACTTCCACTGTTTCCACCTTAGTCATTGAGTGAACATTCCTCGCTGGACGTTGCAACAACTGCAGGAGAGCCTCGAGTTTTGTGCGAGCGAAGCGAAAAAAAGTGGAAAGTGGATTATTTCATCTTTGTAGACTATAAAAATATCGGTGGAGAGAAATGGGTAGTTTGCGTAAAAGTATTAATGAGAAGTTTGCAACGTATGACTTAACCAACCCAAATTTTTAGAAAGGTCGCCAGTTTCCCAAAATGAGTTGGCCATACTGCCAAATATCACATCTGCAAGCCAAATATGTACGTTATTTTGGGGGTCAACATATTTTTCTTCTTGGGCTTTCGAAAAACACTAAGTATACAATTTTAACAAACAACGATGTTTTAATTCAAATATTTCAAATTGTATTACAAATTTGGAATTATTAAATTTCATTGGCATTAAATTATAAATAATTCTGCAAACCTTATAGAATCCGCCGGGAATAGATTGAAATAAATAAAGGCCATATTTTTTCGAACTTATTGGTCTCTAGTTCATATTAATAAGGTAAGGAATAGTTAAAGTTTCTTGATTATTCTTAATACCTGAAATGAATGGGTTCAGTCTCCCATTGCACCAAAACTTTGGGTAAACAATTTGGTAATCATAGAGAATCGATTGTCTTTCCCGGCAGTGACCGAGAAAGGGAGGGGGTAAACAAAATAACACTAGTAAGTAAGTAGTAAAGTAAGCAACCATTTCAGGTTGAATTTTCGTCCGACTGCCATTCTTGGCGTCGCGGACATCATCAGCTGTCTCCCTAAGGGGAGATCAGAATTTGTTCTCATGGCTTCCCAAACATCACCACCCTGGGTTGGAACGAGAGATTGCCGATCGTCTAATAGACAGAAAACTTTCTGCTAGCGACCAGACTCGAACTCGCATCCCCGCGAGACGGTTCTTATATTTTCACCGCAGTCGGGTACACTGTCCACCAGACCACCGACGCCCACAAAATAACACTACTGCACATGCGCGGATAGGGCAAAACTAAATATAAAAAACATGTTGTCATGACGACTCTGGGGTCTAGCCCCAGATCATGGAAATTCCTACTTCATCCTATTTCTTCTTCTCTCTACGAGTTGCTCGTAGTTGCTGTCTGTGCAGGCAGCCTTGGGCATGTACCTAGTACTGTTTGCAGATTGAAAGAATGCGGATGGTTTGGTGAGGTGTCCATGTGTATTACAATCCCAAAAACATAGTCCTTCTTCTACCTGCCATTCAAGCTTGGAAAAATGAGACTGAGGGTTGTTGATTACCAACCGATGATGAAATGAAAGGATTGAGGGGCTCGATGCCTGGATTACGATTACTGAGGCTCTACCCTTTCCCCAGCCTGACTCAACAGGCTACCTAAGATTTTGGAACAGGTAGTCGTCTATATTAGCAGGTATTCCCTTCGGGAAATTGACCAGCCGCATTCTTTCTATCTGCGAACGGTAGTTGGCATGGATACTGGCTGTTCCACCATGGATGTTTTACATAATAACTGCATGTCAGTGTATAATTATTTTGCACTTGTAAAAGATGCATCCTTCCATGGATCATGAGTGAGTTTTGAGGAAAAAAACTTCATGCTAGGGAAATTTTTTCTACTTTGGGGACAACATTTTTTTAAGGGATTTTTCCAACTTTTGGGTAAAAATCTTGCTCACAGAGAGAGGAATTTTGCTGGGGCTAGACCCAGAGTGGCCTTATGGACCTTATGCCCATGATTCCAACTACCATTTGATGGTGCTACGGATATAAATATATAGCATTCACAGATTTAATTCAACCTTTCACAGATTTACGTCAATCTTTTCCAGATTTATTTCAACCTTTTACAAATTCTATTCAACTCTCCATTAGAGGGGATGGATATGGAAAGTAGCTGATTGATCAGTAGGCTACACGTAGGTGGGTAAGTAGGAAGGTAACGGCTGCAACATTGTCGTGGCGCGGAGTGCGGTGCGGGAAAAGTGCCAGTTAGGCATCTCAGTAGGTGTACTCCGTGGTATCACCACCCGTGTCCTGCTCGGATCATATTTGAACTAGTGGTCATTTTATAGTGGCGAAAAAAAAATTCTCATCCCCCCCCCATCCCTTCTCCCTATCTTCCCTTATCCCTAGGGCCGGCGTCGGGTAAGTCCTGGGCGTCCTCCCCATTTAAAATTTGTTTTTAAAATTTTCTTTTAATTTGTAGCGTGGTCCCTCCGTCTTTGAGGAGAGATTATTGCCAATATTCAATGTCTACTGTAAGGTCAGAATCGCTTCTGTGTGCAATGCCGACAATCGCTTATATTTGCACCCTTGAAAGCGATAACTTTCTCATTAGCTGCTATATATCGCTGTGCAAGTTTTTTCTTTCTCTCATGAGATCAGTTGAAGGGTTGGGATGAGTTGAATTGGTGGAGAGTTGAATATAATTTGTAAAAAGTTGAATTGAATTTGTAAAAGGTAGAAATGAATTTGTGAAAGGTTGAAATGAATCTGTAAATGCTATGAGAATCTCCATTTCCTTCATAATACATTATCCATGTTGCTAAGAACTTTCGCGAAGCGAAGACGTACTATTAATTCAAAACCAGGATGGAAGTTTGGTCTTATCTTTAACTCCGATTATAATAACACTTTAGTACAAAGCAATATCAAGGGCGTTTCTTGTGAAAGTTTCCAAGTTGCCTGTATTCCTACCTGTATCTTGTAGTTGGAAAGATCCCTCCCCATCTCCAGCCTCTCAGGTTGGCGTGTACCAGGACAACAACCTGTTTTCAACCTTCAAGAAACACGCGAATTACGCCCAACTTCTAAAGTTGCGGCCACAATAATAGAATTCGTCCGAGGAAGAGGAGCCTTGTTCCCGTTACCTGAATCGCTCGTCGCATTTTTAGTTTGGCAATGACACCCTCTAGGTGCAAGTACAATGTCACGATTTTTTAATATTTCAAACGGAAAAGAAGGCAGTCTAAAGAAGAATTCTAGTCTCCCATCAATGCAGATGGTTCACGCGGTACCTACAGTTTGTGTTGCTTTACGCCTTAATTAAATAAATTTATCAAAATTCCCTATATTTCGTCGCTTAGAAACCAGCATTGCACATCCACAATTTGTTTTTCAAAATTGAGGTTTTGATGGCTTTTGATATGGATTGTCTTGTCAAGCTACCATGTTTGATATGATGTCTTTGTTTTTATGACTGGAAAAACTGTTTATTGTTATTTTTAATCTAAACTAGACCTCATTTTGAGAATTTTGACACCAACTGCGACTTTCTAGCGTGAGAAGACATTTTTCTATGATTTTTCAAAGTTTCGAATGTTTATGACGTCACAGTTGGCTGGGGAGTCCCACCCAGGCGGGAGAGGCGCGTGGCGTCATAAACGCTTTTGATTTAAAATTTAAAAAATGGGGGCACCCCCCCTCCCATTTTTGCATAAATTGAGAGCTTTTCAACGAGTGGGTAACGATTTTTGTTGGTGGAAAACCGACTGAGTAACGTTTCCCTAGTTACGAGGTTTTGACGTAAATTTTCTTTCGAACATTCTCTATTATTTTTAAAGAGATTTTTGTTTGCTAGTATCGAGTATGGTAACCAGGGAGGTGACTGCAATAATCTTCTTGAACTTTTTGTGGAAACGTGACGATTTGACGACACATTTTTCGCCCAAGGTTGAATTATGTACTAAATTCATTCTCTTACACGCAGTCACAAATACATTAATTCAACTAAACAAAAACCAATCTTTTTATCCAGATATTACGATTGTGTTACTTCATAGGCAACCACTCACGAGTCAAAGGTGATATTCTCCACGTAATCAGTGTTGTTATGCAAGATGGTGCACACAGAAAGGTATTAGAATGGAAGGCATATTAATAACTTCCTGGCGATACGTTGAAACCTTTGCCAGATCTATTCCGGTTCACTCGAACTGTTTCCAGAAATAAAAGCGTAAGTTGTTCACAAATTTAAACACCGCGATATTTACTACTCCTTTGAAATAAATCGGACGAGAGACCCCATAAGCGAATTTTCTGAAAAGTCGATAAATTTTCGAGTGAGCTCAAAATGTTGAAATAGACAATTTTTAAATAGGTCCTTATGTCGTCAGATTCGAAGGGTTGATGTTGTACTTCGAGCATTATTTGTTTAAAACAAATGTTTTAATTACAGATGTTCAACGTTTCGGGTTTTAAATAAATTCACAATTAATTGATTGTGCGAAATAGGGATGGGTGATAGTCAATAGTTTAACACTATCGACAAGTCGACACTATTCCGTACGTACAATGTACCTGTCCGATGGAGAATTTAATGTAATTGAATTGAATTATCTATTACTGGCAGGATTCGGTATATTCATAAGATTACACAAAGATTTCAAACAAAAAACGAATTTATTTAAAATGTACAAAAATAATTTTCAGTGTGGCATTGCTCCTTGAGCCACATATTGCCTGAAGGGAGATAGGGAGACAGTTAGAAGGTTGAGAGGTAAAGTCGATACCACGAATTTTGTGTCTTTGCATAAGTGGTGAATATCTAATTTCTCGAAATGAGGTACTCTTTACCAGTGTATTGAGAAGTTCTTTCACGATATTCACAAAGTTGGGGCTGCACAGCTCTCCAAATGCTGAGATTTTCAAATACAAAAGAAAATTAAAAATCTATCGATATTGGATGGCTATCGATAGTCCTGAACCATCTATATTTCGATAGTAACTATCGACTATCGCCCATCCCTAGTGCGAAACGAAAAACACTACTTTATACAACAAAAATTTAACGAGAAATTCTAGAATGAAAAGAATGGATTGAGAATTAGGAAAAGTAGAGTTGTAAGAGAGTTGAGTAAGTTGAAGAGCTAAGAAAGCTGGTACAGGTAGAGGAAAAAAGAGAATTTTGTCGACAACACCTTATGCCCATTAATTTTGATGCACTCTAAAATAAATTCTGTCGCTTACATTTTTTTCAAATCCAAAATTATTTCTAAGTCACTTTTGCTCTGATTTACGTGGTAGTTAAAAATTATATCTTCCTTCAAGGACGATTTTTCCACAGCAGCAACTTTTCACGACAATTATTGCTCAAACGTGTTGTGGCTTCAAGTAAAAAATTGTCGATCAAATTTTCCCCTGCATTTATACAACTTTTCCCTACTGAGAAATTGCGCGAGTATCTATATACATAAAACGCCAACCGTACGTACGTACGTATGTTGCCCGAACGTGGGGGTCCCGGGTTCGATTCCAGGCCGCGACATCAAATTTTTTTTTACATGTCTACAATTTTTTGCCTGCTTTTAGCAGGCTTTTCAGCTAGTCCGAAATAATTGTCTCATTGTTATGAGTTATTTTGAAGTCGACAACTTTTTTCCGGCAATTTTGGTTTATTATTTCTAATAATAAGCCTATGTGATCGTATCGCAAAAAATTTTTATAACCCCCCCTCAAACTTTGTCACTTTACGTTTCAAGGTGCGTAGAATCCAAATTTGCAATGTCCGTCCGCCGTCCCCCGTCCGCCGTCCGCCGTCCCCCGCCCGTACGCCGTGCGTAACCAGTAATCAAATTTCAATATGAAGCTTTCTATTTTTCCAATCGAGTGTGAAGTGTTTAGTTCTTTCTAATAAACTTGATTGTGAAGGTGTGAAGCCAGTATGGTGTGGTAGGTAGTACCTAGCTGGCAGGTAAAAAGAAAGTTGGTAGGTAAAAAAAATGTTGGTGGGTAAAAAACGCTGCAAATCATTGCTCAAAAGCTTCTTCATTCTTCAGATCACTGATCAGCTGAGTGAGCTCCGAAGCCATTTTCAATCCTATTGAATGGAAGTGCTCTTCCAGGCGTCTTCAGCATTCGAGGAGATCTTCTTCATTCTTCAGATCACTGATCAGCTGAGTGAGCTCCGAAGTCATTTTCAATCCTATTGAACGCAGGAAGCTGAAATTTGAGAGGGAAGGTCAAGGGAGAATACAGATGGTGGTAGGTGCTATTGATGGAGAACCAGTGATCTATACAGAAGGATGATCTATACAGAAAATAATAAACCTTTGAGCAATGATTTGCAGCGTTTTGAAGTTCATTGCCAGTGGCCTTCAATTGGTCGTTTTCGGCAACGGGGAATTTGCCTCACAGTTTTTTAATTATAAAATTTAAACTACTATGAACGTGAAATATTCTGGGTGTAGAATATGCAATCTATGGCCATTCAAATACTACTTTGTGAAGTAATATGTAACTGTTGTTACTATTATGTTGTATTAATTGAGGCAGTTTATTGCTCGTTCGATTTAGTTGCTCAACTTTTCATGAAAGGGGAAGAGGGAAAAATTGCCAAATTTCCGGCAATTTTTATTGTGCATTACTGAAGTGTATGCAATGCTGTTCGGAATATTTAAAAAAAGATTGAAGATTGTTGATTTTGGACACTTAGTTACTCTGATACTACTACAATGCTACTAGTAAGTACAAGTGTGTACTGCTTTACATTGGAAAAGTGAGGTCTATTCAAGAGCAGTCTGAGTACCGATAAATGGCTCAAGGCTGACTTGGTAGTCTGGTATAAATATCGGATGCAAGATGCAAGTTCCCTTGTAAATGCTTCCTGAGGTGACTTGTGATACCTCCGAGTGTCGTATGTCATTACGCTTGTTCCTCTCGTCAGTGTCTTGAGGGGTCCGCAAGACCGTGACGATTCGTTCAAGGTTTCGGAACTGACCGCATGACTTCCTAAGAAAAGACGTCCTCGTCTCCCAAAATTCACTGCATCTCCTGTTCCTCTCTTATTGGAACTTATCAGCCCCTCCCATGAGAATCAATTGAAGATTATCTCTTAATAAAGAACCAATTTAAACATAACATGATGGAGCAGAAAATTTACAAACAACATTCATTAATATCATGGCAGAGATTTGTATGGACACTGAGCCGGTATTATAAGTTCGCGAGCTTAGCATATCAAGTTTTTTTTTACGGGAGTGGGGAAACTCTTTAAGAGCGAATGGGAAGTTCACCCCGACAGTGTTGGACTCCCCAGCATTGGGCCTACCAACTAAAACCCCACTCCCTCTGCTTAGGACGCACCCCGGAAACACTTGTACAGTATTACTTCAGGGTGAGCCCTTTTTTTGTGCCAAAAGGCTGCTCCTACTTTTGCTCTCCAGTCTGATCTCTCCATCAATTCTTCCTCCTATCTTCCATCCAGCTTTTTTGCTTTGAGGACCGCTGTGACAAATACTGCCATTGCGTCCCAGCTCGACTTGTTCTTAATCATCTCATGTATGATTGTCTGTGGACGCAAAGTTCCGATGGCCTCTTCCGCACTCCTCCTGATACCCTCCCATTGTGGGCATGTGAAGAAGGTGTGGCAGACATCATCCTCCTCTATCCCACAGTTTCTGCACTCTGGGTTAGTGGCTTTCCCGATCTTTACTAAGAAGGAGCGGAAGTATCCATGGTCTGAAAGGAATGGGGAATTTGCCTCAATTTTAGATTCTGGAATTTCAAGTCAAATCCTATATTAGGGCCCAAGAATAACGTTTAACACTAGGAATACCTAACTAAGGGGAAAGAATTACCGTAGGAGAAAATGCCTAAACAAGTGAAGCCTCTGTTACAAAACACCGCGAAAATCGAGGAATATTGTTGACGTCACACGAAAAAAAAAACCACGCGAAGACAACTACGACAACAGACAGAGTTCTAGCACCGCCACACAAAACGATCCAGTGAAATGGCTACTCGAATAATGTGATTCAAATCTTGAAACTAAATAAGAGAAGATGAAGACTAATAATGCTTGATAAACTAGTTACTAGTTTACTGTAGGTAGAATCGTATTGTAAAAAAGTGAGTAATATTGTTTCTTTTGGTCACTTTTGTGTCTTGAGTTCTGCGTTCTGCCCTCCTTTCTAGTTCACACACTCTTGTGTTAATCCTTGTAAGCTAAAAGTTCGTGTATGTTCCGCTTCTGTGGTAAGCGCCACAGAACCTCCTTTGAAGTCAGATTGGTAGAATATCCGTTACGTTTCAAACATGGCTGCCTCTTACACATTGCCACCACATTTAAAATTTCCATCTTCCTTAAATTCTCTAATTTTTTTGGATGCGTTTTCGAGCAGCTCACTATGGTTTTATTCCATGAAAATAAACCCTCATTCGAAAAAAAAAAAAAAAAATGTGAGGCAAATTCCCCATTGAGTCAGGTAATAGTTCCTCACTGTGTTTTCTCTCCTCGTTCTCCTTCCTCATTCTTATCCTTTTACGTTCCAGTGCCTGGTGGTATATTGGAATAGTTCCCGCTATCACTTGTGATGCTTGTCCTGAGACATCATCTTGGACATAGCTTAACGTTAACGTATCGATGTGATGCTATTGAAATTTTTATGGCCTGCGAGCATTGATGGAACTTGGAAGAATGTTGAGAGAACTTGGAAGTGGTGTCTATGGTGAAGTGATGGAAAATGTCAGACCCAATTGATAATTTGTAGGAGTTAGAGGTATGGAGGAAGTCTCACTTCACAAGTATCAATCCCCATAAAACCGTATTTACTGCCAATTAAAGGAAGAACTTAAGGAAGGATCTAAGTAACCACTCACAGGCCTAGTATCCAGTCTCGGCCTGGATTTGAACCCAGGACGCCTCTTACTCAATACACGAGATGAGTCTCCACAGCACACGTGCACTCTCCCCTCTCATTTTGACGTCCTCTGACTCTTCCTGGGTTATTTCCTTTTTTTCTTCCGTAATAAATTAACGGTGCACCAGAGACCCGATCAACCGGTTACTTCCCAGTTCACAACGATATCCGATATTCCTCGCCGTAAGGATATTTTCATTGAGAAAAGACACCGACCGCGACTGATCGCGTAGCGATAAAACGTTTCGAGGTATAAATGAATGTAAAATCCCACTCGGCAACTTTTTCTCGCCGGCTCGTTGAATATAAATGGAGCGCTCAAGATCGTGATGTCCAGAGTCGTAAATTTGTCGTTCCATTCGTTCTACCACCGCATCTGTTGACCCAGGTCGCCTCTAAACAGTTTCAAATTTCACTACAATTCATCGGTTTATCGACAGCATTTCATTGAAAATACTATTCTAACGTACCTACTCACTTTCATTGAAAATATTATTTTAACGTACTTAAATTAAAGGGAGTAGTACGCTTTTAGCGCCCCCTGGGCGCCTTCCTTCAGTTTTCCCTTCACAAATCCCACAATTACGTACTAAATTATTTGAAATTTTAACTTTTCTTCACACCTGTAAGCATGCCTGCTGTAAATTTTGTCCAAGCCGTTCAAATAAAAAAAAATCTCTGTTTGTACAATACTACGCCCAGAAACTCTGAAAAAATATAAAACTGCCTGTGCAATTCGTTTTTTTCTCCTCCTTGCCGTTTTTGCGAAAATGTATATGTTCCCTTTTGATTAAGAAAAATCCTCAATTGAACTAATCGTTAAGAATAGTAGGACATAAATAACTTACTGTAAACGATGAATCCACATTTTATTTAATTAGTTATTATTCATCAATGTTTGAAGTGCTAAATTATAATTTTCTTTTTTTTCAGGTAAGTTTCAAGCTGGTTTAAGTATACTTCCTGCAGTCTACTCGAGGTGAGTTCGCTTATAAGGTTTGCAATAGTTTACCACATTAGCGCCGTGGTCGTGTAGATTCAGTCTCTTAACACTTTCCTTCCAATAAGAAACGGAGAACAGGAAAAATCCTCAAGTTGGTTATTTCGAGGAATGACTCCTCAGGGTGGGAGGAAAAGGTGAAAGTTTTCCTGCTACGAGCGCCCGTCGAAAACATTTTCAGCTGGACTGAGTTACTATTCGGATACGGGGAGGGAAAAAGAAGGGCCACAATTATTGTAAAAAGGATGGTAGGTTGTAGGGATGTCTCAAATACAGCAAATCAAGGACAAGGGATGGTCAGTATAGAACTGCAGTCCATAAAATTGCGCCTACAGGAGGGGATGAGAAGTTACTATGAAGACTGCTGGTAGGCTGTATAAAGATTCTGAAAGGTGTGGTCCTTACAAAAAAGGCCAAGGGTTCAGGCAGTTTAAATACAGCCATGTACGACACTCCAATACTCAAAAACCATTAATCAAACATTATATATAAATTAAAATAAAAATATAATTAAACATTTGAAACTCCATTAAAAAAAACCCTTTGGCATAATGCAATTTGAATTTTTGGCAAACTTTTGGCATACCTACTAATTTCAACTTTCGGCAAATCCATTACGTTTCGACAACTACTGTAGTCCTTGTCCACCTTTATTCCCTCTACAATGTTCAATAAAGAGTTTTTTCTCTCGCTCTCATAATAATAATGCCTAATACTCTTTATTTGTTCACCCTTAATACAGGTATAAATGCGTCAACAATAAATTTACAAATAGGTATGAGTTTAAAAAAAATAAAAAATAAATTTACAATGAAAATGTGAGGGGGTGTCCGGCCGGTCCCGGACCCACCCACCATGGCGGCTCTCGGGGCCACCTCCTATTTCTAGGTAGGCAGCCATATTTACAGCTCGATGGTCCTTATATAGCAGGGACCAACAACCATGCGAACCGCCCCCGGACCACCGGATATTCTATCAAGTTATCAAAAACCCAAACTTGAAGAGTTTTCTTTCAAACAGGCTTATATCCATTTTTTACAATTTTTGTTTTTTACGGATTCTGAATCTTTAGGATAAGGTTTATCATCTCACGAGTTCAATTCCTTCCGAAACGGGTTGAATCCAGCTTTAAAAGCTTGCTAAAAATCGGGTTTGCCGACAAAACAACTTATACCCATCCCATTGCATTAAAAATTTTTTTTGGGGGGGTTTTTGGATTCTACATAATATGTAGAATCCAAACCCCGCCCCCAAAAAAAATTGTAGGTATATTATACCTACCTTGAAACGTAACCATCAAATTTTGAGTGGGGTTAGAATATTTTTAGGGTTAGAACCCTGGACAACTTCCTTCACCATGAAATTAGTTTTTCTCAATTTCCCACATAACATCCCAAGTTGATTTAAGCCCGTTCTTTAAAAAAATATAGGCCACATCCTATCGAATGTTTCCAAGGCTTGAATTATGTTTTGTGCCGTATTTGGTCTGCGAGTTAGCATCCCCGCGAAAGTAGCTTTGCAGGTGCAACCAGTCGGCTTTGATTTGACTTGAGCGATTGAGTCGTTAGAAGCAGTTATCCTTGCAAGTGCAATCGAGGGAGAAGTCGGACGGCTATGACAAATCGCTTCCTAAGTCGAGCAGATGGGAAGCCGGCTTCCGATGCCTTTCTGACCCTTCCTGCTCCAACGCCATCCTCGTCCACGCGACCTACCTTCGGCCCGCTGCGTCGGTCTCGTCGCCCCGGGCAACTTGACACCGCTCAAGGCCTCCACCAGGTTCACGCTTCGACCACGTGATGCCTCTGCCTTTCAATGGGTCGTAAGATACTGTAGCGCCTCTTCTCGAGTTTTCCATCCAGATGTCCCGTGGTTCACTGAGCAAAAAAAGAAAAAGTTCCTCCACGCTGCACTTGGCAAAGGAAGATCCGCACGTGCTACGGGCATTCCATTAGCTATTCATGGTGGTTGACTCAATGAATATTTATCCACCACCATCAGCTTCTAAATTGAGACAACCTGAATTGAAAGAACAGTTGTCGATACTTCAGTAATTGGTAATTGCACTTACAATCGCCTTCGATTCGTGCTAAGCCTGAGCATGCCGTGTCGCGTGTGGCGGTAGGTGGAATAGGGTCATTTGATACAGTAGAAAAGGTTACTGTTATTGCACACGATTTTCTTAGGAAACACATATTGGGACTCTTCAAATCAAGTTGAACGATTTGAATGGAGCACTAGACCTCTCAGTATTAAATTAGCCGTGTGAAGGAAATATTTAAAACGACATCTGACATCCTTGGTATTGTAAACTATCATCATGGAGGAGCCAGTGACCAGGGGAAGACGAGTACCAGCCTTCACTCTACCAATTCACTTGCAATAATCAAACAGACACCGGTAATGTTATATGAAAAAATGTATTAACGAAGAGAGTTTTACAAGAAAAAGTGTGTTTTACTTTGGAAAATATATATTGGGGCCAATCTGCATAAACCGTAGCTGTAAAAATTACCAGATTCTCTTTTCGGGTTTTCGAGGTAGATTTTTAAACGAAACTAAAAAGTGGGGGTTTTTCGACAATTAAAGTCCTTTTTTCCGTTTCCAATCGCTTTATTGGTGGAGAGCTTTCGACAACCCACTGGTTGTGATTTTCAAAAGAATGAAAACCAGAATGACAACCAGACAAATTGAAAATGACAACCAGAGGGTTGTTGAAAGCTCTCCAGCAATAAAGTGATTGGAAACGGAAAAAAGGACTTTAATTGTCGAGAAATCCCCATTTATTTTGAAAAAGAAAAAGTCCACAACCACAAGATATTGTAGAAACTCAAGAGCCAAACTGGCAGATCGACCCTTTGTGCGCTGCCAATCTGACTTTCTTTCCCATTTTCCTTTCCTTCATAATTCATTCCACTGATAAATATTATAAACTTGTTATAATTCAGTTCTAGATTGATTTACCCTTGCAATGATAAAAGAATCTTTATATAATTGAGACCAGAGGTTTCTAAAAGTGCTATTTAAAAATCAGATTGGAAAAGCTTTAAAGTTTCTCTCTCATCAATGTTGCTAACCCTTGAATGAACAATGAATGTAACATGATTTCGGAAATCTTTCAATTGAATTATCACCTAGCTGTATTTTGCTCCAAAAAGTAAATTATTTAGAAATTCTTTAAAGATTCCATCAAAGAAGATACTGATGGTAGGGATTCGTTAGCTCTCATAATAAACCAATCCAGCACTAAGCTAAAAACGTCTGCCAAGTGGTGTGGCACATAGCTTCCTCGTATCCATAACCCGATTGTATAGATGATCCAATGCATAGTAGTTAATCACAAAACATCAATTTATGAGTACCTTCCACTACTCTCATAGGGGACCATCTACAAGCTAATCTGAACAATCCTGAGAAATTTCGTCGAAATCGGATGGAAATTGTAGAAGTTATGGCTGTTGCAAGGAATCCACGTTTGCGCATGCGCAGCAACTACTATTGGTCTGGGGGCGATGATTTTCATAGAGGACCATCTACACGCCAATCTGAACAATCCTAGAAAATTTCATCAAATTTGGATGAAAAATGTAAGTGTAAATGTAAGGCTGTTACGAGGATTTTACGTTTGCGCATGTGAAGAGGCTACTGTCAATTTTAAGGCCTTGATTTTCATTGGAGACCATCTACAACCTTATCCGCAAAATCCCTGAAAATGTCATCGAAATCGGATGAAAATTGTTGAAGTCATGGGTGTGGCAAGAATTTCATGACAGACACACAGACAGACAGACACGGTACTAAAATTGTTCAGAAAGGTCTGAAACGTAAAATGCTTGTGAAAATTTCGATTTTGAAAAACCTTTTTTTCCAACCTTGAAAAGTGAAACAAAGCTTCCGCTACCTTGGTAGATTCGGAAGCCAGTTTGCTAAAATGTGTTCCATTTGAAGTACTTTTAGCGCATTCTATCGACCAAATCGAAATTCCATCAGAATGGAAGAGTAACCTCTAGGGAACTCAAAGAGGCAAGTTCAGTCTAGTCCCTTGAAATTCAAGGCTTGGGGAGTAGGAAATGTTGAAGCAGTTCCCCAAAACATTCCTTGAAAATTTGGTCATTCACTCATGCAGTACGAATGGGGCTAATTGATATTCTAGTGATGTAAGAAGATTCCTTATCATACCAATCCTAAATTCTAAATTGAGTATTTTCCGGTGATTAAGGTCCTCTGGTGTCGGCCGAAGAAAGGATAGAAAGAAGAATCGTCAAACTTTACCAAATACTAACTGCATTATTTTATCATTCTGTAGAGATGAATTGAGGGGAGATTCGGAAGACGTCAATAGATCTACCTTACACCCAATTAATAATAGCATACTACCATGGACTCTGTATCCACAATCCTGGCTGAAGGGTGTTTCCTGCGGCAACTTTGTGTCCCAAACCTTCGTCCATCAAAAACAATAGATAGCAGGTTGAAAATGACGACAATGCGGTGACAAAATGTGGTGAGTCATTGGGAGTCATTACCCAACCATATCTTCCCACGGTGTATTTTTGGAAGCCACACGCTATGAAAGGTGGTTTTGTAATGATAATATGTTAATATTCCAAAGATAATAGTTTTTTGTTACATTTCACGATTAATTATTGATTAGTATTCAGGACCCTTTGAAAGATTTCTAAACAAGAAACGTAAAAAAATCTGGTCTGCCCGAATCATACCTTAAACTTAATCCCCATTAAGTCGTTAACCCTTCTCCTGTGCCTCCTCCTAATTGCTAAGACGTCCTCGAAATTCTTCTGGCGAAGATATAAGACCGGGATGGCGCTTTACAATTGGGCTCTGGCACTCCGTAATTAAGTTCCCACCCTCCTGGCTCAGGGCGCGCTCCGACGTTATGTGACTTGATCACAGTCTATCTTCTCCGAGACTACATATTCTCCGCCCTGTCCTTGGTACCACCGCAAGACTTTCCCTGCGTCTCCGACGGTGAAAAAAAGATTGTTCCTGCAGTCCCCAACTTTCCCAAGTCTACCGACAAGAACTCCCGTTCGATGACCTGGACATCCCCTCGGGAGTTGGATATGGAGAGTACCGTTCAACTGGAGCGACATTGCAACTCTTCCACAAATCTTTATTCCAAAACTCCCTCAAACTCTTTCCCTATACAGAGGAACGGAATCAGCGATTCCGCGGATAGCTATTTGGGTTCCTGTAGAGATACCTGATCTACCATCATTATAGGCACCTGCCAAGTTATTATCTACCGATGCTTCTGAAACTGCGCATCAAAAACCAGTCTACTGACCTATTTCGATGTACTGGTTCTACAAGGTTTCTTAGTTTAGACTCAGTGAAATCTCAGCTACACCGTCCGAATTTCGCAGTATAAAGCCAGAGGCGCTTCAAAGATAAGCAAAGTATCGACTACCTACTCAGTATTCTTATAGCTAGCCGGTAATGTGCTTGTGTGAAAGTGGGTTTTGAGCTCCTAGAGCAGCTCTTCCTTAGCAGCAGGGAATCAAACTGAGAACTCACCACAATGGGGGATGCGCCTTGATTTTTTTTTAGATTTTTAATCGAAAGTAGACTACATCCTGAGAATTTTGGCACCAACCTCGACCTTCTAGCGTGAGTAGATCTGTTTCTATGATTTTTCAAAGTTTCGACCGTTTATGACGTCACGCGCCCCTCTCGCCTGGGCGGGACCCCCCAGCCCACTGTGACGTCATAAACGGTCGAAACTTTGTAAATTCATAGGAAAAGATCTACACACGCTAGAAGGTCGCGGTTGGTACCAAAATGCTCAGAATGAGGTTTACCATAGATCAAAAATAACAATAAACCGTTTTTCCTACCCAGGCGCATTCCCAACCACATTCTCTCATCTGCCAAACTGCTTATGCGATGTAAAACAGGGCTTATCGTGTGGACTGAGATATACTATTATTATCTTGTATTCGTTGCAATTAGATTCGTTTTAGAAATCATGTTACGTACCTACATTGTGGATTTGGTCAGCAACATAAGTGGGAATACCTTAGAATGCTCTTTCAAATTGTCGGAGTTGTAGTACTGTCGTAATAATAATAATATCATTTTTATTTGTAGCGGCCAAACTGGCATTACAAACGTCAGTAAGTAATACAATTGTATAAATATAGAATAGACAAAAATTGAATAGAAATAACAATAAGAAAATCAACAAGATTGTCCCATTTGAACGCCCCAATCGCATCATCAATTTTAAAATTTCATCCGCAAGAAATCGCTCGGGTCGTATAATTCGGCCTTAATCAAAATGTTCTTGATTTCATTCTTGAACGATGGGAATTCAAGCTTACGGATGTTGACCGGGAGATGGTTAAAAAACTTCACACCAATATATGCAGGGCTTATCCTCATCGTAGTTGTCAAGCGAGTAGTATGAATGTATAAGTCGTTACGACGCCTCGTTGAATGGTCATGAAGGTCTGTTCCTTTCTGGAAAATGTCAATATTTTGGCGGACGTATAATAGGCATGCATTCACAAATAATCCTGGAAGCGTCATCAAATTCAAATACTTGAATAGCCTACGACAGCTCTCATTCCAGCCCAAGTTACGGATCGTTCTGATCGCCTTCTTTTGAAGTTTGAAAATTTTCACGCTGTGGGACGAATTTCCCCTCAGAAGCACACAATACAACAACCGGCTTTGGAAACAATCACAATAAATGGATCTTAGAACTTCAGGTGAAACATTCCCGGCCAACCTACGAAGCATGAAGTTGCAGGAGGCCAGTTTTGAGGACAACGACTCAACATGATTTGCCCATGACAGTCTGCCGTCAACCACAAGGCCCAACAAATCTACTGAATCGGACGTACGACCGTTCAAATCGAAGTTTAAGCTTTGGGTCTTTTCTTCATTGAGGCGGAGAGCATTTAGTGAGCACCAGTCAGTCACTAATGTGGAAACTCGATTAATCTTACCCTGGAGGGCTTCCTTCGATGAACCCCTGTTAACGGCAGTTATGTCGCCTGCAAAAAAATTGAAAAAACAGTCGCCGGTAAAAGCCAGATCATTTATATATAATATAAATAAGCACGGGCCCAGTCCAGAACCCTGTTTAATTCCGCAGGGGATCGGTACATGATCAGATGATTGACCGCCGTAGAAAGTCACCTGATGCCAGCCCTCCAAATAGCTTTTGAAAAATTGTAAAGAGGGGGTAGAGACCCCGTAATACAAAAGTTTTTCGAGTAGCAGGTACTTGAACCACGTACCAATACCAGGCAGGAAATGAAAAATTCATGAACACATAGAATCCAATCATTATAAAAATTTCGGAAGCGACATTTACCGCAAAATAGGAGTGACTCTGGGCTACCTTTTTTGAAACGTTAACTCTCTGAAGCTACACAATTGTGCTTCTGTCGGTCTTATTCGATGAAGGGACGGTCATAAGTGGACATTGTCTCGGTTGCCAACTGTCAATGTCTGTTTGTGTGGAGTTGGAATTTTTTTTTAGCGTTTTCTACCTATTTCGGTACTTTGAGAGTTAGCCAGGAAATGTGGTTCGTTGCGCATATTCGCCTCATTTTTGGCAAAAAAGTATCTTGCTCATCCTTTCAATTAAATTATTATCGTAGGGTGTTTACATTAAACCTTAAATCTTGAAAATAGACATTGAGGTTTAAACTTGGGACCACTTTAATTTGTTCTTTAGCAGTTTTTCATAAGTTCAAGTCACGTTCTGGGAGTGTTACCTTTACTCATCTTTGTTGTGGCTATATTGAGAAACACACATGGGTGCATAGTTGCAGACTGGCACGAGAATGTAACACCTATGGTGTAACACCTATGTTCCTGCCATAGCCTAGAGATTGATTCTGCAGCTAATTTGTGGCTATTTTTTAACCCTCTTAAAATCCGACTTTTTCGCTTTTAAGATTTATTTAGTGTTTTCGACCTTGTACCATTAAAATGTTAATAACTCCATTAATTTACTGGATAAATTTAAATTTGACGATACCGTTGAAAAGAGCGTTAAATTCCCCTGACGGGAGGATTCGGAGTGTCTCCTCCGCCGCCGCTCCTCCCACTCTCCATCCAACCCCGATTCCTCCCGTCAAACCGTCGATTTCGTTGAAGAAAAAAATCACGTTTTTTCTCATTCAAGCGCGGTTTTATCCATTAATAAAAATATTGGAAACAATTCTGACCATACCGTTGGAAAGCTGAGCTCTTGGGTCAACTTTTAGGCGTACAGGCAAGCATTTACACGCTGGAAAGCAGGGACTTATGAGCGATTGAAAAAAGTTGAGATATTCAAGATTTGACCATTTTTCCTGTTCAAGTTCATTTTTCACCCCTTTGGCCTTATTTAAAAAACTTTGGTTCTCCATTAGGGAATTTAACTCTCTTTCCAATGGTATCGTCAAATTTGAGTTTATCTAGTAAATTGGAGGAATTATTGACATTTTAATGATACAAGGTCGAATACGCGAAATAAATCTTAAAAGTGAAAAAAGTCGGATTTTATGGGGTTAAAAATAGTCGTGAGACCAAAAACGTCACAAATTAGTTGTAAAAAATCAATCCTTAGGCTATGGCAGGAACATAGGTGTTACACCCTGTATTATATGGCGTGAGAGGCTCAAGAACGTACATAAACCGTAACAGGTATTTTTGTTTAAAAATTATCAGACGTACATCCTGATATTATATGGTGGTTAGGGTTTTTTCTTCTAATAAAATAATTGGGGTTTTTCTTGGCAATAAGTCCTTTGTTGTTACCAATCACATGTATTTCTGTAGAGATTTCGACTATCCCCTAGTTGTCATTGTCAATCCTAGACAGCAGAGTGGAAATTCACTCTAGTTGGCAACAATGGCAATAGGTACCTACTTTGGAATTATGTAGTGGAATGAAATATTGCAAAATGACTTATCTAATCAAAGATGAATGGATGAAATCGATCCTGTTGTAGTTGGACAAATCGGTTTCCTGTCGATTCCAATTCTCTCAGATGGGCAAGTGAAAAAAGTGTGTGTCATCCAACTTATTTCTGTACGTTTTCAGTTCAATTTTTCCACGAGCTGCCAGAATTATGATGAAGAAACATGAAACATTGACAACATAACAAAAAAATCAATCAATACAATAAAAAATTGTGTGGTTTAATGATAATCGTCATTTCATACCCAATCCTAGAGACAAGCTGAAAACAAATTTCCCACAATTTTGATACCCGTAATTTAGAAAATATGTGAATCTTAGCGTTTTAGACAAAAATGGGTAGATGATGACTCAAGTAATGCGCAGAAAATACTGGAATTGTTGTAGGACCTCGGGTTTGCGAAAGCGTACCTCCCATTGTGGTTATGAAAAAATTCCAAGGACATTTTTACTGTAATTACGGATAATGTAGCGCGGGGAAAGGCAGCGTGGGAACTATTTTTTCTACTTCTGTGCTGCACCACAGACTCATAGTAACTACTTTCACGGGCACTTGAGGTGCGTTTTCTCAAACTTCTCACTCGAAACTATGATATTACTTACTGGAAACTATATTTTAATCCTTATAACTTATGATAGGGAAGCTTATCATGGAGGGTGTGTAAAAAATTTGGGACTCTTAAAATTTAAAAAATTACTCATATCGTAGCTTTGCTCATTTTGTGAAATTTGCGTGAACTGTCTGAACAGAAGGAGCTGTAAGACTGGGTTACGATCAAATACTCGCAAATATATTCACCATCCCGTGATTTATCTGAATTTCATCGCCAAGGGGGTGAGCAATATTATTTCTGAGACAGCTTCACGAAAATTCTCGGGAAAATGGATACGTTTTACGACATGGAAAAGCCTACCGGGGATGTAAGTCCTGTACGAATGTATGTGTAAATTATGTCCCGCCGAGGGAAGAGGGATCCAAACCCTTGGACAAGTAGTTTTTTTTAAAGATAATGTGTATTTTGATTAAGACCAATTACAACGTTTTATTGTTACAATTGTTGACTAGCTACATCAAAGACTGAGGTAGTCATCTTTACGCTTAAGTGCATACCTACCATCATCCCAATGCGGATTGCAAATGCCTAAATAACAACTAAACCAGCAGCCAGATATTTAGGAGTCATGTTGGACACCAATATCACTTTTGGCGAACATATAACTCCGATAGAACAGCACATAACAGCAGCTCTTTGTCACCTAATGAATAACATAAGCGGCCCTAGACCGTGCAAGAGACGCCTAATGGTGACAGTTGGGCAGTCAATTCTCTTGTATGGAGCGGAGGTATGGGCAGACGTATTGAGTGTGACATGTCTCCGTCAGAGATTAATAGCTGTGCAGAGTAGAGGAGCCCTACGAATCGCCTGTGCTTACCGAACAGTATCAGAACCCGCTATCTTTGTCCTCATGAGTGTCATACCCATTCAGCTGATGGCTTCAGACAGGAAAAGAATCTTTGAGAGAAGGGATGAAGAAAACAGGGCCTGCACAGCAAAGGAAGTAATGGAGCGCACAATGGGAAACTGGCAAGATATATGGACGGGAGAACATAAGGAAGGTGGACTGCACGGCTGGTGCCAAACATTCAGACGTGGATGGAAAGGAAACATGGAGAAGTGATTTTCTTTCTTACGCAGTTCTTTACAGGACATGGACTTTTTGCCTATTTGCATAAAATTGGGAAGGTATCTGCCCCAACATGTCTTCACTGCCAGAACAAAGACGACGATGATGTGCTCCACACCTTCTTCAAATGCATCAAATGGGAGCCTGAAAGAGACCAGCTGATGACAGACCTGGAGTTAGCTCCCCAGAGGATGTTGTCAGCAGGATGCTGGAAGGTGAAAGGAGCTGGACTGCTGTAGCAGAGTACATAGAAAGCATCCTGACAAGGAAGATACTATTAGAACGAGAAAAAGAGAGGAGGGTGCATCTGGTCCGCCCCCTCACCCAGAACTGATTAAACGCCCCAGGACTCAGCCCGAAGTAATGTGTTGAACGGCTCCGGGCTGAGTTCCAACGTGGGAGAAAAAGAGGTGTTTTTTGTGGGTGTAGGCCCACATAACCCGAAGACGCGGACCCTTCAGGTATCACCTGCCTGCCGGAAAAAACTCCATTATGGTTTTGTAAACCAGTAGTCTGTTTCGAACGGATAGGTAGTGACTAAGGAGTAGGAGTTTGAGCATGTTAATCCGAATTCTGAGTCGCTTCAGAAGTTCGGACACATGACATTGGAATGTGAGTCTCTTGTCGAGTGTGATTCCCCAGATGTTAGTAGAATTTGGTTTGAGGAAAGGTCTCGTATGGGTACCCGATTGAGAGGTCTTCATATTTATATCTGTACGTGAAAGTCAATATGATTTTCCTGGGTTGATTTTCATGCGCACTATTGAGCGAGCGAGTCATCGTGATGTCTTTTTTGTATTCATCCATGTGAAAATCTGCCAAGGGAGTAGGGTAGTATAACACTTGTCAATGGAGGGGGTAAGGAGTAAGTATCCAAAGGATAGCTGCCAAAGGAGTGTTCAATATGAAGTCTGCCAAGAATGTGGGCAGTGTTCGAGACGAAGGAGTTGGACAGACCGGTACAGCTCCACCTCTAATTCTCATCCATATCCTCTTGTAAAAATACTACAATCCTGCTAGGCCACCACCAACAAGTCTTTTCATTCACTTTGATTAGCGAGAAATTTTGTTTACGTTTTTAGACTGCGGTTTCATTGAATTTTGATCAGATGATTAATAACTGGTTGTTTTTGTGTTGTTCATTGTTTTGAGATATTAGCGGAACCAAACCCAGACAAATATTATTCTGAGAAACCACGAAGAATTGACATCGAATATTATTTGTTTTTAGTGGTTTCCAACTATTTATCCTCGGACACGCCTCAAAAATCCTTGTTCGTTCTATTTCTTCTCTAATTCCACGGGTTTTGTTTTCTACTATTTTCGGTGGATGACTCGGACGTACTGCTAAAAGCTAGTGGGACGTGCAATCGTTTAAAAAATCCACTTACTGCGTCGGCCATCAACCCATCATCCGTCTGACAAGTTGAAAGCTCCGGGAATTTTCCGTACTTACGTATGCATAGGCTCTCGAGAAACCTTTCAATGGGCACTAACATCACTGAAACGGATATTATTGTTTGAAGAACGCATATCTAGGTCTTTAATAAGTATTGCAACAGAACGTGTCTGCTTATGAAGGACTCGCGAAGTCTGCGTTTTACAGTCTCTGTCGGCCTTAAGAGGAGAGATAAAATGGATCAACTATTTAGTGAGGTTCACGATCCTTGTAATTCAGCATAATGTTTTATGAGTATCTGGTCCAAAGAGGTCATTTCTCCACTACACTATTCACGGCCCCTTTGGACTAGTTTCTCCAAACTGGTCAAATGCCATTTTTGGACTATTCTCCTGCTCAACCCATCTTTCATCAGAATAGATCTTTTTGTCCTCCAAATCAATAGAGTGGGCAAACTGTGTAGCATGTAGCGACAGTTCATGTAGGACTGTTTCCCTCATTGACAGGGGAAACTTGTCTAGAATGGCAGAAGGGGGAAATGTTCCAAAGTAGTATTTTCATTATGGGTACGTAGTGAAATACCTAGTTTTGCTCCTGGTCCAATTCTAAGGTTCTACATTTTGTGCTCAGTTTCCCCATACTGATTATCCTGAGTAGCCACCATTTATGGTGGTTCCACCTGAAACTGTTTGAGCCCCCTCTTTCATCGTAGTCAATTTGGTGAGATGTATTAAGCTGATTCAAAGCTTACAATTAAGGAATGGCCATTTTATAATACCCGTATGATCATCAAGAAGATCCCCAGTAAACTGATCCTTAGCATGTTCAAGGGAAAAGTGTGGATAAGCAATGGATCGGTTTTTCTGATGACCAGCTTCGTGTTGTTTATTGCTCTGATCCCCTTTTGATTCTGTAAATGTGTCTCACCAGCAAAACTTCCCCTCTCCGTTTTCCTCCAGTTTCCTCAATCCAACCGTCAGTAGAACAATTTACTGCTGATTCAAATTTTTTGTGTGTGGAAATTTCACAATTTATCGTTTAAACAATGGTTTATTTCCATAAAAAGAAAATAACCCGCTGAGGTGGGATATCCAGTTATCAAGAGAACCAAAGCAGCCCTGGAGGAAGCGTTCCATGTATACTTTTCAGGACAAGATCCTACATTGCCATCTACCTGGACTGGCCCAATCCAAGTACCTAGTCGTCAGAACAAACTACCTCATCCCATCAAAATCGATCAAATTGTGTTTTGGTCAGATAAATTTCCAGGCAACTTTTTGAAGTTTTCTTATTGATAGATCGTGCTGCGTTACTTGCAGCTCAACTGGTGGAGTTTTTGTTTTCATCTCATTTCGAACTTTTGCCTAGATTTTCAATTTATCGATTTATTGATCTCTGTAAGGGTTTCTCACAATCCGATAAGAAGGTATAATGTTTACTGATCTTGCCTTTTGGTGGAATATTCACTTATACAGCTCCTATTTTCGTTTCCAATGCCATCATCGCTTTGTTTTGTGTCAGAAAGCGTCCCGTTATCGCTTCTGGGCGTCTCTCGTTTCACCGGAGCGCATCTTATCCCTCAAAGAAGGAATTCCTCACGTTCAGATCTCTTCTGCGTGGTTAGTGTAAAGTTTCCCGCTGGGGTCTCGCAAATGATTATCGAACGTCTGAAATCTGCCGACCCTCCTCCCGTCCATCCGCACGGAAACCGGTTTAGACTGCACTCGGAGGTGAAGGGGATATGAGATGGCAGTATCGAGCGAGCACCCTTATTCAGCCCTTTTCGCTCCGTCATATCTCCTATTTGTCGAATTTCAATCGATAGTAGACTAATGCAAAGTTATTGTTTACTCGTCATCAACACCAAGAAGGAATGGCAGGTTTCTTTGAATTGTTGGAGCATTAGGTAGGTACCTACATAGATAAGAATTTAGATAGGGAGCAGTGATGACTGAGATGCGATTTTATGAAATTCGCGTTTATCATTAAAAATGGGTTCATTCTGGGTGCTTATGACATTTTCTAAAAATTAAGTAGTACCTACTTAAGGTAAGCCGAATCTGTTAAATCATGGTTATACCAACTTGTTTTGTATTTTTCTTAAACAATTAGAACTGTTTCTTCCAAGAAAGAAGGTGAAGGTCCGTGGGAATCATCATGTTTATGAGAAGAGCGGTAGGGTTCGAACTTTTATCTTTATGGGAATCACAAATGGACAAACAAGACCTCGATAATACGGTTGGTTCTGAATTCGGGTGTAAATCGCCGCATACCTTCACTTAAGTTCCAGATTTTGACAATAGTTCCTGTCTTGTCCACATTAGTCTGATTTTTTGTTGGTGCCGTTCAAAGCTGCAGGAGGCTTCTCCAGTTTGTAATATTTTCCTCAAGCGGTTTCCTTGTTGGTGTACTAGTCTTTTCAACTAAAACAACAAAACAATATAATCTGGTGACGACAAGATTGCATCACTAGTTTCATTTTGTTGTCTTGACAGTCATTACGAAACAATGTTGTTAATTTTCAATACTCTGAGCTGTTTTGTCTGCAGATTCTGAAAATGTAGTCATGAATCCAAAATTAGTTCGCACTTGTTTTGCCTGTCTCGTAGTAAGGTGCCCCGAAAACTCTACTGCGCAGTTCCTAAAGGGGGTACCCGAGCAGCTGCAGATTTACCCTTCGCCAAATAGCTCGCGAACAATTGCTTCACTGAACAATGGTCTTATGCCCATCGATCCACAAAGGAGTGACTCACTCACTCTGCATGACGAAACGTGGAAGCTTCATTATTTTCGCTAGTTCAAAGATTGAAAAAGACTCTTTTCTCCTCGTTGTACATTGAGCAGGATGAAAGCGATAATTATTGAACAAAGCTCGGAGAGCGGTCAATTAAAATCATGGTAAACCAGTAGATCTAGTTACTTGTGCGTTGCATTTGGCCATGCGTGTTGAGGTTGTTATGGGCTGCATGATTCATACTGCTGGGATCTGCGGGGATCGTGGGTTCAAGGCTCATCGCCGGCAGCGTGCGTTTTTCGGCGGTCGGGGCTTTCATCGCCCCCTCTTGTCGCAACCCAAGGTAGGTGAAGCGCTGGGAAGCCATGAGCGAAATCTTCAGAACAAATTCTGATCTTCCGTTTGGAAGACAGCTGATGACGTCCTCGACGCCAAGAATGGCAATCGGACGAAAATCCAACCTGAAATTGTTGTTTACTTACTTACTTACTGCTGATCCGACATCCTCCCAGTCACTTCTAGTGATTTTCTAGGGAGTTTGAAAACACTATTCCAGAGGTCCTCCCCGTTGGGGTGTGAGGAGAGAAGTTGTTCAGACTTCCTGATTATTTTCGGCAGTCCCCAAGTGGTTGTGAACTGGATTTCAGACCTCTGTAGGATGTACAGGAGAGAAGTTATTCTGATTCATCTATCTGATCTGCCGCTGCCAGTGGCTCTCAAATGAATGAACCTGTACCAAATTCCAGCGTTCCTGATAAAGTGAGGGCGAAGTTAGTTTCATTGCAGACCCGGCTAATCTGGCTCATTCCCAGGAACTTTCTGTCACCATGGCTGCCAGCTGTTAATTGGGTTTAATTGCTTTCACGGCTAACCAGACTCCCTCCCAAAATCAAATTCCAGAGCTATAAGATGAACAGGAGAAAACTTGGAATCTGCCAAACAGCTGGTCACTCCTAGATACCCTTTCAGTGAATCTCGAGTGGCTGAATTTGAACCAACTCTCTGCGCTCTGGAATGGACAGGAGACAAGTTTGTTTCATTCACACCATTTTCAGCTCACACCTCTGATTTTATTTCCTTCTGGTCACTCTGATGATCAGAAAAGAAGGTCGTGATGTGAAGATGGTGGTTAGTAGCTTTGTGATGATAAATTTTCAGGTGTACTCCATCGATCGCTCAACTGATTTGACCTCTTCCTAATCACATTCATGAGGCAGTGCACAAAATATGTTAACTTCTCTGTTCGAACTTGGGCGTTAGTGTACTTGACTCAGTCAGATAACGAAGGAATGAAATCATGACATGGAAAATATGTACTCATACCCAAGCACTAAGAGTAGGTTTTGTTAGGCGCCTTTCCTATTAGTTTGTTCATCTTCTCGAATAGGTTGTGGTTAGGTGATTCGTCACTCTTCAGCTCCCATTTATTTATAGTTTATTGGTGACTACTTGCACTCAAAGATACGTCGTTTTCAACATATTGCACAATCTTGTGCTAAACCATTCAGTGTTTTAGAAACAGCTCGTGTCTATAAAAAATCAACAGTAAGGTTTATCTATAAAACCCGTGTCATTTATGTTATTCATCAAGTATTCGCAACCAGTTTAGTGCGTGGTAGCGTTGAAGTACGTGCCAACAGACCAAATTATCTGGATGGATCAATTTTCGAATCCCACTAAGCTCCTTTGAATATTCTAGTTGTCAGCTTTTTCGCCCGTCTAGTATTTGAATGATGTTTAGAAGTGGTGTAGGCGCCAACCTGTTCCTTGTCTTTTCGAAAGGCACTTGTCGAAATAGAATTATGCCATATTCAGAGAACGTTCGTAGCTCACAATAACCGACCCCAGCTTCTGGGAATTCTGTCCACCCTCGTTCCTTCCCAGACCTGGCAACCCACCTTGATGCCTTCTCCACGTGGACTGCACTCAGCACGTGGGTTGATTCCGTAGGAGAATTCTTTCGTCTTCCATAACCAATCGTCTACCCCTGGGTTATGCAAACTCTTATTTAGGTATCCAATACAACGTGTTGTTGATGCTTTGCGGTCTGGTTGAACACTTCTCGGGATAAACAGTTCGATAGTTGTCAAACCGGTAACTTTTAATTTCCAATAAACGTTGAAACACACTCGCCCGTTACACTTAAATACTTTACTGTTGGATAACAAATGATCGGATAGATTTCCTTTGAATGAATAATCCACTAATAATAAGCCGTCCTTCCGACTACTGAATAAACTTTCAGAACCAAATTTAATCACAGAGTAGACAGTACTGTAGGTTGATTCGGTTGATTCCTAGTTTGATTCGAATATATTAACAATTTCTCATTTTACCTAGTTTTTACTCAATACCTCCAGAATAATAAGGTCCCAAGTGAACATATGCCAATTATGGGCGAGGAAAGTAGTGTGAAGGCAGATGTTTTTAGCTAGTATGAAAGAGTGGAAACATTGTTATTTCCATCTTCAGAGATTGACAATAGCCGGAAACATGACGTCCGGTGAGTGAATACTATATTTGGACGGTTTTTTTCCTTTGACGTGGGGCGACGAGAATCTCTAGTGGAAAAACATCCTCACCAAATAGACCATCTCTGTCAAACCTAGTTTGCTGTAGTACGAGAAGAATGAAGGTACAACTTCTTTTGAGTGTCATTTAGAAATTCTTGTTGCTATTGTCTTGAAAATATTATCAGTCACTGCTTTTGCGAATGAAATGAGGTGTCAAGCCCAACAATCAACTCACGAAATTGCTGACAGTTCTCGGTACTGAGGTTATGTCTAGTATGGCGATAGTAGTTATGATTATTACAACTTATATAAGATTGAATGTTAACAATCCCTCAGGTCGAAGTGAATCATCTTTATTAAATCCGTATGACTGAGTATAAGAGTCAGTCTGTCCATTTTTGGAACGAGCGGGGGGCTCATCTGCAAGTAGTCAAGAGCCATTTCAAGATCTATGCAAAACTACCTCCAGCTGCCGGAAATTAGCATCAAATGGACGTTGTGCAATTTACTGACGGAGCAACGTTGTGCAACAGTTTCGACGTTACAAACCTACTTCAATTCAATAAGATCAAAGCAGGCAGGACTTGATTGTATTTTATTGTATGGATATAAATGTATATCCCTCCCCACGATTTAGGGACGCCTCTATGTAGCAGAAAACGTTCTTATGTGTTCTTTCAGGTTTTTCTCGCTTTTTATGTGATCTCGCTCTGGAGTACGACAAAGTGCGTGGAAGAAAAACTAAGTAACTGGAATTTTGCAAATTATTTTCATGATGGGGAGGGTGATATGGAAGGTTTAGTTTTCAAAAATACTTCTTATTCAATATTTTTAGGTCTCTATAATAATCCTGTCTTGAAATGTTGGAAGTATAATCGATTGTCCTTTCGATTTTGTTATATTGTTTATATTTCAAAGCGATACAATGTAGTGGCGCCACCATGGTGACACGTAGTGGTGTCAGTGCTCCGGAAACTTTGGCTTAGATATCAAAGGTTTTTTTCGGCTTGGTGATCACCCTCTGACATTGAGAAAGTACAAAAACATGTGCCAAAAAGGTGCCAGACTGACGCCACTTGGTTTTTGGTGTTGGGTATCGTTTATCATGGATTTTGAAAAACTGATGTTCCGAAACTCCCTGAGCCCATCTTGGGTACTTTATAGAACCCCGCTCAGTTGTTGCTGAAATACCCTAATGGATCTTCTATAACATCGTGATGGATAATAGATAAGTAACATAAATCTTTATTCCCTTTCGGATAAACATCCATAGCAATTTATGGTGTCTTAACCAATTAAGAAGAAAAAAATCCACCTATTAGGAATTAACACTAAGCTGTCTCACTTGCTTCCCTTCAATAATAAAACATCCTGTTGGCCTCATTTCGGCCGCTCGATGTGACTGTTCGCTTAGACTGTTCTTCAAACAAAAGAGGTAGAGCGACCACTTGCTGCAGAAAGTTCAGGCAGAAAGGACATTAAACGCTCCCTTACACTCCAGTTGCAGATGGTGTATGTGGACAAGAAGAAATCAATGTTGATGCCTGCAACCAGAAGCCTTAGAACGTTCATGTCAAAAACTCGTAGATGAGTCAGTGAGCGAAGGATGAACTTAGGCCATTCCTGAGTGAGATAGGTACCTCTGGAGCTAAAGCGAGGATTTAGGAAGGCAATTTTCCATAGCCTGGGCAAGCCCTAGGGCCTCAAGCTTGAGGTTGTTGCAGGTAGATTTTCGGGAGATGAAAGGCAGGGAGAAAAGCCCATGTATTGTGCGAGAATCCGGCATCAGTAAGCAGGTTCATTCCATTAGTTTCCAAGGCATCCTCAATCTGTTCAAACCAGTTATACCTTATGGCAACCTAGGAAGATTGAAGAGGCGCCTCACACAGACCAGGCAGTTGATCAGGAGGCATGCTTATGACTTGGAAAATTGCTTATGGATGGAAAAAAACCTTCATATTTTCAAAACGTGGACGTCCCTTAAAATGCACTAAACCATGTATTTTCCAGTGTTCCTGTGTTTTACTTCCATTTTGCTTCCGAGTCTACCAAGGTAGCGGAAGCTTTGTTTTCAGTTTTCAAGGTTCAGTTTCAAGGAAAAAAAATGTTCTCCAAAATCAAAATTTTCACTCGCGTTTTACGTTTCAGACCTCCCTGAACAATTTTGGTTCCGTGTCTGTCTGTCATGAAATCTTCGCCACAGCCATAACTTCTGCATTTCTCACCCGATTTCGTTGAAATTAACGGGGATCTTGCGGGTTGGCGTGTAGATGGTCCCCTATGAAAACATTTGCCCCCAGAATGATAGCACCTACTACGCATGCCCATACGTATATTTCCTTGATATAGCCATAACTTGTACATTTCCCATCAAATTTCGATGAATTTTTCAGGGACTGTGCGGGTTGGAGTGTAGATGGTTCCCTATGAAAATCATTACCCCCAAGTGAAAGTATTTTGTGCGCACACGCGAACGTGGAATCCTTGTATCAGCCATAATTTCTACATTTTCCAATAGTATTCAGAGATAATGTGGATTGGGGTATAGATGGTCTCCTATGAGGTTAATACAAGATACTTGGAGATTGATGTTTTGAGATGAACTGCAATGCATCAGAACATCTGTACAGGCGGGTTATGGATACGAGGAAGCTATGTGCCACCCCACTTGGCAGTTTTAATTTGAGTTGAGGAAGATCACACAGTTCACATTTTAATTAGTACTTATTATTTTATTTACTGCCATTTACTTAAGGCAGAAATTTACTGCCATCTTCCAAGCTAAGTTTGAAGGAAGACACTGCTCCTGACCTCATGATTATATCAAGACTTCCTAACACTTCCTCTCCCGTGTTTGTCCAAGTAGGTAGATAGTACTTGAGAGCACAGGTTTTGGGCTTGACATGTACATTGCTTACTCATTCAACAATCATTACTATTGAAGTCGCGAATCGTACAAATTACCTGCGTACGGACAATTAACGCCCTTGTTACACCGAAATAATTACGCAAATCCCACCAACGTGGTCAGTTCTTAAAACTGACTCATTCTCGCGATCAGTTCTCCAAAAGAGACAATATGGACGTACGCGACGTTTACAGACGCCTCTTGCATACAAATTTTCCACTTAATATTCTCTTTGTTATTCTAAATTAGACTATTCGGATTTTCCCTGTGATTGTTGGTTTTTGTGCGGCACCCAAAAATCGTCACAACTTCTTGACACATTTTTCTTGAACAAAGAGTCTTGAGGCCCATGAATTCGCTCTGCTACTTGCTTGCTAATTATGAGCGACCTAAGGTACTCAAAAAAGGCATGCATCATGCATGATGAAACGACTTCAACGGTAGCTTTTTGTTGCCAAAATTCAGTTAGCGGCGCCAATAAAGAAAAGAGACTTTCCTCCCGGGAGGGGTTAAGAAATGTAACTAAGTTAAGGGATCAGATGCGAGGAAAAAAAAGCTGGACAAGTTTTTTAAGCATATCAGGTGAGTCTCTCGGACGTGAAGACCTAATCTGAAGGAAAATGCTTCATTGCAATATCAAATTCATTGCAGCAAGATTAACTGAGTCTGTACTACAACTTGAAGGAATTGAAGGAATCTTGATGAAATTTCACTTTATATCCACTGCTCATTGAGTAGGTAGCTGACCCCTGAGGTACCTGTTCGTTTGTATGTCTGTGTGTTTGTTAATCAATCACGATCAGACCTCTACACCAACATGTCTTGTTCTTCTCAACCAAGAAGAGGCATCAAATAATAACTCGTATAGCTAAATGACACAACTAGCTTTTTAATCATTCCCTGAAATAAATCTGGTTTGCAGGTAGGAGGGGCCAAATTGATTCATGGCAATTGTGGGAAAATGAATATTAAAGCATAGCAGGGTATTAGGCACTCATTTTAACTGATAAAATTAACGACTTCAGAGGAAATTTTGATGTAAAATGTTAAAACCACATGTGGAACGTGAAAGTAACTTACCGGCTTGTTTGAACCCCAAATCACACTGACTCTGATTCGAATTTTCTTCCAATGAACCACCGTTTCATGACGAGTTTTTGCAGCGTTTCTTCCGATCATCTTAAAACGAAAAAAATACGTGTAAGATGCGATTCAAATGAGTTTTAGGAGTTCAAACCGATTCAACAGCTGGAGTTCATAATATTCAAAAAACTAAATTTTGGAACGTTATTTATTTTTTTAAAATTATTTTATACTTCTCATTCAATTTAAAAACACTTAGAAACTACTGGATTATTTTTGTACAATATAAATTGGAGAAAGTAATGTACCTATTGATAATTAGCAAATTTTGTTGAGAAATTGATTTCAAATTTTGAAATTTTTGGTATAAAAACTTTTAAAATAAAAAAATCAAAAAATTTGAAAAAAAACAATTAAAAAAAAGAAAAAATAAGAATTTTTATTAATTTTTTTTTCTTCAATGAAATCTGGTTTCCGGATGTTCATTTTATTTTATATTTTAGATAGAAATTAATCAAACCAGCCCTTACCTTATCAGCATTTATTATTAAACTACACTACCTCCCCTACTATAACTTGAAAAAAGTAACTCTTTTAATACTGATACGAATATTTGTATGGTTCGATTGGTAAAAACGTATCATCATAGCGGATCCTAGGAGATATCTCAAAAGGAATGACGATAGAAGAGAGTTAATAGGCTTTCAGACCTTGAATCCCAGCCAGAGTCACAATACTTGGATCGGCTCAGTGTTACAAGTAGGGCACATCAACATAACCCGAGTTGAAGGTTTATGAGGCAAGCGAATATGGCTGGAAGAAATTATTTAGAGGGAAATACATCGCAATACCCGAGGGAAAACATGGCTTTCGTGACTATAACTCATTTGCTGATGCCAGCGTCGATATTTGCAACGGGTTTAGTAAGATAAGGGAAATTGAACAAAAATTGGTAACACCGTCAAAAGCACTCGAACTTCAAGGGTTTGTGGGCACGTAAATCAATCAGTTTTTCATTTCAAAGTACCGAAAGTGGTTTTCGAAATGACTTTTATGGATTTACATCTACTTAAGAGTAGCCTTTTATGGGCTAAGCTCAATATGGGACATCTATTCAAAATTATAACGGTACCTATTAGAGTAAAAAAAGTAATGAAAAAAGAAGGATTGGTGCAGTAGTAGTGAGAACAATTCAATGGGTTAATAGCAGTTAGTGAACCTTCAAACCCCTTTTTCGGTGTTATTAGTGTTTTATGGGGCGTACCAATTTCAAACTCCGGAATTATATCTGAATATTCTTATGACACTACAGACATTTTGGACCAGCGATTTCAGTCTCTATGGGAGTACTGGAAATGATCGGGAGGAGGTCGGATGTGGTGTACAAGTTAAAGGACAAAAACATTACTTTTTATTAGATTTTTGGATTTTACCTTAAGTACCTTACAACTTAAACCATAAAATTTTGTGGGGAAGGGGAGTGTGGTAAATTGTCCTTTCTTGCTCTGTTCCAAAGTTTCATTATTGAAAATAAAGACTGTTTTTGAAATTTTTGGTTATTTCAATGAAATTTTCATTGGTTACTCCTCAAGTTCAAACCGAATTGATTTTTTTTTAAATTTCATATTGAATGTATAGTTTTTGGTCTAAAATACAAACAACTGTAGTAAAGGGTCGTTCGCCGTTATGGGTTAGTCCAGTCTCTTACGAACCGGCGCTCAGTTGTCTCCTCCCCCACCACCGTCAGAAGGAGCAACATTGCCTCTCACCACCCCCAGTCCCTCACCCATCCCCCAGCCATCTCATAGCTGGTCTGTTTTCATCAACAGTTTTTCCCAGTTTTCTCTGGAAATAGTCATCCAATTTTCATATTTATTGTAGCATTCTTCTTATTTTATATTCTGTACACCTAAAAGAAAACCACTTGTTTAGTTCCAAAAGAAGGAACAAGTAAAAAGTTGTACCTAAATTTGAAATTTTCAATGATTTTTGAAATTTATTAGTGCATCAACCTAGAAAATCGAAAAACTAAGAGGTTCCCGCAGGAATCATCAAAATCGACGAATAATTGCCAGAGAAAAGGGGGCAAACCCCGTTTATTCACTGACTGAGACCCCTTTGTTACTTCTGCGTGAACCAGCCGTGTAAGTTCAATTCTCATCTGTTCGCAATTCTTTTTGAGCGGTTTCCATAGTTTCAGCCAATTCTAATAGTTGATGAAGTTTTAGAAAAGACTTGTCATGATTGATTCCATTTGGCCAACGTTGCCGAATCTCAATCTAAAATTTTGAAAACCTTATCCCACCAGCAAACCTATCCCTCACTCTTTCCTCGAAGTACCCTCCATAGTTACATAGAACCGCTAATTCTTTCAGCCGAGTTACAAACGAGGCAAAACTTTCATCAGAATTCCTCCTACTTTGTTCAAATTCTAAACGAGCTGTGAACACTGTCTTCTTGGGTTTGTATATGGACCTGAAAGCTGTCAAAAGATGATCCCATGTGACTTCACATACATTGTCAGGAAATAAAAAATTCTTCACTCTTTTGAGCGGTGTGGAACCTACATAAGCAAGAAGGAGATCTCGTCTGGCATTCTTCAATTTTGTTGTTTCCCCTCCTAGTCCTTTAACTCTACACAATAGTAAAAACCGACTTTCATAGTCCTCCCAGGAATTTTCATCCAAAAATGGTCGTGCTGAAAATTTTTCCATCTTACGAGCCAATGCTTCATTTTCATTCTTCTCTCCTCTCGGTTGTCGTCTTCTTAACTCCAGATCTGATCCAATCTCCTCTATTTCTTCCTCATCGTCTTCCCTTGGGAAGTTCCAAATAACGCAAAAACGACAATACGAATACTTCACGATCAGAGTAGATTGAAGATGAAGTCATCAGCAGAGTTACATAGGGCGATAGGAAGCTCAAGGAAAAGCCTCTTACGATGAGGTGTTGGAGTTCGTGGAAGAAGGGGACTTAATCCAGGAATAGGGTCCTTTCTTGGTTTACTCCTGTTCTAGTTGAAGCCTGGAGAAGGTCATAACCTGCAAAAATTGGTGAAAACCACCACTAACTGGATTTGGCCCAATACGATACCAAGGACATTCTCCATGAAGATTTTGATTTAGTCTTTTGGAAGTTTTTGCGTGAGATTTCCTATTTTATTGATCTGGATGATTGGTAGGTACTCACTCAAAGCGTTCAGCTTGACCCCTTAAACATGAATTAGATCAGAGGATCAAAACATACCTTGTATCTTGTTTGTACCTTCATTAGAGGATGAAGGTACAAGCCCTACCAGAAGCTTCATTTCTTGACAAATGAGACATGGTACTGAAAAATACGGTAAATAAGTATTCAAATGTTCACTTTAACTTTTACTGTTCAAAAATAACTGTTGAAGCAAAAAAATGGGGGTTAGGAAGGTCTTCACGCACTTTTCAAAGTACCAATTTCACAAGTCGTTTTTGCAGAAAAAAAAGAAAAAAAAAATGGTCTTGCGACTGTTTAAAATTACCTGTCTTGTTAAGACAATTTACACTATGGAATTTCGGAGGGAGGAGATTTACAATTTTTTTGAGCCTTTGAGTCACGAGTTTACTTGCCACGTACTATCTCGTTACTTGAGACCGTCGTACCTACTCGTATCTGCAAATTGTAGATTGGTCTACTGATAATGTCACTCATGTCATTCCTAACATTTCCGGTTGAAAATCACGTGGTATATGATTCACACCATGTGTTTTTTTTTTGTGCCTAGTCCTGCCAAACCTCTTGGAATTTGTAGATTCTGGGACTTTCTGATGACTATGAATCCTGTTCTAAGGTAAAATTAGAAATTTATGACACAAGGCCGTTCCTAACTTTTGTTCCCTACTGAGATGCATCATCCTCCACGGCTTTTTGAACAAATTCTGTACAGCGCCCGTCTATTGTCCATCCGAGAACAAATAGGTAGGAACTAACTGTTGGTCTTCGTTCAATACCAAGAATTGACTATTCGAATGCCCCCTGCAAATTTCGATTCTAGAAAACGTTTTCTCAAAATAAAAAATGGTGCGATTCGTATGCATGTTTCTGGCACATATTCTTCATCATATTTTAATGTACATTGCAATATTTTCTGTTAACTACTTAAAATTCTATGAGAATCTTCTACATTAAACCTGCCATGCCTCATTAAGAAGTTCTTTGAAGGAATGATCTGGCTTGCTCAATGAATATTGAAATTTAACCTCCGAGATTTGGTTGCTTTTGAATCCAAACTCAAATTCCAAGATGAAACTTCAAAACTCTGTCAAAATTGGTGATTTCTTGTACTGCTTCTTAATTTTTTCCTATAGGTTGCGTTTCTTAAGTTAGTCGGGATTAATATCAGATATAGGTATGTAGTTAGTACCCATCTGCAGGTACTATCTACTGATGAGGGCATTGTTTTCCAAATTATTATTCTAAGGACAAATTTTTGTTGTCGATTTCATACTCGAGGTCTCATGAACGCCCAACTCTTGAAAACACCTCTTTCAGTGTAGTTATCTTGGTCCCCACCAGGCCGCAGCACCTCTCGACCGTCTACGAGTACATTACCTCTCAGAACCGAGAGTCCGCCTCTGACGTCTGACCAGTCCCCCATTGATTCTTCATTGAAGGGATTTGTGACGTAATGCAAACTCCCCCTCCGTCGTTTCGATTAATTGGTGGTAAACATTATCCTACACAGTCATCTCAATCAATGAGATGAAGTTGGAATTGGACAAGGAGTAAATGATGCCGTCCAAACCCTCTTGTTGATAAAAATGAGGCGCCAACGCAAGTGGTTCATGAATGGAAAACTTCCAATTTTATAACAATCAGTCGACTGTCAGCTTCGATTAGCGCTCGACCTCTCATTATGATTTTGGTTAACTCGACCACTTATCTCCCCTACACTGTAACAACAAATAAGGAACACTGCTGGTCCATGAGAGTTGATATTACTCTAACTTGTACTCACGGTTGGTATGATGGGACCCAGGACCAAATGATGTTCAAATTGGTTAACAAGACCCAATATTTTGTTGTATGATGACCTTCAGATTGTTATTAAATAACAATCTGAACAATCTGGAATAAATTTTATTCAATTTTTGATCAAACCTGTAGGTGCTTATGAGTGAAACAGCAGAAATCGCAGCATATTTCATATTTAAATTATGACATTTCTAATTCAATATTTAAATTATGACATTTTTCCAGGAAAATGGCTGAAATTTTTGTTTTTATCACTTTTATTTTCATTACACTATTCGGTAATATTGATAACACGTACAGAAAGAAGACAATTTTCTTCTTTTGAAGTAAAAACGTGATTGAGATTTGGAGTGTATTTTTCAATTTTTTATTATTGGTGCATGTTTGAGCAAAACTTCGTTGCCTTGGCGTGGGGATCACCCCATGGGCTGTTGCATTTACTTCATTGTTAGTGCCAGTCATGTAAAAGATCATTATTTGTTTACCAACGTTGTTTGTGGTTCTTGTATCCATTCTATGTTTTCCTTCTCCTTTCATTTTAGTACAAGCTAGAAGCATTGCATTAGTCTTGAGGTGATACAGTTGATAGGTTCTGGGATCGTATTTTATGTGGAGAAAAGTTTATATGTGAATCACTGTGGGTATCGAATGTTTGGACAGAATATCATTGTCAAACGTTATTTAGCCCCGTTGTCCCGGGGTTAATACTTGTTTGAAAATATACCTAATAGGTACTTTTTTGAAAATATAGATACCTAGAGAAAATTGAAGCTTTTCATCGAAAAATCCACTTCCTAGCAGTCAGAATTATTTGGAAGTATCACCATTGGATTCAGCGTGAAAAAATCACAGGAAATAATACCAAACCCGTCAAGTCATCTTGAGATTGAGGGTGACCAATTGACCATACACCGCGTAAAACATGTGTTTTGGCCTTGATTTACCCTTCCAATTTGAATTTTAGAAAGTGCATCATTTCGCACGTCCATGTAGGTTGATTTTCAGACAAGTTGTCTCTGAAACACATGGCTTAGTGATTCCAGACTCTGAAGGTGCGCTACTCCTCTGACGATAAAGAGTTGTTTAGATCGTGGGGCCGCCGATAGATAGCAGAGCAATCTCTAACCAACGCCAACAACTGGTCATTCCCTCTTTCACTCCTCTCATTCCCCTGCCACAAAAACTTGCTGTACTTTGGTGAAATTGGATCAAATTTCTACCAGCGGGCTTGCCATTGGCAAAGGCATTGACAAATTCTCGAATCACCTGTATAGTTAAATACTTTAGTGACCGACTCACAATGCACTTCAAGTTCTTCAATTTGTTCACACAATGACGACTTTTAAAAACTTCTCCAGGGATTCAGTAGAAATTAGAAGTGTCTCCAAGCGTAGACTACTGATTAGAAAATTGCCAATCGGTCAGGACTATGAAGAAAAAGGGTCTGGCTGGGTCGACCAATCTGAAGATGGGTACTCGGGTTGGGCTCGTTTATGTGGTCCACGTCTTCTTCACTAATTATTGCTCTCTGCGCCAACACCTCGAAATTGAATGGTTGAAAACCCCTTACTGGAATCTATCCTGGATTAACCGGCTTCAGGTTGCTAGTTTAAATGTGCTGAAGTTACATCGTCGCCCCTCTTGAACTATGATATGGCCAAAACGCCTATGTTTACCTACGTTCTCCGGAGTAAACTAAAAGCTCCTTTACTATAAAGTAGATTAGACTAGGCTTCTCTCACATCTGGCCTATCGACGTTTCAAACATTGTGGATTTTTCTCCTCTGATCCGAAATCCAGTTTTGTTTACACTTCTCGCATTGTTGTGGAATGACATTTAAGAGAACAACATTTATGGTAAATAAACAGAGCTCTGAGATCCTCTGACGTTGATGGTTCCCTTGAGAATTCGCACACCGCCTTCTTCGAGCAGCCATGGCACCGTGAACTGCGCCTTTTGGCTGCTCGCCCCAAATGTACCTATTTCCGGACGCACCTTGCGAAAACTCGCGAATGACGACCGACGGCGCCTTCGAACTTCGCGATCTTGAGACTGAGAGTTATTTTCGAGAGAAATTCCTTCTGAACTTGTTCGCCACAGTTAAAATAAATAGCTCCTTTCAACTTTGAAGGTTGTTGTTTGATACTATTTTTTCTTGGAGTGGTTTTTCAACTTCAGGAGCTTCCCTAATCTGATAATCTGAGAAGATTTCTGTTCAGATTGTAAGTTTACTGTAGTAGGTACACAACTCTGCGTGGGGATTTGGGAGGTTGTTCGCGTGATGACACGATGAGGGGGAATGGTTAGGGAATCCTATGTTGCATTTTTAGCCTATAACCTGGTCAGGAACTCTTCGGATAGCTTCAAATTTGAGAGTATGTAAGAACTGCCATTGGAGTGGGGAGTATAAGAGCCGCTAAGAAGGTGGACATGGGGAGTGTAAGGTTTGCCAAGAGGGGTGGACATGAGCAGAATAAAGGCTGCCAAGGTCTGCCATTGAACATGAAGAAATTTCAAACAACAACCTTCTCACGCAAGCGCCAACCTTCAGCTTTCCACTACAGCATCCAGGGGTCAGTACTCGAGCGTCTCCCTGATATTCGTGACTTGGGAGTCATTTTCGACTGCAAACTCACATTTGCTACCCATATAAGGCAGGCAATATCCAAGGCTTTGGGTGATCCGAAATTGCAAGCCCCTCGTAAGTTTGGACGCTATGAGGATCCTCTATCTCTGTTTGGTTCGTCCTCACCTGGAATTTGGGAGTGAGATCTGGTCGTCTTCGCAGAGGAAATACATCTCAGGACTGGAGCGAGTCCAGAAGCGATTCATGAGATATCTCTCATTCAGGGCATCAGGAGTCTTTGTTTCTCGGGCCAGAAGATTACCTCCGCTGCAGGTGCGGCGATGCTGGATGGACCTTTCCTTCCTCCACACGCTACTTCACGGTTCGATTGACTCCCCCAGACTCCTCTCTGCCGTATCCCTGCATGTACCCCAACTCAACAGCAGGTGCATCCAGCTATTTTCTGTCTCCGCATGTCACAGCTCATCTCATACCAGTACTTTTTCAGTCCGATCTTCCCGAGAATGTAACTGTGCAACAATCATTATTATCTAATTTCATGTTTCTAGTTGTGGTTTCGACCTGTGATAACTGATAACTGTTATTAGGCCTGTCCTGTTGTACTATCACCAAATATGTACATATTGAGGTGAGCAGTATTTTGAATGCGAATCGGGGTAAACTTGGGCAAAATATGGGTTGCTAAGGGTAAGGCTAAGGAAGGTTGCTAAGGAACTTGGCTTTGTTATTTAACCATCAATCGGCGTGATTGTGTTCTGTTGTTTGGCGGATTTTTTTTCCAAGTGGGACAGTCTGGCCCCTGATCTGTCGGACGAGCGACACACTACCTTACCGTCGAAATTCAAAATCCGCCTGGTCAATGATAAAATTTGCATTTTTTTAAATTACTTATCGTGATCGTTCGAAAATACATCCTGAGCTGATTTCGCCGGAAGGACTATTGATGTCAATTTGTCTCAGAACTCTCGATGATAGAGCACCAATGTTGGAGTGTTGAGGAATCAAATTTTTTCTGTTAGGTATGAAAACACCCTTTCTTCTCTCCATCGGAAATTATCGCTTCAAATCTCAACCCACTGTCACATTTTTAGCGGCAGGAAACTTACATTCACTGGAAATTTGTATTATCTTTCAATAAAGTGAGTACATAGGTAACTTAACAAAAAAGTTAGAATTTAGAAGGATAAAAAGGATGGTAGGTAATTTGGTAGTTGGACTATAGCAATTAATTGTTTTATTTGTACAAAAGCACAAAGTGCAAAATGCAATTGTCATTTCTATCTTTAACTTAAATAAATGAGAGGAAAAACAGACTCGGAAGCAAAAGTTTCGTTACCTAAATAGACTTAGATATTGGAAACTTAGAAAAAGCTCGTAACTTAGGTGCTTCAACTACGCGACTTTGATAACATTCACGATGATAGCAGCCCCTCGCGATGAGCAAGTTTTTTTGCCTGTTTTGTTTAATTTCCTCTAAATGCGTTTTATTCCCGTTCGTATTAAACCATTGAATCTCATATACAGTCCACTAATTTCATGCACCCTTCAACATTTCGTCTTCTGAACCGAGTTTAAACATAAATGATCTCTCTCGGTGGATTTGACACTAATACTCATCTTTGAAGTTCTCTAGTAATAATTTCAGCCAAAGATCGTTGCACAAAGTAAAAATATGATAATCAAAAAGTAAACAACCCTCTCATTGAGAATTGACAACATAACAAAACAAACTCTACAGCGTGAAGAACGCTTTAGATCAATCTGGGTACCTGCAGGTGGGCGCTTTTGCAGCTTTCATAATAATTTATTGTGATATGGTCTATTATGCACGGTCTTCCGTCACCCTCATTTTCATGAAGCTTTTCCGCGTTTTTCACCAACGAGTCAACGGGAAATAACTGCTTGAATGTATACAAGTTTTCTATAACTACCAAGGAATAATAATTATTCGTACCTGCGACCTTGCTGATACGAGTTCTCCCTCCGCTTGGGGTCTCTACAACGACTTAGACACTTGTGGAGATCAGTTGCACCTGGAGCCATGAGAGACACAGTAGTTGTGAGTTTCTTTTACCTCCTACCTATTAAACTACTTTAAAACAATAATTCGTACAATCGGAAAAAATCATCGTTTTCCGCACCGTACGAACCCCATAATAGATTTTCATCCGGGTACTTACCTCCGAATTAAATGAAATAACCTTCGTAGAAACTCTCGTAATATTCAAATATTTACACTCTTATCAACAGTTTACATAGATGAAGATGTGTGAATGTTGATCAACAAAAAAATAAAATCCGGAGTAGTGTACGAGCTTAATTCGAACCCACTAGTTAGTTGTGGGTTCCGAGGCGGTTCGAATACATCAATTTTCAGTTTTAGACCGCTTAGAGTTGGAAAGTAAGACCCAATACCAATCGTAATATTATCTTGTCCAATGACGAGGGATGATTGATTCTACTATTCAATATGATTCATTGGATCCCGAAATTCCAAATTAATGGAGCTAAAAACCCGTGCTTTATTGAAGATTTCGAGTGAAATCGAAAAATTTGGAACCCCCACCTTCCAGGTACAGGTAGAACTACAGGGTATCTTCAAAAAAGTTTCAGAAATCATCAGAAATCGATTCTGAAGACAACGTCCAAAAAGTTTTCCTTTTATAAGTACCTAATTAACTCCTTGTTTTCACAATTTAAAAAAAAAAAATGTTTTTGTTTGCTCTTGAATAATCAATTGTCTTTTTCCGAACTTACAGAACTAAAATTACCTTTTTCAACTTATGATGTGAAAATTAGAGATAATTATACCGTAGGAAATAGCGATACATATCATGTACATATGCGTACTTACTATTGTTCATAATGTTGATTTGGAAACTAAATTCCAAGTTCAAAAAATTCATACAACCATTTTTTCAAAAAATGGTTATTAAATCGATTTTACTGTCTAATTCTTCTCTTGATAATTTATTGGAAACACTGTTTCGAAATCTTAACTCTCTAACGGTTTGTTGTGTAACTATCATTGTAATAGGTTAAAATAATGACCGGTGCTCGGCTCGGGGAGTTAAGTGTAGTTGTCCAAGTAATTTTTCAGAGTACGTCCATTGGTGACTCCTCTAAATAATTTTTGCTACCTATATTTTAGTTTATTGTTGAAGAAAAGTAACTCTCAAAATCTATCGGATTTGAGAAAACTATCAGTAAACCATCGTAAACTATCAGTTTACGTTCAATATGCGTAGAATCCAAAAATCGAAAAAAAATGCCGTCCGTCCTCCGTAATTGGCCTAGTTACAGTGGCCGATTTTGATCAAATTTGGTATATCGGATCCATTTGGGGTCCAGTTTTGCTCGAAGCTTTTGATTATTGGGATAAATGCACTTTTATCGTGAAATTTATCAGAACACGTCGGTGTTAGCCAGGCTTGGTCTCAGTTGCTCTACGTTGTCGAAAGATGAATCAGAAACACGAATACGCTAAAGGAAGTGAGTCATATTTTAGCTGCTAAATGCGATCTTTCCTTCGTTCGTTCTAATAGAATTTTACGTGCTTCTTCAAAACCAAAAATCAAATCTACTGAAAGCAACCAAAACTTTGGGACAACAGTATTTAACTGGTAGATATTTGGCTGTAAAAATAAACTTGATTATAAAGCCTCTTCAATAATATGGTTGGTAGGTATTATTAATGGGAAAGCCGTGATCTTCGCAGACGGGCGATCTTTCCAGAAAAATAGTTTACCGTAATCATTTGCATCGTTTTTTCTTCTCAACTATCGAAAATAGGGAAGCTGGGTATTCGTCAGGGTCTTCAAAAATAAAAATTTTACTTTCATTTTTTTGTTGGTTAATGTGAGCGACAACATTATTACGGAAAGTGCCTTATTAATGATGAATCAGTAAAGATTATGAAGTTTTAGATTATTTCAAAAACAAGGAGTTGATGAGCTGCAATATGACATTTATGTCAGAAATTACGTTTAGTTTTCTGTAAATCATTTGTGGACACCCTGTATATTTACACCTAGTAGTTTTGGTTATAGGTTATGATTGTGTCTCAAATTATCAAAGTAAGTGATTTTGTCGCATCAAATTTGAAATTCAACCTTTTAAAATACAACTAATTGTTGATCTTCAGAACTTGATACTTTTGGTTAAAAATCGGAATGTTTCCCTATGATTTTGTGGGAAATTTATGTTACTAGTAGCTATCTTTATGCCTATTCAAAATAGGTTGTCTTAAAGAGTAATGTATTTTAAGTAAGTATAGATGAATTTTATAGGTGTAATGGAGGAAGGTGGGGACCCAACAGATTCCATTCGATCATTAATTGTTTTCTCGGCGAATTCTTTAAGAATCCGTTAAAACGGGTACATCGTGTTCGACCGTGTTCAAATCGTGTGATGATTATGCGTACAATCGGATTATTTCCTCTCCAAAAAAGGTCGTTTGCTTTCCCGATAACGTGTGGAATGAGACTCTCAAGAGCTTGTAACACACAGGTGAACTGATACGCGGGACAATTGACGGACGATTACGTGTAACTAGAGGTAATAAAGTGATTTTTTCTCAGAAAAGAATTAAAAAAAACATAATGATAGGTCCCAACTTGACCGTGATCGTTGAAGTAACTTATTGAGAAATATGGAATTTGGAATCTAAAAATAATTTGGTTGTTGACTATTTAACCTAAATTTTCGGACGCTCATAACCTGGAAATTGGTGTACACGAGTGTAGTCAATCACGCAATATGTTGTACATTATTTCATGAATTTATGAAGAGCACAGTGTTTAAATCTAGGAACTGTAATCGCCCACTTTCTACAGTTCTTTGTTTATATGGTTTTATGTGGTTTATATTGTTGTTTTCAAGGATAAAAAAAAATTCCTCCAATATCAAAATTTCGATTATATCAGTCGGTTTGTGTGTCCACAAATCCTTGTTAAAGGCAAAACTCTACGAAGTTACAGTCCAAATTTGATCAAATTTTCTGGGATTGTGTGGGTTGGCGGGTAGATGGTCCCCTATGAAATTCATCACGATAAGTTGAATGGTAGACACTGCGCAGGGACAAACATGAAACCCTTGTATCAACCATAACATCTACGTTTTCCATCCGAATTCAATGAAATTTTCAATTCTTATCAGTTCATTGTGATCGGTTGCCACTGCGCGTGCGCCAACGTGAAATCCTCAATTTCTATTCGGTTGTGAAATTTCCAGGGTGAAATGACTTGGTACAATCCAGATCATAGAATAACATATTTTACAAGTGTTATGAAACTACACCTGTTGGTTACGTTTAACAACCATAAACTATTCCGTAGTTGACTCCATTACATGTTTTTCCCATCCACATTGTTGACAATTTTTCTTGAGGTCCAAATTTTTCCAACGCTCGTCGTCTTTTCTTTGTCCTGTGCTTCTGTATATTGTTTCTTTCATAGCCCGAGTTCTGGCCACTCAATTTTGGGTTGACTTCAATCTTATTGACGATCATCTCTTTTCTTTCCAATTTATCTAATCTTCTCTTTGCTGTTAGGCCTTGTTCTAGCTGACTGGTTGCTTCCACTTGAGCTAGAGTATGCTCGTTTTTTGGAAATGCCTTCAACAACTCGTATTGCCAATCAGCGTGGTTTATTCCTACTATTATTTGGTCTCTGATTCGTTCCTTCAAAGAATGTCCGAAATTGCACTTTCCAGCTTGTGCTCTCAGGTCGTCCACGAAATGTCTGACTTGCTCGTCCACTCCTCTCTTCCTCATCGTGAACGCAACTCTTTCAGTTGTTATACTACGAACTTCTTCGTAAAATTGTCCAGTAGTTGCCAGTAACTCCGCATAAGTACATTCACGTACATTGCGGGGCCGAGATATTGATCGAGGAGCATTCTAAATGTTTTTGGTCCCACTTTCCGAAGAAGTGCATCTCTACGATCATTATCCTCTATGATATCAGCGGCTTCCAGTTCCAGTTCAAAATATGGTAAATAATATTCCCATTTTTCAAGATCTGGGTCAAATGGACGTACTTGTAAATTTGCTTGTTTGTTTTGTCGCCGCTCTACTGTAGTTGGTCTTCCGTCTCCTCCTTCTTCATAGTCCGACATATTTCTCCTTGTTCGAGGCATATTTCGCTTGGATTCTCAATTTCCGTCGCCAGTTGTAATGACTTGTTACAATCCAGATCATAGAATAATATATTTTACAAGAGTTATGAAACTACACCTGTTGGTTACGTTTAACAACCATAAACTATTCCGTAGTTGACTCCATTACACAGAGGGTTGTGTGGCCAACACTTTGGATGGTTCCCTATAAATGTCACTGCCATGTGACCATCAAATTTGGAGGGTAGCGGAAGGTACTTGGAGATAGAATTTTTGAGATTATCCGCTATGCTTCGTATCATCCACAAATTATGTTACGGGTCGGTGGACGCTATGTGCCACATCCACTTCCTTTTTATTGGCCAGATATGTTCTGTGGATTCCATCCTTTATCTTTTTTAACCCCTAACTTGACAGGCGGTGTTGTGAGCGTATCGTGACACGATGATATTTCACGACATTGTGACATATTGGGTACCGGTTACCCACTGACAATTAGTTGAAATCTATCTAGGTAACAGATATTGACACGAGTCGCGTTATAGGTTAACGATCCCGCTCTAATCACCTCTAAGTCTTGTACATCCATTACCAAAATATCGCTTAAATAAAGCAGCGCATTTCATCCTAATAGGCTCTAATGGGATTTTATAATGTTACATACGTATTCTGTCTCCGCCATTGTTTCATGTCAGATTCTTCCTTATCTATACGAGACCGTGGTCTTCATTAATCCGTCAACATGTTTTCGACGCCTGCTTGACGTCTTTCTTCTAATAACTGAAAAGCGCAAAATCAAATAAAATAACCTTCCCAAATATTTGATGTAATTACTAAACATTGCAACTAAAATAGTTTTTTAAACCATAGCAATAGTAGTTTTTATTTTGTACATGACATCATAGTACAGAGGTACTCGTAGTTGTAAAATGAGTCATAATTTTACCTAATAGTTTTGTCTCCAACGCTAGACGCCGTATCTTAATTTTACAATTATTGTCAGTCTTTTAGTTACCTCTTTGTATTTCAGTTACTATCTTTAGAAAATTATTTAAACCTCGAGAATTTGATACATAAGAAGTTATCTATTCAGTTTATCCGATTTCCTCAGTATGGTTTTTGCCTCCTAGTTATTAGATGCAGCAATAGCTACGTTTCCATTTTAAAGAGGATTTTTTTTTTACAAAATAAGAACTTCACTCAAATTTTATATTTGCTATACTTCGAAATTGTTCCGTCCTCTTCAAGTTCATCATCGGAACATGGGTAATTTCCTCACTACTCAACTCGATAATTTGTAGGAAATCTCTTGTTCCTTACCTGTTACTTACCTGTCCCAACTCGAGATTTCTTTGGGTTCAAAATCGCCTCGGTAGAATCTAACCAAAACAGTAAACTTATATGAATCGACGTTCTACTTTCAAGAATCAAGTATTCATTTTCAGCGAATTTTCAAAAAAAGTGCCCTCCCCCACCCTCACCAGAAAAAAATAGAAAAAGAGAGAAAACAGCGAAAAAAAGTTATAAATATCAGATTGAAAAGAACTAATTATAGTACTACTAATATTTGTTTGAAAATTATAGTACTACTAATAATAAATTATTATTTATAATCTATTTGAAAATCTGATTTAGATACCTCTTAGTTTCAAAGCTTACTACAGGCTTCTAGTTATCCACTCAACCTTCATAAAGATATTCTTTTTTCATTAGTGTATTACATCAAGTGCCTTATTGTAACAGGATTTAAACTCGGGATAGATATTGATGGAAACATTCATTGCATAACTGTTATTTATAACAGCGGAACAAGTTCGTAAGAACTTTACTCAACTTAACTATTCAACTTAACTTATTTTTGATTGCCAAGTGAATAAATACTTGAATTTTATCAAGTTAGTGTCCACTAGACAGAGCACCTAAGGGGACTCTAATCGAATGTCATTTTATGGGTACTCAAGGTAAGCTCCAAGTAGGAACCTACCATTATTTGTTTTTGAAATCTTTCCATCAATGCAAGTGTCGAAGTATTGAAGGTGTCATAAAAATCAGCTTATCAGAAGATTAACTACCCTTCTTTCTCCAGGCCAATTTAAGTTACCACTTAACCCAAAAACATTTTTGAAAAATTGATCTGATCAATTTTTGCCAGGGTTTTGAACGAATATTTGCTTGTACCAATTTGATAGACCGTTTTCGAACAGGTAAAGAAACTTCTCAGAGGATTTTGATTAATTCCGTAGGCCTTTTATTTGTATTGCCTTAGACACTAACAATGTTCTTTGTTTGGAAACACTTTGGCTTACTCCAACATGATTATGGAATTAGAACTTTTCGGGGGTTTTTTTTTTTAAGAAGGCTTGTGTGAAGCTTTACACAAGATGTAAAATATAATTGTCACCAACATCAAAAAATTGGTAATATAACCATGAATTGATTATAAATATAGATAGGTCATCATCCTTCTATCAATAGGTTAGGTGTATAGGTAGTAATAAAATACTATTTGAAAAGTAATTATTACGATTTTCCTTAACAATGACGACAATTTTAGGTTTCCTCTCTGAGAAATGACCCCCCCCCCTTCTCCTCGATGTATAGACTCGTTCATTCATTTCATGTCATTATTCAGTTTAAATAACTCTTGTTTCTTATCTGTTTACAGGGAAAGAGCGTGCGGCCCATAATCACTGAGTATGACCCGGAAAAAAAGACAGCAAGGACTGAGCTGGGAGACCTCGTATTGGTCAAGTAAGTTATTTTTATCATCTCAATAAAATTGGTGCTTTTGAACAAAATGATGGACTTAGATAAATGAATGATAAAAGGGAAGAAATTGATTAGGAGAATAAAATTAGATAACGAAAGGGAGATTTTAGGAAGAGCTGCCCACTCGATTTTTCCTCCGAGAACATCATTCTTTCAAGTGTCTATCAGTTATTTTGCTACAAAGAAAAATTCTGCTGTTGTATACCGACAATTACTACACTTGGATTACTGTATAATTATTCTTAGCTCTTACCTATTTATCCTTATCAGTCACCTATGTTGCTCATGTAGAAAAAAAGGACGTTCCATATTCAGGCGTTTATTCCTGTTGTATTGCATACAATTAAACTATAATGGCTACGTACTCGTGAAAGTACAGACGGGGCGTTTCTCTAAGGTAGCAAAATATCTTTCACAGTCTTTTACTTTTCAAGGATTTTTTCCTCACCTTAATCGTAAACTTTCTTATTACCTACAATTTTACCTCACGGTGAAAAATGAAATTTCCAGCTATGAGAGGCGTCTCCGATGGAATCCCGTTACGAGAAATCCAACGTACTTTATCACCTCGTGATCATTTTCATAAAAGAAATTACGGTGACATCGAGCAATCTTGTCTACAGTAGGAGCAAGAAGATCGTAAACTCCACTCGAACTACTCCGAGGGTGGTTTCGCTAGTCTGTAGACAAAAGTCAGTATTATTACTGTCATTAACTGTTTTTTTAAGGAGAATCAAACCCGATAATGCCAGACTTCTGCGTTGCTACCTTCATCCAATTCAAGCGCTATTTTCTCTCTCAACGTTTTCAAAAGAATAAAATGCTAAAAAACTCAAATTTTCATTAGTTAATTAATTTTTTTGGTATAGTTTTTGTTTGAAAACGCTCCATGGCTGGGAAGGGTCGTGACGTCACCAGAGTCCTCCGGCGCCTGTTCGCCTAACCGCTTTTCTCTCGCTTTAGAAATTTTGTAGGTGCTTCAACCATCAAATTGTGATGGAAGTTTGGGAAAATTATCGTAAAATTCACTTGAATTGTTGTCTAGGGCAATGTAAGTACCTAATACATGGACGGGTTTTGATGGAAATTTCAACTTTCGTGCGTTAGAACTACACTTTTATTCCTAACCTATTGGTCAATTTCCTGACACAATCTTTTAGAATACGAGCCAATGAAAATGGAAATTTGAAGCAATTATCATTTCACTACTACTATTTCATTTTAGAGCATTAGTCCCGGGTAAGATTATGAGATTGTCTGCGGTTGATTCCTTGTTTTTTTTTTTTTTTAAATTTTCAAATCACAAACACACCTGCTCCCTATATGACTACAGGTGTACACCACAGGTAATGTCAAGTTCATAAAAAGAATAAAATGACAAATAAGTAGTAAAATTAGTCAACAATAAGCAAAAAGTACAAAAACAAAATTAAAATAACACTCATAACAACATTCACAAATCACTAAAATCTATGGATTCCAGGTAACATAATAAATTCCTTGTAATGGGATGATAAAGAAATCATGGTCTGATTTTGCTGACATTTTCGCCGGTTGAAACATAATTTTTAATGAAATTTTTGGTTTTAGGGTAGTTATTTTGAATAGTTATGCTTGCGAATCAACCAAGGTAGCGGATGTATTGTTTTAACTTTAGAAGGTTAAGAATTAAAATATTCGTTTTATACCTTCCTGAACTATTTTGGTTTCGGATCTGTCTGTCAGACAGATACGCAAATCCCATCATCGAGAAAACCAGGGAATTATGGACCGGTTTTTCAAATTTAGCAAAATCACTTCTATTCCTTACCTGTTGGTCAATTTCCTGACACAAACTTTTAGAAAACGAGCCAATGAAAATGGAGATTTGAAGCAATTATCATTTCACTACTTTTTCATTTTAGAGCATTAGTCCCGGGTAAGATTATGAGATTGTCTGCGGTTGATTCCTTGTAATGGGATGATAAAGAAATCATGGTCTGATTTTGCTGACATTTTCGCCGGTTGAAACATAATTTTTAATGAAATTTTTGGTTTTAGGGTAGTTATTTTGAATAGTTATGCTTGCGAATCAACCAAGGTAGCGGATGTATTGTTTTAACTTTAGAAGGTTAAGAATTAAAATATTCGTTTTAAACCTTCCTGAACTATTTTGGTTTCGTATCAGTCTGTCACACAGATATGCAAATCCCATCATCGAGAAAACCAGGGAATTATGGACCGGTTTTTCAAATTTAGCATTAATTCAAGAGCTATTTATTTTCATCCTTTTTTTAGCAAATTTCTTGTCTTCTACAATATGTACTACAAAATCATTCATAGAATTTTTTCAAATTATTTGATTTGAAAAAAATTGTGTTTATTTTTTCTAGAAATTTTTGTGAAATTTCAACTTTAGAGCGGTTCGAAAAGATGAAAGATGGAGAGATCCTTCAAATTCAAAATTTCACTCGAATTTAATGTTTTAATAATTCTTGCCTGTTCGAGGCCAATTATTTAATAGGCAAAACTTCAAAATTATCTAATTTTTACAAATATTGTTAGAATTTTAGTAAATTTTTAAAATCTTTACTCAAATCGTTCTTTAGAGCATTTTAAATGATTTGTTGACCCGGAAAAAACTAGGAAATTATGGACTGGGGTTAAAACCCTGCAACTACTCACTTCTCAGTATTCACGCAGTCGTAGAAAAATGAGAGTGTCACCATGTATTGGATTCAGCGTGAAAAAATACATAAAATTCAATGTCAAACTCATATTTTCATGACGAGTTATTTTTCGCCCTAAAACGTCGATTTTACCATGTGAGACTACGTTTTTCTGCTCTAAAACGCAATCTTCTCCTTTAATCAACAGAGTAAAACCAAAATTATACCAAACTAAACCGCTGTAAAGCTGAGATTCTGGCGCAGTTTTTAGGCTTTCCGGCAACAGTTTATTATTTCGAATTATTCGGAAATTATGGGCGTTGAAAAACGAAGAGTTAGCGAAAAGTTACTAAGTTCACTTTTTAGAATATTTTATTCCCCGTAAATTTCAATTGAAAAAAATTTATTTGGTATCAGGAAGATAGGAAATTTAATGCTCTTTCCAACGGTATCCTCAAATTGTAATTATTACAGCAAATTAATGGAGTTATTACCAATTTAATGACATGAAGTCAAAATCACGAGAAAAAAAAAATTAAAATTATAATAACTGGGAAGAAAGGGTTTAAACAAAAATTGCTATGAGACATTTTTTGTTGCAAATTAGTTGTAGAATCGATCCCTTGAAGAGATGAGACCTGTTTTGTAGACACCCTGTATAGTTACAGTCGTTCAAGCTGGACCCCCCTCCTTTTTTGGCGCCCATCTGGTATTTTTTCAAGCAATCAACCGAGCAACCATTATTTCATTTTAGTCAAACCAATAGTCCATGTGCAAGCTCAGAAGTAAATGCGTCCAAACTTCCATTGCTCACTGCCGATTTAGAATACGAAGAAGCCATGTGCCAATCTCTAGACAGAATTATCAAAAATGTTTTATGGAGGGAAATTTTGTTCTGAGACTTCCTTTCGATAATTCGTTTGACTATCTTCTTTGACAAACGTTGATTTTCCGTTTTGCTTTTCAACCTCGCGGGTTTTCCGGTCAGGAGGAAGGTTCCAGCATATTTCCCCGAGAACGACCGCCTCCGCTCATGCGGATCGAAAACCCAGTGAATCGGTAAATGAACAGATAATTGGAGTATCCTTGAATCCTCTGGTGAATACGCGGGTTTTTATAGCTGAGCTGTAAAGTTGATAAAACTTTTCTATTCTCGTCGTGAAGACTATAATTTTCCAGTTAACAACAGATGGATAAATGGAGAAAGTACGAAAACTTCAATACAAAAATATTTTCACAAGTATAAAGTAACGGTCCTGAGGAGCATTGGTCCTGTATGGTGTAAGTAATGGCGATGTACATCCCTCAGGTTTTGCTCAACATTTTCTGTCTAGCCCTTAGTATATATTTCGCCTTGTGGTCAATCTTTTCTATCTGTGATACCAGGTCGTTTACTGGATAGCTTTGTTCCACCAAGTTTCGGCTTTTAAAGATATTGTTGTATAAGGAACCAACACCGTTTTATCGGGGTTCACGTATAAAACTTCAACTGTCTACCATCTGTAGATGATTCGCAGGGGTCTTTGTATTCTATTGGATATGACAAAGTTGAATTTACAATGATGGCCGAATAGTCTGCATAACCTACAGTATCGAAGCCTTAATCCACTTTATTGATTGAGGATCAATGTTGCTCTCCTTCGCTTCCTTGTCTATTGATTCGTGGGAGGTGTTGTCAAAAGCACCTCCTATATCCAAGAAGCTTCTGATTCTTCTTTCTACTAGTTCTTCTATATCCAGTGTTCTCATATCATGTCAACCAGCTCAATCAGGGCAGGTTAGTCTTTCTGGTAGGCGTGTTGAGATTTCTGCAGAGCTATGAGATTTTATGCTTATTGCAGCTACCTTCTCTTTATCCATTGCTCGTCATTATGATTTCAGACTATCACGAGCTTTTACTTATACCTAAGTACCTCAATCCATCAATAACTGATGGATTGTAGCCATTACACCCAGCGCCAAGAGAGGCATTGGAAGACGTTTTCGTGCTTGAAATTAGTGCCTCTCCTTTGAATTAGCATAATGCAGACTGCTGGAGATTAACAGGAATCCTGGTTGAAATAATCAAGGTACCTGGCAGTAGATTCAGATTCAATTGTCGAACAGGGCTCCATGACATCAAAATACACCCTTATTACAATACAAAAGTCATTAATATGAAAATATAGGCAGTGCAGAAGGACGCACAGGCAAGAGCCCCCCCATCCGCCGACCCCAGGCCCCACCCACCATGGCGGCTCCCTGTATCACGACACCTACGAAAGAAGCGACCACCACACTAGCTACCAGCCGCCTCCACCACAGGAAATCCAACGCACCCGATCCCAAACAGGGAAAAAGGCACCAGAGAGCCGCCCCCGGGAGCGATAGGGCGAACAAACCGACCAACGGGAAGAAGAACCGCAGACAAACACTCATCCCTACAACAAACTCATTCACACCATAAAATTAATTTTTAATTAAGTACAAACACACATGAAGACGAAAAATATCACAGATCTGGCACAACTATACAAGACAGAGTACTTACAAAAAAAGTCTGCTAGACCCTTAAAAGTCCCTTAAAATCAACTAAATCTGAATAATCCTTCGCTCAATTCTTTGACTCGTCAATTGTTTATAAACGTACGTAAAAGATGGTGCTTTTTGATTTGAACGTGTCAAGGAACCTATTTACATTTACAAGGAATTTATTACATTACGTACATATTACTATTATATTATTATCTTCCTGCTGCCATGGGTTGTGTCGTGTTTGTGGCAAGATAGGCTATGTGGGTATTTAGTTAGCCTTTCTGCAGTGATTCGTGTGACAAAAACTCGAGAAATATGTCCTCCGATGAATGATGTATTTATAAATAACTGCGACTTCTTTCTCAGCCCAATAAAAAAGTTTCAAAAATGAGCAGAATTACTCTGAGTCATGAAAAACTATGTGAAGATATAACTATCCTCATGCATGTTTAATCCACAATCAAAGGTTGGTTGAAGACATAATATTTATTGGAGACACCTTACGCAATCCTGACTGGTAGCATCAGTCACACCTCTACATAATGTACTTTGTAGGTATTACAAGCCTTCTATACATCCTCGTACAGTTTTTGACGAATTTCGATTCAAATTCAGGATTCTTGAGACTTCGTTACCTCTTCCGAACTGAATCGGAAACGTCTTAACCCTCCATAGAACCGAACAGGGTCCGTGATGTAATATGCGTAGAAGATTACATGAACGGATTTAATACCCAAGTAGCATTGAAGACGAGATTTCTAATTGTTTCCTACGTCCCAAACGCTCGATTCCGTGTACGGCTATGACGAGCGATTGACCGAAATAAGACCGGATCAACTAGTCACTGGCCTTCACTGGCTGGAAGTTGAAGCTGAAACTAAGTCCATGCATACCAACCTATTCTACTCAATTTGTATGCTAAAGAACCGTTAAAATCAAACTTTATTGTTTTTTAATTCCAAAATTCAATTCATTTTTATAACATACCTATAATGGTACCTAAAATTTATTCATAAATTACTCAAATTGTTGAATTTTTCTATTTTTTGTTAAGAATGAATTGGTTGATAATCAGCTGCGTAGATACTCTGGAAATTGTTGCAATAACGTCTAATTATTCCCTCCCCTTCCTTGGTAGGCTTTGTCTATAGAACTGTCTTCAAAACAAACTGTTTGCCTACTGCCTTCATGATTGGTGAAGTAAAATCGTTTATTCATCAACATATTGATCGGAAAGGCTGGTAATCATTGATAATTATTATCAAAATTCATGGGGGTTAACTCCAAAAATACCAGCAATATTTAGCTCAACTTTCAATTTTAAATTTATTTTTAGGTACAAATGTCAGTCCAATGGTGTACCGACGTCCATGACCAACGGCTCCACACTACCCCTTGTGTCGTGCACGCTCAAAGAAACTGAAGATGGAGGGTACAACCCATTTGAACACAGGAGGCTCACTCATCCTACCACGTAAGTATTCATTTGCGATGTTCTAGAAAATGAACCAAAGCCGGAATGAATTCAAAACAAAATTATTTAAGATTTCCTTTGGAAGCTGAGTATCAAATTTGGGCGATGAAAGATGAACGTGATAGAAGTTTACCCGATAAATATGGGTGATAGAATATTCCTAACTTATTAAATTTCTCATCTGATTTCCGGGAGGTTTTAATCAAATAATTATAGCAATGATGTGGAAAAGCAGTTCTAAACTCACCTTAGGGATTCGTTTCATCTTCGTTTTCAATCAACAATCTCAGTACCTATTCTTCTTAAAATAAAAATGCATTTCTTCACCATAGAGTTGAGCCACATGCGTATAGATTTCCAATTTTGTTTGTGTTGGATTGAAGAGAACGAGTTTGAAGGGCACCTACTCATCAAGAAGGTATAGATGGTAAAGTAGTGAACCATTGTGCAGTAATGCGCGCTCTTGCGTTGTCAGGCTTGTTTCACACGATCAAAAATATTGAGTATTTTTTGTAATATTTTCAAAATATATTAATATATTCATTACTGTACTTCGAAATATTTCGAACAGTAGGGAAACCTTTCTGCTACCTTCTTATCGTTTTGCACTCAGCAAGCTCGTGCCTGCGAATACCTTCTCACTGCTGGTATTCAACCGCAGGTTGGTAATTTCACATATCATTACCTTTTCTATTTTCACACCAAGTATCGGTATTAAACAACATTCCTTAAATACCTTTTTCATAATATAAATTACCCAATTTTCTCGATTGAAACAAACCTATCAATCTTAATCACATTACCTTAACTTTTGTATGAAAAAAGTTATGTCGAGTTCATTGGCCAAATTCGGTCTTATTTCTAAATGACCCAAATCTATTTCCTTTTTTGTTAAAACAATGATTCATTTTGGTCTTATTTAGATAGTTGAGTGAAACCACAATCATTCGTTTTATTCTATTAGGTATTGCTAATACCTGTTATAACATAATCTGACTCTCAATTTGGTTTATACAGGGACTCTGAGACACTGATCCATCTGTTGAAAGGAAGTTTGGGAACCGGCCTTCTGGCGATGCCCTACGCTTTTGCTCATGCCGGCCTTTGGTTTGGTCTCGTGGCCACTTGTATCATCGGCATTGTGTGCACATATTGTATACACATTCTCGTAAGTCCCACATATATACAAAAAATGTATTGTATGAATGTTATCATGTTGAAGTAGTACTACATAGTTATTTATTGTCGAAAACGGACGGTTCGGCTCCATTGATGAGAAAATCAAAACCCAGAAATTTTAGTTTTACTGCCTACCAGTTATCATTTTGAAAAGGGAAAAGTATATCTACGTTTTTGATAAACATGGAAGTACGTACTTACCGTTGAAGCTAGTCGAGCTTGTTCAAATGACAATGAAGTTAGTGAATGTGCTGTTGGAGAGGGTGGTAGTTCTCTGACCAGTTTCTCAGCCAGGAGACAGTGAAGTTGCCGAGCCTGTTCAAATTTGCTCTGAAGGTTGCAGTTGAGGAATTATATATTCCAAATGTTTGGTAACACGTGGACGATGTTGGAAGGAACCTCAGTGTCATGAGCTCGGCATTCTCCCTGTTAAAGACTGCGGCATCAAAACAGGCACTTGAGGTGAATCGTCACAAAACCTTAATGATTCATCGCTTCATTTATTCAACAACTAAATTTCTTCGTTTGTTCACGCAGGTCAAGTGCTCTCACATCCTTTGCCGGAGGATGAAAGTTCCATCTCTGGGCTTTGCCGATGTGGCCGAAGTTGCCTTTTTAGCAGGGCCTCACGGCATACGGAAATTTGCTGCTGTGTCAAGGTAAGGGATCATAAAGAAGACATCTCCACGACACGCCCAACCGGATTTCGCTTCTGCTCTAGCGAAATTTTTCACTCTTATTTTGTGGAAAAAAACGTAGGAACCGTTTTTAACTGGATTCGCTCCGAGTGGAAGAAACTTCTTTGATATGTGCCTAGATCATCGTGTAATTTAGGGGCTTCTTAGTGGCTTCGTCACTAACAATAGTCATTCATTCTTGTTTTCACGAGTGTAATAATTCCATTAATGCCAATATTGTGTAACAGCACTCAAGATTCCTAACGCAGGCAGCATTTACGCACAAAATTTAAGGAACGTAGACCGTAGAGTAGACATGGGCAAGGATGAGTTTTTGCCTTCAAACACCACCTATTGTGTCTAAATCAATTCGTACAGAGTTTTTCTTGGTTCTACTTCATTCTGTATTGTTAAATGCACAAACTTGCTTGTAGCTTTTACAAATTTTAGAGAGTACATTATGCACTCCTACCAATAAAATTACCGTATTGTTCTTGGTGATGTAAAAAGTGGAAAATCATCCTGCCCATGGAGCGATCTTGTGTTAAAAAACTGTTTCTACTCATTTACAACTAATCCAGCTGGAGTAGAAGCGATTTGCGGTCCCATCATACGACCGCTCGTTCACCCCAAAAATACACTAAAAACGGGTATTTTCCATTCGTTTTGAGTAGGTACATACAACTAAGCGTTTGTTATATTTTCGCGTAGTATTTTCGTATTAAGTGAAACTTTTGTATCCGTTTCCTACCGAATTACCCACCATTTTACATTAGAGATAAAACTATGATTTTGAACTACTTTATCCTTTCATTCCATTCGTTGAATAAACAGTTTCTCATCCAGAGCAAAGATATGTGTTTTATGAGTCCAAAAGGCCACTCCCCGGAAAACTTAACCCTAAAAGGTCAGTTTTTCACCTCAAAGTTGAAAAAACTTTCACTTCAAAAAGTGTTCTTCCCAAAGTAGAAACAAATTCCCTACTAGAGAATTTTTTCCTCATAACTCACTGATGATCTATCACTGAAATCGTTGGATCACTGAATGATCCATCAACTGGAATGAAGTTGAGGTGTGATTTAGGGATGTCTCCAAAGTATCGATACTTCTTTTTCCCCTGATATATATCGTAGTATCGATACTTTTTTCCATTATCGGAGGCAATACGTTTTTATCTGTTCCAACACCTACGGCACGAAGGTACCTACTTGACAGTACCTCTATCTCTACGTAGATTGTTGGGAGACCAACCACTTCAACAAATTAAACAAAGATGATGTACCACCACCTCCAGCTCTCCATGATAACCTGCTGTCCTCCATCATCTAGGAAGGACCACCAAAATGTTAGCCCAACCAAGTACAATATGAAAACAAGTGCCAAAACAAAAATAGTTTTAAATGAAGAAATGAATGATTTATTGTTTGGTTCATTCTATATTAATTATTATCCTCGCGATGGAGAGAAACATAAACGACATTTTCACCCATTTTTGTGAAATTATCGATACTTTTTGATGCTTTCCACAAGTATCGATACGATATTATATCGACACTTTTGAAGTATCGGACATCCCTAGTGTGATTGTTCCCCAGTGAGTCCTCTTTTTGAAGCAAAACTAAGCATGTGACCCTACGGTCAATTTCGTGTATTTTTTGGTTTGATGCCCGATCACTTCCGGAGGTCACCCAACACCCCTGGACTCTCCACAATAGCAAAGAGATCCGCCAAAAATCCATGAAATCTGACTTTAAGAAACAATTTTGGGCATTAAAGCCAAACATTAGGTCCGAAGCGAGAGGTATTTCACCCTAAACTATTGCAGAGTAACGTTCATAGCACACAAATGGGATACATGGCGCGAAAAATTCCGTATTACCTGCTAGACAGGTAGGTAATTCTGGAAGTTTCTCGCGTCACCATTAGATGGGGCGAGTACGTACGAGTTAAAAACGAGTTTAAAGTAAGTAAACAACCATTTCAGGTTGGATTTTCGTCCGACTGCCATTCCTGACGTCGCGGACGTCATCAGCTGTCTTCCAAAGGGAAGATCAGAATTTGTTCTGATGATTTCGCTCATGGCTTCCCATTCCTCACCGACCTGCGTTGGGACGAGGGGGCGATGAAAGCCCCGGCCGCCGAACAACGCACGCTGTCGGCGATGAGCCTTGAACCCACGACCCCCGCAGAGTTCGGTCCTAAGTCCTCCGCCAAACCCACAAAAACGAGTGGAGGAAATTCAAAAAATCAAAAAACAAGCTAAAAAAGGAGTAAACAACTACTTCTAGGCATCCAACACTTCATAAAGAGTCAAAAATTATTATGCAGTTATGCAGAGAAATTTTCTAAAATTGTTCAGTTAGTCAATTGAAGTTATATTTCCCCTTAAACTAAGTTCGCTTTCATCAAATAGGTCGGTGAGTATTTCATACGGGAAACGGATCTTTGGTTTCACAAAAAAACCTCCCTTACGTTTTACTCGACTCGAATTATTCAAGTTAAAATTTGCGAATTTTCCACTCATTCCGCGGGGTAGCTTCGCTGGTTTCGTAGGTTTTTGTCGAGAAATATTCTTTCTATAGGATCCAAGGTGAGGCTAATTTGGTAATATTTACGGTTTAGGTATCAACTAAATAAAATTCAACAAATTGTCCCTATTTAGCAATAAACTTGGTTGGGATATCTGACTAATAATTTCTTCGGTCAAGTCCATTTCTACAAATTTTTGATGATTTTGAAGTGACATTCATTATTCATTGATATTCTATGTACTAATTTATTTTGTTACTATTATTAGCGGGGTTGGAGAAGAAGCCTATCTGGCAACATTCAGGCCTATCAAAGGTTAACGGGAAGGAAAATTATAAGTTTCTCGCACACCTCCCACAGACCTCTCAAGCCAAATGCTCTCAGTTTGATGGAGCGTTCGGCTGAGGATCTTCATTAGAGTGAATCCAGGGTATCTAAACTCCAGTCAGGTCTGACTGCAGGTCTGCGGAGAGTCTTCTGTGTGGAAGAGACTTAAAATATGTTCATTAAATTTTCTACTTACACTCCCGACTGTTGCCTGGTATGACTCTCTTGAGTAAACCAAAAATTTACATAAAACTTGCAAATACTTGGATAACAATTTCCGTCCCTTGTAGATTGTAGCTGAATCTGCGGATCAGGGTGATGAGAGCCCAAAGCGCTGAAGCCTAGTGGCTTACTGTGCTACTCCGCGGATTCTGTTCCTAGTCACAGAGTCCTAGCCCTTTGGTAAGGGCCAGTAGCGGTTTGGCTAGATTTGTGCTGGGAAAAGCCGCCATGGGTGTGGGCGACCCGAGGAGTTTAAACCTGCGATTTGATAGCATTTCGCAATCGAATATTATGTGGGAGGCTTTTTCTTCAGCCTCTCCACACAGCCTGCAGAGGGTTGTGTTCTGGCTTACCCCACTGCGGTTGAGATGGAATCAGGGTGGAGTGAAGCCTGTTACCAGGCCAACCACTAACCTGGCTTAGCCGCAGCAGCTCTTCAGTGGTGCTGGGGTTAGGTTTGGCCACCATGCGTTTAATTAGAGCATGCCCTCTAAGGTTTGACCTTCTACTAGTGGTTTCATTGGTGACCCACCGGTTTATGGTCGCCCTAAAGGAAGATTTGGGAATGCAAATGGCTGGCCATGGACCAATGTACGGGGTTAGTGAGCCCCTTCTGGCCAGCGCATCTGCTTTCTCATATCTCATTACTCCGCTGTGTCCTGCCACCTACTCCAGAGAGACTCTGTTGTATTGCGACAGGGAGCAGAGTGTTTGGCAGCAGTCTCACACTAACTTTTAGTTAGTGGAGGAAGCTCCTAATGCCTTGATCGCAGCTAGATTTGTGCTGGGAAAAGCCTCCATGTGTGTGGGTGACCCGAGGAGGTTAAACCTGCGATTTGATAGCATTTCGCAATCGAATATTATGTGGGAGGCTTTTTCTTCAGCCTCTCCACACAGCCTGCAGAGGGTTGTGGCTAGCTTACCCCAACGCGGTTGAGATGGAATCGGGGTGGAGTGAAGCCTGTTACCAGGCCAACCACTAACCTGACTTCCTTGCGGCTTAGCCGCAGCAGCTCTTCAGTGGTGCTGGTGTTGGGTTTGGCCACCATGCGCTTACTTAGAGCATGCCCTCTAAGGTTTGATCTTCTACTAGTGGTTTCATTGGTAACTCACCGGTTTATGGTCGCCCTAAAGGAAGATTTGGGAATGCCGATGGCTGGCTCCTGGACCAATGTACGGGGTTAGTGAGCCCCTTCTGGCCAGCGCATCTGCTTTCTCATATCTCATTACTCCACTGTCTCCTGCCACCTACTCCAGAGAGACTCTGTTGTATTGCGACAAGGGTTGCGAGGGTTGCGAGGGTTTGGAAGCAGTCCCACACTAACTTTGAGTTAGTGGAGGAAGCGGCTAAAGCCTTTTATCGCAGCCTGACTGTCCGAGAGAATGCGGACGTGTACACCTCAGTGTTCCCTCCGCAGAATTTCCCCAGCGTAGACCCTAACTGCAACTACTTCAGCCTGAAATACCGTGGCATTCACTCCTAGAGGAGCTGAGTGGTTCCATCTGGGATTAGCCCCAGCCTTTTCCGTCCCTTGCTCTGGGATCACCACGAAAATATCTTGCAGCATCTTTATACAGTTCATTTAAATTAAAACTTTCCTTGTTGAATTTGCATCTAATTTTCTCTTGGGCTTCCCTGAACATATTTAGAATATACAACTGGAAAAAACCCCGTCTGACATGGAATTCCTCCTCACCTTGGATCGTTTATTCTCTTTGCCTTTTCAGTACCAATTGGTCATCTATATCAGTCAAAATTAATTTGAATAAAACTGGTCAAACTCAAGTATAGCAACAACGTAATATTTCTCTCCCCTATCGGATCCCCGCACGTTGAAGGTGTTTCTAGTTTAGGTAGGTATTGTAATTTTGTGATTATATTTTTGTGGTTATTATAAATAACATGAAGACAGTTTAATTCAATCATGCTTGCTTTCAAAGCTATTTAGTTTTCATTTTCAAACCCAGCAAATCAAGTTTGCTTTCAAATCTTGCTCATAAATTCTCATAACCCTCACAAAATTCAATGTGGTCAATTAACCTCCGATTTATAATTCGAAAAAATCACAAATAACTTAACTACGTATTCTCAGCTATCGGATTCAAAATCAAAGGGAAAGTGTTTAAATCTGTGCGATCTAAGATGCCCTAAAATGTGGGAAATTCGCCAAAAAATCAAGAAAAAAATCAAGCTTTCGTGACACGAAACAAACACAACTATGATAATCCGAAAATCCTGTTTTCAACCTTCGTGATAATGAATTATTTCGACTCGAAAACTAATCAAAATTGTGTTCTACACTATAAATTTGCTCTTAAATAAAAGTTCTCTTCAAAATGAAATTTGTTCGTTTTCAATCACACAATTTTTAAATATATCATTATAAAGCAATTTGTGAACAAAATAAACACGAAATTACTCAAAAGCCAAAAGTTTGTAGGATTTTGGTTACCGTTTGCGTAGGATCATTTAACTTTTGAATTTTGATATCATGTGTTGTTTTTGTCATGATTCATTGCTCATTTTTTTGTTGCCAGGCGTGACGTGCACGGTCATTTCATCATTTACGCTAAAATACAAAAAAATACATTTTTTATTGTCACTCTTTCGTAAAGCGTTTTTTTGAAACGATTTTGACAATGGTTTAGGTAATATGTTTTAAAGTTACGTTCATCCATTTAACGTTCCAAGTAAAACAAATGTGATGTTTTTGTTTTGTTTTTTATTCCCACGTCACTAGTTTCTATTAGATGGAAATGTTCAAATCTCTTTTTTTCAAATCAGTTCTTTTTTTGTTCAAAAAAACTGTGACGAATGGGTTTTTATTATTGTGAGAAGAACATTGGCGGCTGGCTGTAGATTTGCCGCATTATTGCTTTGGTTTATGTTTAGTTCAAAATGTAGCTGATGGTATCTTTTGGTTGGTTTCTGATCGGTGGAACCTGCTAAGTTGACGAACATACTCATCATTATATTCCAAACGACTGTAAATACGGCGCTTTGCCATACAAAAATGTCAAAAAAAATTAATTTCAAGACTCTTTTAAAAAAATATGAAAAAATGTTGAAATTGATAAATCACATTACATTTTTTTTTAATTTAAAAGTTCAGCCACTTGGGCTTGATATTTTGTTGAAGTTTCCTATAAAGTGCTGCTATCTCTTGGAAACTTGTCCTACTTAAATCGTTCAAAATTTAGGCGAAGTTCACTATTATGATACATCAGCCTAAAATCCTTATGAAGACCCACAAGTTATGGCAAAAATTGAATTTTCATAACTTTTTTTTAAAATTTTTTCAAAATAATTTTTTCAAAAATTATTAATTAATTAATAATTAAATTAATTAGTTATTAAATTAATTAATAATTAAAATAATTAATTATTAAATTGATTAATAATTGAATCAATTAATAATTATTTAATTAATTCCAAGATTATTTTCAAAAAAAAAATTTAAATAGTTACTTATTAAATTATATATGATTTTTGCCCCAAATTCAGTTGATATGAATTATTTATTGCTTAAACTTAGTTTAGTGATGAAATGAAATAACTTCTAGAAACAATATTAAATCGAGCATCCATTCATGCAGAGATTTCGAAAAATTGGTATAAATTAATAAATTGCTCTGTTGTAGTTGTTCCTTGAAATAAATTAGTCACCACTGCCTACTAAATCATAAATTCGGCTTCCAGCTTCCACGTAGAGGTATAAATAGGGTCCAGCCGCCAATTCGTTCTCAAGAGTGACAATTTCATGTCATTATGTAGAATTAGGTATTTTAATCTTATACATGCCGCTTATTCATTTTTCATCGGACCCAAGGGTTGTTTCGTCTATCTCAGTCCTTTCCAGTTCATTTTGGATGAAAGACAAGTCAGTCAGTAGGGGGCCTATTTGTAAAAATGTGAAAGTAGCTACTCTAATTTTGGGTTTGATCGTTGTTTTAGCGAATTTTTGTCAAAAATGGGTCCAAAATTCTTTATAGATATGCACATTTTTTGGTAATTTTCTCCAAGGAATATTGGTTTTTGATCTTCTAGAAGGAATCTAGAAGTTTCCAATTACTCTATTAGATGAAAATTTTGAAAATAATGGCCAATAACATTTTTTGAGGGTTTTTACTAAAACTATTGAATCGGTAAATAATAAACCTTAATTGAATCGGTTTTTTTAAAGGGTGTAAGTCCACAAAAATGCTTTTTTTCCATTTCTTGTTCTTCAACCCCAGGCGCATCGTTTGCAATTGAAAGGGCATGCGAATGTCGTCTCTAACATGATAGAAATCGCCCTTGAAAATCCTGGTTTCTTTTAGAAGGGCTTAAGTCCGGGCTTATGTTCGGTGTTACTTCATAGCTTCCTTTCGTAATATATCAAGACCATAATTCGCCTACCCCAAGGGGAATGTCTTGATCAACTGTTACAAGATTGCTGATAGTCAGAAGATCAAGCAGTATATTCCAGAAGAGCATGATGAACGCTACGCTGAAATCACCTTTTTGCCTACAAATGGTCCTGACGTCAGCTATGTTTAACGTTTTGATGAATGGCCAACGAAACAAGCTTTCCTGAACAAATTAAAGTGATTTATGAAGAAGTTTTAGTGTTTTGCTTCTTCACGTTTCATCAAACTTTTCATCTGTGGCTTCCGAGTCTACCAAGGTAGCGGAAGCTTTGATTGTTTTCACATTTCAAAGTTAAAAAAAAAAAAATATTCTCCAAAATCAAAATTTCCACTCTCGTTTTACGTTTTGGGCAATTTTGGTTTCATGTCTATCTATCATAAAATCCTTGAAAACTCCAATTTCGATGACATTTACATTGAATGTGGGGGTTTGCGGGTAGATGGTCCCTTATGAGGGTAGTGCAAGGCACTTGGAGATTGATATTTCAAGATTAGCTTCTATGTATCGCATCTTCTATAAATCGGGGTTATGGATACGTGGACACCACACCCTTTGGCAGACGATTGGAAATGATTTTTCATTTCTACAGCAACTGTGTTCCATCATTTCACGACTTTCCGGGTTGCCTATCATAAATGGAGTAATTTTTCATGATTTCAGAAAGCATGCAATTCATAAAAAGTGAGATTGTATACGATTTTTTTTAAAGGGCGTAAATCCATGGAATAGAGTAGAGAATTTAGAGTCCCTAGGTGAGGGATAAAAATTTGGAAAAATAAATAATAATCCTTTCACAATTTTATCACTAGCGGCATACAGGAAGTTTTTCTTGATTTCCCGAATGTTTGGTTGCAAGGACTTACTCCCTTTTAAAAGAAACCGATTCAATTGTTCTTTGATTCTTGGTCGGAAGATTTTAAAACGTATAAAACTTGAATTACGTATATACCTGAGTAGAGTACTACCTAGAATAGTTGAGGGAGTCTTTTTTAATGCCAAGCTATTAGGTACCTACTATAATGCGAATGAATTTTTCTTCTTTCCACTCTTAAACACAGGAATGTAGACGGAAAAATTCATAAATCCGTTCCAAAATCCAATAATATAAATGAACTGTGGCAATATTTTTGCATAAAATACTTGAAATTAGGGCTTTTGTATTTTGCAATGAAATGAATTTATAAAAATCATATTCTCATATTACTAAACAACTGGGGTCAGGATTATAGAGTGTTTTTAGGCGTACCCTACTGACTTTGTATATACCTAGCTCATTCAACACCTCATTATGTGTTTTTGTTTTATATCCTCTGTTCTAGCTATCTACCCTCCGCAAACGTATAAACTCGATCGTTCGTATCGATATTGTAAAAGTGAATGAAACCCTTGGGCCCGCTTTGTTTAATGCATGTCACAAAGTGTTTGTTTGTCTGCCTAAGGAGATTTTTATGACTAAACTGTCAGAATTGTTTAGTCGGACAAACTCAAGCTAAAAATGAATCATGGAGTCTGACGTTGTGACTGTATCGCTAAGTCAGTCTTCAATGCCCCGTCTGCAGAGCCCGGTACCGTGTTCTACGATAACTCCCTGTTTCCAGGTGCTCCACCTAAAACGTAGTTGGTAACTTTTCAAAATTTGTCGTCTGAAACCGCTCCTGTACGTTTGAACGAATATCAAATCATAGGTAGTAGGTATTAAGTACGAATTTTTATGAGTAACGCAAAATTCGAGATAATCACACTAGGTGTATGTTACACAGGGATATTACCTAAGAATACTAAGATGGAGGTGCCTATTTGATTTTACCTGCGTTATCCGAGGCAAAGTCTGGGAGCCAGCCATCTGTCTTGAGGCCCGGGGTGAATCTCGGCTGAGGAACTCAATTTTTCAAGTTGAGAAATGAGAGAATTGATTTCATGAATACAATAATGAATAATGGGAATTCACATGTAACGCCAAGAGCCCTTTACAATCGATTTACTAGATCGTATCTGGTGGGATACCCATATTACCTGAAAAAACCAGTTTTTAGGTAAATGGGTACAATCTGCTCATCTCTAACTCTTAGTGTGTTTGATGGATAGATTTGCCTGAAAAAAAGGTACATTTATTTTTGTAAACTTGGAAAATTTTCCTTTGGAAATCTATCGAAACGCGCTCCCTAAAAATTCATATTGCTCAGAGTAACTGCTTTACTTTATTCATTATTTAGGTGGAAGTACAAGTCAATACAATTTACTTAGTAGTGTTTTCACCTGAATCCAACTGTTAGATGAGTCGTATAAACAAGTGCGTGATTCTTGGTGCAATCGGCCTAAAGGAGTATCTAGTAACCCAGGTTCGTACCTTCGTAGTGCTTAATACGGTAAAATATCACCGGTTACAGACAGGTCTAAAGAATATTCTCAGTGTTTTCAAGTTGAAGCCCGAATATTACTAGTTGTAAACTTCTCTTATCGAGTTTGAGCAACTCCAGGATCTCCTATTGATTGCCCGAATATTAGATTTTTTAAAATCGGCCTTCTTGAAATTGTAATTCAATTTCATCGAATGGCCCTTTTCGATCCGGTGACATTCACCCTGAAAATCGAAATTCTCAGTTATAAACTGGTTTCAGTAGTAATAGAAAATTACAAACTTTTAAATATAACTCATAAATAGTTATTTTACCATGTATGTTTGGTACAAAATTCGTTTTAAAATCACAGTCCTGAATCCCAGTAATTAAATATCACTTGATTAATAACTAATTAGTAACTTCTAGTAGGTATTCATTTGTTGTTCACTTAGAAGTAAGGAGGTATTATTGCTCTAAAAATTCAAAAAGGCAAGGTGAGGAACTTGAATATTGTGGAATCAATCAAATCACAATGTTTATTTTCATCATTCATTTGTATTTATTTTACACGTAACAATAGGTACCGTATCTATCAAAGAGAAAGGGAATTTTTCTTGGGGGGTCCGTTAATAGTCTTCCAACAATGGAACGGCCGCACCATCCTCCAATTCGTAAATTGTCAAAATTGTAATTTATCCATAACGTAAGTACGTCCAGATCAACATACCTTTGTAGCTCGGGAACGAGATTAATCAACTAAGAAAATTACCTGTATGAAGTATCTTGATATTTATAATGAACAGTTATCCGTTGAAATTTTAGCATCCATAAAACATTGGGTAAAAAACCCCACCTAGGCAGGTACTTGATAGTTTAGAAGTAGTTTTTGGACTTTAAAAAGATGGTCAACACTGTGCGTGAGGAAAAAGTCAATTAACCTTTTAAATCAACTAAAATAAAACAGCATAAAGGACAAAAATTAAGCAAACAAAAAAAATAATTAAGAAATTATTGTTTTTTTTAATCTTAATTTATTTCTTATTAAACTTTTTATGGTTTCTTTTTAATCAGTTTTGAAGAAATTTGGGTGAATCAACTCTTCATTTTTAATTATTACTTATTACTTATGTCCCTAATCTAGTGACTGCACTGTCGCACTGGCGGCTTCTTAGCCCGACCGACGTGCAGGGAAATTAGGCTAGCCCGGCAACCCCGGCGTTTCATCAGAAACCGACCGTTGGGAGGCGGGAGATTTGAGCCTATTACTTCAAGGAGATGCTTATCAGAGGAGGAGGTAGAGAGTGAAATGAGTAAGACGGTTGACTGAACTAGATTGGCATACGGGAGCATCCCTGAGTGAGCTTAAATACTCGTATAGTTTCCTCGAGGGAGAGAGAGGTAGAAGGGTGATTTCATGTTGAAGTGTTTCCCTGTACCTCGTCTCCCCTAGTAGGTGATGACTCACTCAAGGATCCTCTTGTTGCTTCTTTATTTAAGAACTAATTGCTAGCTAAAATGTGGGTCATAACAGTTCTGTCTGTACTTAAGGAAGAAAAATAGGTTTTTTCAAAATAAAAATAATCTCACGTTAAAACGCACGTTAAAAAACCTTAAATAATAACAGGTACTTCATCATCGAGGTCTGTACGTTACCTAGTTACATACTTTCCTACCAAATTAATGGTGTTTTTCTGTTTCAATTTCCAAATCAAATACATTTAGATTTACAGTTTTTTAACATTTTCATCCCAAGTCGAAAAAATAGGTACGTTAGTTCGTAAAATATGGTTCGTAGTTACTCTGAGCTCGAGTGCGGTTTCAGACAACCATTTTTTCTTGAATTTCCCTTTAAAATCGTCGGAACGCGAAAGAGCCCTCCTAGTTAATAATGGCGGCTACTTTGAGCGATTCGTATTTTCCAGTTCAGAACACGCGCTGAGGTGGGAAAACGCGAACCACTCAAATTCGCCCAAGTTTCGAAAATAACGCCCTTTCGCGTTCCAAACGACGAACTTTTAAATTGGTGGAGCGCCTTGATTTATTTTTGTATTTTTCTCGCTTTTATGTCATCTGTACGTAGAAGAGAAGGTAAGAAATCTAATTCTACTTAGAATAAGATTTCTGAAGTCGTTTTTTTTAATAATTTAATTGTGCCTGTTTTCCATGTTGATGTTCAATAATACAGTAAAAACTCGTATTCAAATTAAATTCACTTTGAGCTGAACTCAATAACGATGTATTCACTAATGGAAGATCTTTTCAAGTTTCTAATTTATTAATCGAAACTCCAAGTAGAAGTTGAGTTTTTAAAAGCAGTTCTAAGTATTTAGTTTTCACGTCTCACACAATTAATGAACCTTTTTATGGATTTAATTTGCCCAAAACGAATTATCAGTCTAGCCAATGTTGAAAAATTAAGATAAAAATATTAATAATTCCGTTGGTACAAGTGCAGTTGCTAGCTGTGTACATAGTTTTTGTATACAACGTACTTTGAATGTACTTCTCTGTTCTCTACCTTTAGAAATTTAGTTTCAATTCGTCATTTATTCGACTACAAACTTTAATAGTTCTTGTTTTATCAGATTTTAGTGGTACCTGGGTAGTTTATAGTATTATAAACAAAACCAACAATTTAAAGTTTTGGTACAATTTTGAATGCTCAATATTGGAGTTGAAAAATAAAAGAAAGTTGGTCCTTTAAAATAGAACGTTCACTTTAGACACCTTATCACCGTTTATACAATTTAATTCAACCTTGTTGATCCCCAAAATCAATTGTAAAAAAAAAAAAAATTTATTTTTGTTGAAGATCACTGAATCAATCTTAATGATCTCTCATTGATGTTATCACTTTGAATAAAAATAACTATCTACTATTTGAATAATTTACTCAAGTTGGTGTCACTCAATTCAATTAAATCCTAAATTTTAAATATTATTGAAGAACAGGAAAAATGGGGTGATAAAGTCAAATACATATAATTGAACGTAAAAATCTGAACTATGAATGAACAATGTTTAAAAAAACGAATTAAAGTAGAAATTTCACATTAAATTTCAAATTGACAGGGTCTTCTCTTTTATGTACAGATAAACACGATTCGGTATTTGTGGGAGCCGCATCTCCCACGCCTCTGTTTCCCTACTGAACTGCATTCCCCTTTTTCACAGAGCTGTCATCAATTGGTTTCTGATCATTGATTTATTGGGTTGCTGCTGCGTCTACGTCGTGTTCGTTGCCAAAAATCTCAAACCGGTAAGTGTGACATTTAGTTGTAGTAGTTGGCGCCGAATGGCCTGGGGAGTGCTGCACTCTGTGTGCCCTCTAGTGCATGAAGTTTAGTGTTCAGTTGGTTCCCTAACGCATGAACGTCTGTCGCGCCTCGGGGCTGTTAGTTTAGTTTTTCTATGTCGAGACACCTAAAAAGTTGTTGAGGCCTTTGCAAAGTATTTTCGAGTTACTCTCCCTTATTAATTTGAAACCTTTGGTGGTAATCTACGAGTAACTATAACTTGATCACGGATCCTGAGTACCATCATCCTCATCGCCGCCTGCTCTGTCTTCAACAAGTTATAGTACCAGGCCTGGGAAATCCTCTACGCCATCGGTGAGTTTAACTCCACGAGATGCAACATTCAGAATCCGTGCTTATTACAAATTAATTTGATAACTTCCTCTTTTCACAGTCCACTTAGTCTCATAGCTTTTCCCTTTTTGTCCTTTGCGAATCAGCTCAATAGTTCGACGAATTTCCGAACTATCTAAACTGTTAGCCTCGTGCAAACAGCAATGGACAAATGATTACTCCATAGTTCTAACTGGCGCTGCTTTCTATCATCATTACTTCAACCATCTCTATTCCGAGTGGTTGAGCCCTCTATTGCTCAAAACCATGGAACAGTCTCATAGCTACGAAGACATCTTGATGAATTTCCTCATGTCTCATGTGACGCGTAGACCCCCCATCAATGTTACTCAATGCAAGCTGTACAAGGAGACTCCTCCACAGACAGGAACAGCGAGGTCCCCTTGGAATGACCCGGATCATTTCATACAGAGACAGACCTATCTGAACACGTTCGCCGCCATGTTTGGCTACATGCCACTCCTCTGGAGCAACACACGATCCAGTCCTCTTCAAAGACCCAGTTTCAAATATCTGGCTCGAAGGACCACTTTACTGTTCACGGGAGGCTAACAGTTTAGATAGCTCGGAAATTCGTCGAACTATTGAGCTGATTCGCAAAGGACAAAAAGAGAAAAGCTATGAGACTTTGTGAACTGTGAAAAGAGGAAGTTATCGGAATATATAGTTATAGTTACTCGTGGATTACCACCAAAGGTTTCAAATTAATAAGGGAGAGTAACTCGAACGTACTTTGGAAAGGTCTTAACAACTTATCAGGAGTCTCGATAAAGAAAAACTAATCAAAAATAGCCCCGGGGCGCGAGAGACGTTCATTCCCTTTAGAAAGGGTGTCTCTTGACTAATTTTCGTGATATTTGCACATTGCTTAAAAGAATCATTATGAAATAAATTTTTATGAATAAGCTTCCTTACTAATTCGGAGTTTCATTTGAACCAATTGTCAAACATTTTTAGTTTTTACAATTATTTGTATTATTGTAAATATGGACAAATGCCTTCTAGAACGCTCCCAATGCCAAGTATTGAAAACAAGACACAGCAGAGAAGGAGGACTTGTTCATTCATGCCTTTGGTAATATCCTGCTAGGGCTCAGTACTCAAAAAGTACGATGCTTTTGAAAGAAATCTCAACTGTCCTGGCTGACCCAGTAAGGGCAAGTGGAGACCCTGATGGCTTGGCTGTAGTCCGAGGATCAAGACGGAATAGCTGGGTCTTAAATATTGTGCTTTGATGCCCCTAAACTGATAAAAAGTTGTTTTTAATGCCAAAATTACCTTCCAACACCAAGATCTAGTCTAGATGCTCCAAGAATTACCGGCACATTTTACAGATTAATACGGCAATTGGGCAAACAAAATGTTTGTTAGAAAAAAACCTATTGATCGGTGTTGTATTTTATTTGTAAGAATAATTTGTATTATATTTTATTTTCCTTCGAATTGGGCGATGTTCATTGAAATCTCAATTTTCTACAGGTTTTCGACAACTATCTTGATGACTTGGACCTTCGATTTTACATGCTGGTTCTCCTGCCTCCTCTCATCGGCATGAATTTGATCAAAAACCTCAAATACCTGGCGCCGTTTTCTATGATCGCGAATCTCTTGATCGCCACGGGGATGGTCATCACGCTGTACTACGTCTTCAGTACGATGAGTGAGGCTGCCACCGTTCCGGCTTTCACTAGCGTTTCCCAACTTCCCATCTTCTTCGGAACGGCCATTTTCGCTCTTGAAGGCATCGGGGTGGTAAGTGTCACTAATGCCGGAGAAATATGTGAAGATGTAACTAGTTTTCTCTCTTGTTGTTCTCTGAAATTGTTCGATAGATGTAGCAAGTAGTGCAAGAAACAGCACTGCTCTCAACAACGCAGTCATTAAAGCCCCTCTCAAAGTTCCGGAGTAGGTATCAACATAAAATGACCCACTTCAGGAGAGAGCTCAACTCGTCCAAAATGTTTGCGACTAGGATTGGCCCAAAGCAGCGACTAGATACTGGCAGAACTAGGTAGGAAATATTATCTTAAGACCTGCTGTGCACTCATCTGGCTCTCAGGATTGTATCGAGGCCAGAGGCCCATGACAAACTCTTCCTTACTCATTATTTAGAGGCTTTCTTGTCTCGCACTGCAGGTCCTCCAGTTATGGTGCCTCCACCAGTGTCTATCATGCATTGCATGTCCATGATCTACGTGGAGGTGCTGGCTTTTATAGGGATGCTGGAGGCAGAGAGGTTTCAGCAGCTCTCTTATCAGTTCGGCAGTTGAACTTTCTTTGCTCAGCCTCCGTACTCCCCTGCTCTTCTCATAAATTGCGGTTTTTCCTTCTTCGGGAGGCGTAATAAATATTTCATGCCAGTTACGTGCTGTGGACACAGGGCGAGTACTGAACATATTTACTCAGATATCACGGAGAGCTACCACAGTGGTTTCGTACATGCTAGTATCTTAAGACCTAGTAGGGAAACTCAAAGCATGGGCTGAGATGATTACGTTGACTATCCCATGGTAAGTTCCTTCGAAGTGTTCTTTCGTCCCTGCTTTGTATCAGTTTCTTCATCTGTAAAGAAACTGGACCAACTCGATTAGTTGACATGTTTGGTCCATTTTCCCCTGAGCCAGATTACCTACTCCGCTCTGCGGGACCACCTGGACAACCTACTTTTAGTTAACCAAACGAGCCAAAAGAGAGAAACTGATCCATTAAAATACTTTGTGTCAGTTTCTTCTCCTGTAGAAAAACTGGACAGCTGAAACAGCAACCATTTTTGAACTGTTTTCCCTGTGGCCAAATCTTTCACTTCCCTCTGGGATTCTGCTGAGCCCATCTTCTTACTGTTCGTCAATTTTCTTCATCAAGACAACGCGATTCTTTGCAGATTCATAAATTGTCATTAAAAAAACTCCTTAGATTACTGCTAGGGTATTTGTATCATTTATGATTGCTTGATCTAATAGTTAAGTTGAGCTTGGTAGCCTTTGTCGTTCCCCAGGTGATGCCTCTCGAGAACAACATGAAGACGCCCACTCACTTCATCGGTTGCCCCAGCGTCCTCAACTTCGGCATGGGATTCGTCGTTACCTTGTACGCCACCGTCGGATTCTTCGGATACTACCGATATGGAAACCTTACAGCTGAGAGTATTTCCATCAACTTGCCCAACGACCCGTGAGTTGGTTTTTTACCTCATCAGCCTAGAGATTTCCTCGTATGCTCAATTGCGAAGGGGGGCAGTCGGGAAACTCGAAGACTAGGTATATACTTAATTGGGTCTGAGCCAGGGAAACTACAATGTAAGGTTGCCTCCTCTGCGGCTTTGGCGATTAGGTCTGACTTATTTTTCGGCCTACTCGTGGATTCAGGGGTTTTGAAAGGACCTTCCTAGGCCTAAGTTCCCTAACTGGCTATCGCCGGAGATCGGGTAGATCTGGGGGGCAATTGCCTCCGGATCTAAATATTCGACTATCTGCTTGTTCCTAAGTACTTGATACCTTCGGGCTTCGTGGACTTTTGAGAGAAAACACTTGTCTGGATTTTGAATGAGCAACGGATTTATTTGACAATTGGAAAAGGGGATTGAATTGTGATAATATAAAGGTGAAAGTAAAGCCTTAGGTGGTAGCTTAGTCTATCCCTACCTATGTGCCTCCTGACCGCGTGTCGTCGCGAGATTACGGAGTTTCGCGGAAGGCGCGGGTTCGCGACGGAAAAACGCAGCAAATTATTACACAATGGTTTATTATTTTTTATTTTTCTATATCGATCACTCGTCTGCAAAGCCACCAACCAACCAACTTGAAGAAAAACGTCGATCGCATTTCGGTCAGCTTTAATTTGAACGGAGATTAGGCCTCTTTTGCCATTCACACTCGTGTTTCTGATTTATCGTACGTCCAAACTTTAAATTATCGTAGTGAGCGAACGGTTTGTCCTACAGAGCTCCGGGTGGTCTCAAATAATTCTAAAAATTCTATAGAATCTTAAATTGAAGGAAAAAAAATACCTTTATATCAAAATTTTTTGAGTTAGGGCGTTTTTAAATTTCAAAATTGATTTTGGAACCCTTAGAAGTGACCTACATCAACCAAAATCTTCGGGGCACAACTAGACCCCGATTGGAGCCTACATACAAAATTTCATCAAAATCGGTCAATGCTAAGTGGCAAAAGTGCCGCGTACGGCGTACGGCGGACGGACGGCCAAATTTTTATTCGATTTTTGGATTCTACGTACCTTGAAACGTAAACCATCAAATTTTGAGGGGGTGTTAAACATTTTTTTTTCTTGGTCGATTCCAAAGGTTCATTATTGAAAATAATAAACCAAAAATTGGATTAGTACATCAGTGTAGATTATAAAAATAAGAAGAATGTTACTAGAAACAGCACACTAGGGGTGGTGGGTGGCTATGTTGCTCCTTCTGCCTTAGGGGGGGGGGGCAACCGAGCGCCGGTTCGTAAGAGATTAGACTAACTCGGAACGAGGCAGGAACGGCGACCGACTGAGACTCCCCCGACGAAGAGCCCTCGTTGAAAAATGGAATCAATTGTGGAAAACTACCCAACACACCAGGGGCGTTGCTAGAAGGAAATAATGGAGAAATTGGACTACATTTTTTTCAACTCCATCATTCAAATTTCCTAATTTGTCTTCCAATTGATTTTACAATGATTAACTTAAATGAGTTTTATTCACCTTTTTGGACATATAATATATGAGCATAATAATACATATAATGATTATTAGGGCTGGGATCTATATGCTCGATAAAATCTTCGGATATGCTCGAAAATCATGTGTTTTATGCTTGATAGATATGTTCGAAAAACCCATTATATGCTCGATAGGTATGCTCCAAAAACCCGTTATCTGCGGTTAAATATGCAGAATAAGCTCGAAAAACACCGTTAAAAACTATATAAAGAAAAGTGAAAAGAAAAACCAATAACTTATCTTTGTGTTCGAGCTTTATTCTACAATATTTGTATGTGATATACTGCTATATTCGCACTAAATTTTCAAGAATATGTATATAACTATGAGAAGTTTTCTTATAAAAGATACAGTTTAAAAGTTAATTTACAAAAGGATCATAGAAATATGCGAGTCAATGAAGTAAAAAATCTGCATTGGTTTGTAAAACAAGAATTTTTTCTATATTTTCAGTTGTGAATGATTTTCTCAAATCAGTCAATAAACGTTTCCATGATGCTGAATGCCCACTTGTGGCTCTATGTTAGGAAAATTGAAAACCCTCCGAAATCTTGATCTGAAAATAAATACTTAGGTAAATACGCATAAGTGAGAAAAAATATATTGAATGAACAAAAATGAAGCATTGTGGACTATGTAAGCATTTTCAAATATTGCAGTAGAAATACGAGCACCCCCTCAATGATCCCATGAAAAACCCAGCAAATCCAAATGTCAATTTCTGCCTTGGAAATGTGAAATCTGAGGATCTACTGGGTCTACACTCCGAATTTCTAGACTTATCTCTACTTACCTAGTAGGTTGGTACACATACGACTCACTTGAAATTTCAACTGTTTGACCCTTAAATAAGGAAGTAGGTACATGTGAAAATGCCAAAATCGAAAAGAACTTAACTCTTTTTCGCACATTTTGCAGAAAAGAATTTTTCCATCCGTGGAAAACGAGTCAAAGTCTTCCCTCGCGCATCTTCGGAGTCGCATTCTAATCCGGAAGAGGTCAATTAGGGTGTGGGAATGACCCTACTAAAGGTTAACTACCTGCGGTTCTGATATTCACACCAGACATTCTTGTTTTCGAACTTTATGGATGAAACATTTATATGCTTCTATCCCGAAAACCGTGGTTTTATGAATTTATGTGCTCGGTAAATTTAAATTACGTTGTTCCCAGAGAGGTGAAAATACCACCAAAAGGCTTCTTTCAGTGTATACTACCCTGGAAAATAATATGAAAATATGCTCGTATCCTAGCCCTAATGATTACGTATGTTATACTCATTTTATGCAGTCAAATTTATTTTTTTATGCATTCACTGCTCAACGTTTCCTTATGTCAAGCTTGTTCATTTGGAGCTACAAAATCTTATACTATTCTATTCAAATTTTCAAATTTATTTTTGGATGCTTGATAAAATTTCCAAACTGATAAGCAATGAAAACTTTTGAATCAAGTGAGTTGTGTATTTTAAAAAACAATTTTGGAAACTCAATCATCTTTAATATCAACATCGTTATTAAAAATTAATTTAAATTCGAAGATAGAAATGATGTGCACAATACTCGTTTTGTATAATAAGCATTCCAGATGCGATGTAAGTATTGAAATATCCTTTCGTCATTGTTATTGCAGATTGGCTCAGTCCGTGAAAATTATGATCGCTGTTGCCATCTTCTTCACGTTCGCTCTTCAATTCTACGTGCCGATGGAGATCATTTGGAAATCCCTGAAGCACAGGTTTACGTCCCGACCGGTCATGGCTGAGAACATCTTGAGGATTTCCCTAGTAGTTATGTGCGGTAAGTGAATTACGTGTTATGCAACTCCAATAGGTAGGTATTTGATACTGCGTTGGAGGCAGGTGGGTTTAGTCCTGTCTAACTATATTCAATGGGCTTGAAATTCGTATGGGGCCCTCTCTGCGCTAACCCTCACAAATCTTGAAAATATCATCAACGAATTAGTTGTTTGAGTTAGTCACAATTTAATGAATAACAAGGACCTTCAAAGCCATGGAGGAAGACAAGTGTGCGAGTTAGAGGGAAACTGCCAATAGTGATCTCCATTTATCTCTACTAAGGGTGGAGATAAGTCAGATGTAGCACAATTTAGACCAGTATGTTCAATCTCTACAATACCTAAGATCTTCGAAAAACTTATATGTGAACCAATAACTCCTGCATATTCCGCTCATATCAACTCTAACCAGCGTGGATTCAGACGTGGGAGATCAACGTCAACCAACCTTCTCGAATTCCAAGAATTTACTCTCCAGGCGTTGGGTAAGGGGCATCAGGTGGATCTCATTTCTACTGATTTTTCGAGAGCCTTCTATCGACTTTCCCACCGAGCTATCCTATCAGTGCTGAACGGGATGGGAGTGTTTGGGTGCCTGCTTGCGTGGATAGAGAGTTACTTGACCGATCGATCTATGATGGTTCGTCTGAGGGACACCGTATCAAGACCCTTCTTTGCCTCATCAGGAGTTCCGCAGGGTTCCCATTTGGGTCCTTTGCTCTTCCTACTGGCCATTAACAATATTCAAACCATATTCAAGGGGGTTAGGTTTCTTCTGTTCGCTGACGATCTGAAATTGTTTCACACCATAGCCTCACCCTCGGACTGTTTGGTGCTGCAGGAGATTCTCGACTCCCTCATGCGTTGGTGCCCGTCGAGTGGTTTGTCTCAACCCGTCGAAGTGTTCAGTGATGACATTCCACCGCTCCCAGACTCCGTTTGTCCACCTATACATGATAGGCAATGACTTGGGAGTGCTCCTCGATTGTCATCTATCGTTCTCGGACCATATTTCGGCCATCTCTGGCCATGCAATGCGGGTCTTGGGATTCATCAAGTGGAACACCAGAGAATTCGATTATATACCAGCTGTAATGACACTCTACAAAGCGCTGATGACTCCATATTTGGAGTATGCCTCGGTTGTCTGGAATCCATTTTACCAGTGCCACATCAGCCAAGTTAAGGTATGTGGCATACAAGCTTCGTATAGCGCGGGAGGACCTTGATAATAATTCCCTGGCTTCTGAGATTAGCCTGATGAGTCCCTCAGCTCGCAGACACCAAGCGGATGTGGGATTTCTGTTGGGATTGGTTCGGGGATCGGTGGATGCACCAGCTCTCCTGGCGGAGATTAGATTTCTCGTCCCTCGATGAACACACGTTCTCACGATCTCTTCTGGACACCATTCTCCCCCACTAACTACCTATACAACCGCCCACTATGCAGGATGCCCCGAGTGATGAATCAGGCCCTCCAGAAGTGCCCAGACCTGGATATTTTTCATCAGTCAGCGAAGGTCATCAAAAACAAAATTATAAGCAACATGGACTATTAACACCTAACCTTGTCTCCTCTATTATTTATCATCTGCACTTCTCTTTAATATGTAAATTTTTCTATTGTATCGTTGTATTGGGCTTGCCCGTATTGAATAAATAAATAAATGAACTATCGGTTGACCGATTTTAAAATTTCAAAGTGATCTGAGTTCATATAGACGTAGCTATAATTGTCAATTTTGCAAAAAATGTAGTCCAGGTATTGAAGTAGCCTTCCAAGTGTGAGTATTTATACTGATCCGCTTGATTTTCTCTTGCAGTTCTCATAGCTGTGGCCGTTCCCAACCTCGGACCCATGATCTCCCTCGTCGGAGCCGTCTGCCTGTCCGTCCTCGGACTCATGTTCCCCTCGGTCATCGAGCTCATCGTCTTCTACGAAGAGGGCTACGGCATCCTCAACTGGATGCTCTGGAAGAACCTCGCCATCATCGCCTTCGGAGTCCTCGGACTCGTCACGGGCACCATGGTGTCGCTTCACGACCTCTTCAAGGAGTAGAGCCCTCCCCCTTCGACGAACCTTCGACTCCCCAGTACGTCAAAATAATGTAGGTGTAGCCCGTATTGTCTTGGACGAAAAGGCCGCCTCGCACCACGGATGTGCATTTTTCCGTGGTGCTGCCACCGTCCGAGTGGATAGAGGGTTTACCAGGCACCAAGTTTCAGTACCCAAGGTACTAAGACACCTTGACAGCCTCCATGGAGCACCGGTGGTAATATCGAGGTTGAAGATTCTTATATTCTGCAACAACCTCATGCCTACTGCCGAAGTTACACCTTCAGGTACTCCACTATCCCTATCATTATAAATTCCATTTTATTAAAATACCTTAAACACAAAAAACCATAAATTTTCAACATTAACCCTTCAAAAATCATCTAACTCGTACTCAATCGACATTTTGTCGCTCAACCTGCTCTGGCAAATCCACTATCCATCGGCTATTCATTGGAAGACGTTCGATTCCTTCTACAAGCATAATTTATGAATCAATTCGGGAATTTTGATGTCTAAAATTGGGAAAAACAAAATTTAAATCCTATTTGTGCGCCATTCGCACAGTCTAGGTGGATATTACAGACTTCAAATCACTGAATATTATGGAGCACCTCTATAATGTGTGGTTCTAATTTTGTACTCCTAGAGTTCTTTTTTATGTTAATTTTTTTAGTTGTTTTGCGGAAGAATAGCAATCAAATTGTTGAATGCACACAATGGCAATTGTAGCTTTATTGTGAAAAAAAAACCTGCGTTGAAATTTTAACACTTCGGGTTTTCAAATGATTAGTCCCAATGGGAAAGAATATAGTTTTTTCCTGTGTATAGTGATGAAGTTTTTGTGATATTCTTAATTTTAAGAAATATTGCACTAACTGTTTTATTTTTAGGATTAGTGCGTTGAAATAAACGTAAAAGTTAACTACGGATATTAATTTTTCGAAAATAAATCGCGACCAAAAGATGAAATATGAACTAGTGAAATGTCGTCTATAGTATTATTAAACTATAGGAACGGTTGACGTAGTTTGTGCCTAACGATTAATGTTAAGACTACAAAATACACGATGCGACACGAGCGTCTAAACCACACCTACAGCATTAGTTCATGTATCCTCCGCTAGGCGGGAGGCCAGGGCTCACTCTGGGCTGTAGCGCCAGGGGAAGAAGAAGAAGTATCCTCCGCTAGGGGATAATAAAGCGTTATTCCTTTGTATCATATGAGATAAGCTTAGTAGGTATCGATTTTGGTAAAGCTTGAGATAATGCGATGCAGCTGATTCAAGGGAAAAATGTATCACCTGAAATAATAATAATGTTGCCTACAAATGATTTACTATCCCTAGCGGAGGATACATGAACTAATGCTGTAGGTGTGATTTAGACGTTTGTCAATGCGACTTCTTCCAAATATGTAATGAAAATTAAGGATGATCAAAAAATGCAATAAAAATTTTCAGGGTAGTCTGACGGAACGTAACATTTGAATGCTTCAAAAATACCGTATTCGTAAATTTCATTTGGTGAGAGATAATTTTCCCAATTTGTTTTCGTTTTAACGTCTCTTATTGAATATTTCAAGTTTTGAGACGCAAGTGAGGTATATCAGCTCTTGAATTACGAGTCTTGCATAGTTCAGAGGAGCTTTATCATGTATCAGTAGTTACGTTATTTATCATATATTGTGGAGTTTGGATTGACGATGACGCCATGTTCACATAACAGGTATATCAAAGTAGTTAAGAACCAAAAACAGCTTGATTTTGATGATAAATAACTTCTCTGTGTGTTGTTGGTTTTATACAATTATCATAAATTTTACTTTTCATGTATTCTAAACGGCTGAACTCCACTCCATCGTCCAACCAAACTCACAAAAAACTGCCCCGTTAATTATACAGATAACTTATAGGAGTAATCAGGAACTCACAGCCTCGCCGTAGATGCGTCTCGATTGAATCGAGTCGATTCGAAGAACCGGTGATTTTTACACAAAAGTACAAGGGCTAATTTATTTATAAATATGTTTATGTCTTGGTTAGCTGTAAGTTGTTATTGTTTTGTAATAAAAGGGGAGACGAATCAAAATTTGTAGGTGCACCTGTTTCATACTTTTTGGGAGGGAGGACGTTGGCTAATTTACTTGTTTTTTGCCCGAAATATTCATTTTAAGGTAAGATTTGTGAATGTATGCGCTCGATGAACGAGCAACTGCAATTTATTTGCTGATTTCATCAATGAATTGAGCAGTGTTCTCAAAGGCTGAATTCAGATGTGATTTCACCGCCGAGTTCTGATGGTATTTTACCTCTAATTTCAACTATTATTTCACCACATTTTGTACTGAATTCAGAGGTAATGTTGCCATTGGATTTAGTTGTGATTTCACCGCCGAATTCTGCTGAAATTTCACGACTAAGTTCAAATTCAGCTGCAATTTCACCACTAAACTAAACTGTTATTTCGCTACTGAATATAACCGAGATTTCACCACTAGATTCAGCTTTGATTTTGCCACTGTATTTGGCTGTGATTTCGCCACCAAATTTAGCTGTAATTTCACCACTAAACTAAACTGTTATTTCGCTACTGGATATACCCGAGATTTCACCACTTGATTCAGCAGTGATTTAGCCACTGAATTTAGCTGTGATTTTGCCACTGAATTTGGCTGTGATTTCGCCACCAAATTCAGCTGTAATTTCACCACTAAACTGAACTGTTATTTCGCTACTGAATATAATTCAGATTTCACAACTTGATTCAGCTTTGATTTCGCCACGAATTTGGCTGTGATTTTGCCACTGAATTTGCCTGTGATTTTGCCACCGAATTCAGCTGCAATTTCACCACTAAACTAAACTGTTAGGTATTTCGCAACTGAATATAATTCAGATTTCACAACTTGATTCAGCTTTGATTTTGCCACTGAATTTGGCTGTGATTTTGCCACTGAATTCGGCTGTGATTTCGCCACCAAATTCAGCTGCAATTTCACCACTAAACTAAACTGTTAGGTATTTCGCTACTGAAAATAACCGAGATTTCACCACTTGATTCAGCAGTGATTTTGCCACTGAATTTAGCTGGGATTTTGCCACTGAATTTGACTGTGATTTTGCCACGGAATTTGGCTGGGATTTTGCCACGGAATTTGGCTGTGATTTCGCCACAAAATTCAGCTGCAATTCCACCACTAAACTGAACTGTTATTTCGCTACTGAATATAATTGAGATTTCACCTCTTGATTCAGCTTTGATTTCGCCACCAAATTCAGCTCTGATTTTGCCACTAAACTAAACTGTTATTTCGCTACTAAATATAGCTGAGATATCAGATGCTGATTTTGCAGCTGAATTTAGTTGTGATTTCACTACTTAGTTCAACTGTGATTTCACAAACTGAATTTGGTTGTAATTTCACCACTGAATTTAGCTGTGGTTCCACCTCCAAATTTGTTGGCATTTCACTACTTAGTTCAACTGTGATTTCACCACTGGATTCAGCTGTGATTTTGCTGCTGAATTTGGCTGTAATTTCACCACTGATTTTAGCTGTGATTTCACCTCCAAATTTGCTGGCATTTTACTACTTAGTGCAACTGTGATTTCACCACTTGATTCAGCTGTGATTTCACTGGATTCAGCTGTGATTTTGCTACTGAATTTCACTATTCAATATAGCTGTGATTTCACTTCCAAATTTGCTGGCATTTCACTACTTAGTTCAACTGTGATTTCACCACTGGATTCAGCTGTGATTTCATTGGATTCAGCTGTGATTTTGCTACTGAATTTCACTATTCAATATAGCTGTGATTGCACTTCCAAATTTGCTGGCATTTCACTACTTAGCTCAACTGTGATTTCACCACTGGATTCAACTGGATTTTGATACTGATTTGGCTGAAATTTTACCATTGAATTTAGCTGCGATTCCACCTCCAAATTTCTGCCCTCATTTCATCACTGAATTCAGCTGTGATGTCGCTCGCTAATTCAGCTGATATTTCACCTCCAAATTCTCTGGCATTTCATCGCTAATTGCAAATTTTCACCGCCGAGTTCAGCTGAAATCGCTCTACCTACTCATTCCAAGCAAAATTCCACCCCTGAATTCAGAATTTCTCCTTACAATTAAACAGGAATTTTACTCCCGAATTCTGCTGGAAATTCACCATTTATTTATGATGGATTTTCACCAAGGAATTCATCTGGTAACATAACTTTCACTATTTTTGCTGAATCGCTAAAAAACCAGTGAGATAATACTTTGCCAACTTCCTTCTCTCATTTAAGTAGGTAGGGTTTGTTGGTTGTACCATTTTTAAATATATTATTTCTTAAGGTTCTTCAATAACGATTTTTGAACAATTTTTATCGACCTATTTATTAGAAAAATATAATCTTTTTTAAATTTCAATGAAACAAGAGTAGATCCATATAATTGATTAAACCAACATTAGTATACTTCTGGACCTCTAAATTCATTTACGAGTACGTAATAAATTAACAGTTTGTCTTGGTACCAACTCTTCAAACTACTCTGTTTACACAATTTGAATTTTAATTATTTGAATAAAACTCACAGCCACCGGTCGCACCTTATTTTGGCGCAGACTGTTCCGTCCAAAATTCAAAAAATCATTTTATCAACCAAATTTCTTCATGAGAAGAAATCACATACATACGTCAAATTTGAGACCGATTTTCCAAAATTTGTTGTAAAATCGTTTCTTCCGAAGATCCTCCCGTCATCTCCCCTTTGGAATTCAGTATTTTCCCCCGCTCTAGTTTGATAGTTTCGTAGTGATGTTTGTATTTATTGAGTTTTGAGTTGTTTTATTTTTTTTTTCGTAGCGTAGAACTTTGCTCGTTTGTACAAGGTACCTTATGGCATTAAGACTGACTGTGGAAAATGAATATTATTTTTAAAATTGCCTAATTATTTAGGTATGTTTAGAAAAAAAACAGTATATTTTTTAAATCGTGTAAAGTTCTGTTGTTAACACATTATTTCTTCCGTTTCAAAAACAAATTTACAATTAAAAAAAAACTGTCAAGTTTTGATTTTTGATTCATTCGAAATTCGATTTTATGTCAATCCAAAGGTGTGAGTATAACAATGATGCCATAATTATTTTTATAATGTAATTGAAGCTTCGTTCTTTCTTAATCGAATTCTGTACATAATTCAATTTTGATTTACTATTACATTTCTTTTTATAATATTAGCGTTCCTTGATAATTTTAATAACAACACAAATTTGTCTTTTGTATCGAAAAATAAACTTTCAACCGAAAAAATTAGTTTTATTTAATTTTGGATCATTCTAATGAATAGACGTAAGGTGCGTCGGGGTGAATGCAGAAATGGGGTAAGTGGGGAGTATGCCTTTCAAAAGCAAACATAAGGTCTGACATGAATATCCTCTGTGGGTGTTGTAGAGTAGTATGTGAAGTTTCTCAAAACACCACTAGAGTGTACTCATATCGGTTGTAACCTTCACGGTGAGGTTATGATGTACCACATGTGTTTTCATCTGTGAGGTCGAGGTGACCAACTATTTTTCAACCCGATTTTAACCTGCCTCTACTTGGGTATTGCTAATGACTGACAAGGTAATTATACACTTTAAATGTTGCAGTTTCATTTTACATATGCCATTTTATTCTAACTTTGGTTCTTTTGAAAATAAGACCTCCTCCAGAGTAAGAAACGTGGGTGTGTGGAGTTCCGCACTTCCCCTAAATGGATGACCGAAGGAAGTATGGAGCCTACACTCAAACATAATACTATGTATTTTTCATCTACTCGTGTTGTGAACTTGGGCACTTTTAAGGTAACTGGGAACTTTTAACTCTTGTCTAGCTATGGAGATGGTCCCCCATGAAAATCATTGCCCCCAACTGATAAAAGCTACTGCGCATACGCAAATGTGTGTTTCCATGTTGTGTCTAACGACATGAGAAATGAAGGGATACTCTACACTTACCCCATTTTGGCGGAGTAAGTGAGGAGTACGGACAAAAATTATAGTATTGCTCGAGAAACTCAAAAAACCTTAAACTAACTACAAAACTGGTTAGAAGATAGCCCGAGGGGTGTAATGAAAGAAGGGAAAAAATCTAGCTTTAAAAATGAGTTTCTCAGGGTCTACCAAAGTTGAACTATGCAAATTGTTCTCTGCACTTCCCCCGACGCACTTTATTATGTTCATAGCGTTTGCTGGAAATCTTTCAGAAACACGACTGTGAATCACATTTCGCACCCCTCGTGGAACAAGGAAACAACTCAAACACGTCTGTCAAGTGGGTGAGGCACATAGCTTCCTCGTATCTAACCCGATTGTATATATGATCCGATGCATAGTAGTTCTCAATCCATTAATCTCTAAGTACCTTCCACTACCCTCATAGGGGACCATCTACACGCTAGCCCGCACAATCCCTGAAAATTTCATAGAAATCAGACAATAAGTTCGTATAGTTATGCGCGTTACACGGAATTCATGACAGACAGACAGACACACACAAAGAACCAAAATTGTTCAGGAAGGTCTAAAACGCGAAACGCGAGTGAAAATTTTGATTTTGGAGAACTTTTTTTTTCAACCTTGAAAAGTGAAAACAATGCTTCCGCTACCTTGGTAGACTCGGAAGCAAAATATTCAAATATCGTCTATCAAAGATGGAAACACTCCGAAAATCGCTGAAATTCGAGAAAAAAATCCCCCCCTCCACTGCTTCTACGCTGCTGGAAAAAAAATTCATCCGTGAGCTGATGCAGCTTTTATATTTGGAGAATCAAAACTATTCAACATGATGTCATTGAAATAATGGCATTTGAAAAAGGGCAAAACTTCAAACTTGATTCCCACAAATCACCTTGTTTGAGTTGTTTCCTTGTTCCACGAGGGGTGCGATTTGAATGATTTGCTGTCGTTTCACTCGTCTGCCATTGGTGAGGCATGAACGATCCTCGTAACCAGAACACGGCTGTTTAGATTGCCCCATGCCAAGGTGAGTTTAGGAGATACCTCTCCTAAACTGACCTTGGTCCCATGCATAATAGATAAACAAAACTTAAATTTCCAACTACCGCGCGAATTCGTTGATTCAATGACGATGAAGTAACTTAGGGAACCATCACAATCCCTTAAAGTATTGATCTGAAACGAATTTAGATCAAGTTTGTTTCAATATTACAACGAGTTCATGTTTTCGCAAGGGCAGTGGCTACATTGGAAGACCATCTCGAGTCTCAATCGTACATCTTCGAAAATTGCATAGAATTCGGATGAAAACTATACAGGGTGTTCACAAACCAGGTCTGATTCCTTCAAAGTGTCGATTCTACACCAAATTTCCAACTAAAAATGTCTCTAAGCAAATTTTTTAGAGGCTTCTTCAAATTCATTAGTGCAGCAGCCTAGAGAATTAAAAAACTAAAACAATTACGCTGGAAGCATCAAAATCGAATAAAAATTGCCAGAGAAAAATGGGAAAAACCAAACTGGATAAACGGTTTTTATCCCATTTTACACCCATTTACCTACTTCCCATTTTGGTTTATTATTTTCAATAATGAACCTTTGGAATCGACCAAGAAAAAAAAATTTGTAACCCCCCCCCCCCCCCCCTCAAAATTTGTTGGTTCAATGTACGTAGAATCCGAAAATCGAATAAAAAATTTGGCCGTCCATCCGCCGTCGCGGCACTTTTTCCACTTAGAATTGACTTTGATTTTTGGTTGATGTCAGTCACTTCTAAGGGGTGAAAAATTAGGTTTGAAATTTTGAAAACGCTCTAACCCAAAAATTTAGATGTAAAGGTATTGTTTTTCTATCAATTTAAGATAGTATATAGTTTTTAGAATTTTTGGGACCACGCGGAGCCCTGTAGGACAAACGGTTCGCTTCCTACGAGAATTTAAGGGTTGGACTCACGATAAATCAGAAACACGAGTGTGAATCGCAAAAGAGGCCTAATGTTAGCTGACCGAAATGCGATCGATGCTTTTCTTCAAGTTAGTTGATGGTAACAATGGCAAAGCCGTGTTCTTTGCAGACGAGTGATCTTTACAGAAAACTAATAAACCTTTGTGTAATAATTTGCAGCGTTTTTTCAACGAAATCGACTGTTTGACTGGAGGGTTCGGAGTGGGTCGAGCGGCGGCGGAGGAGGCCCCTAAATCCTCCCGTCAAACCGTCGATTTTCACGTTTTTTCCGCATTCAAGCGCGGTTTTTACCACTAATAAAAATATTGGAAACAATTCTGACCATACCGTTGGAAAGCGTAGTGTTTGGGTCAACTTTTTCGGGTTACAGTGGGAAATTAACCTGCAGTTTCAGCTAGGCGAACAAACGTTTGAAAAAACTGTAATTTCCGAGATTTTACTATTCGGGCTCATTTTTCAACAATTGAGTCTTCTTTGAAAAGTTTTATTTAGCTCTAAGGAGATAGAGAATTCAACTCTCTTTCCAACGGTGTAATTACATTTGAATTTCAACTGAAAAATAAGGGAGTTATAGCTGTTTTAATGGCGTAAGGTCGAAAATACGAAAAACATCTTAAAAGTGGGAAAAGCCGGATTTTAAGGGGAAAAAAGTCAAGAAACAAAAAAGTCGCAAATTAGTTGTAGAATCGAACCCTGGCCGGTGGTGTGCCCGAAAGGGTGACACCCTGTACAACCCGATTGTATAGATGATCCGATGCTCTATAGCTAATCTCAAAATATCTTCCTCTAACTACCTACCTTGCACTACCCTCATAGGGGACCATCTCACCCAAATCCTAGCAATATCTGGATGAGTTTAGGTGAAAAATGGCTGTTACAAGGAACTGAAATTTGCGCATGCGCAGCGGCTACTATCAGTCCAGAAGCGACGATTTTCTTCGGGGACCATCTACACACCAACCCGCAAAATTCCTGAAAATTTAATCTAAATCGAACGATAACTTCATTTAGTATTATCCGTTACAAGATTTTCATGACAGACAAGCAGGCAAAAATTTTAGAAAAATGAATTTTTGAATTTTTTTGAGAACAGTTTTTTTTTTTCAACCTTGAAAAGTGAAACTACCTTGATAGACTAAAAACCTTTTTTGGAGAATATAGGAAAAACTAAAAACTTTTTTTAAACTAAAAAACCTTGATAAAAAAAAATTAAAAAACTTAAAACTTTAAACTTTAAAAAACCTTAAACTTACTTAAAACTTTACTAAAACTTAAAACCTTAAAACACCTTGAAAACCGTAAAACCTTCAAACTTTAAACATCTAAAAAAACTTTAAAAAACAAATAAACCTTGATAGACTAAAAATCTTTTTTGGGAAACAGAAGAAAAAACTTTCTTGGAGAACAGTTTTTTTTTCAACCTTGAAAAGTGAAACTACCTTGATATACTAAAAACCTTTTTTGGAGAACATAGGAAAAACTAAAAACCTTTTTTTAACTAAAAAACCTTGATGAAAAAAATATATATAAAAAAACTTTAAACTTTAAAAACCCTTAAACTTACTTAAAACTTTACTAAAACTTAAAACCTTAAACCTTAAAACACCTTAAAAACCTTAAAACCTTAAACCTTAAAACTTTAAAAAACCTTAAAAAACTTGAAAATTAAAAAACCTTGATAGACTAAAAACCTTTTTTTGGAAAACATAGAAAAAAACAATTCCTCCCTTGCGAGGGAAAAACGTTAAATCATGTTTAATGTTTTTCCCTCGCAAGGGAGAAATTAGATTGCCGATCACTCAGCTGATCAGTGACCACTCAGGCGCCTTCAGCATTCTCCATTGACCCTGCTTCTCAAATTTCAGCTTCCTGCGTTCAACAGGAGAGAAAATGGCCTTGGAGCTCACTCAGCTGATCAGTGACCATCTTGGTACAACTAGACCCCAAATGGAGCCGATATAACGTGGTAACTAAGAAATCGGTCCGTGGTAACTAAGAAAAAAAAACGTTGCAGATTTGCGTGTCGGAATTCACAGAACGACCCCCAGCCCTAAAACATTAAACATGTTAAAAAACTTTTTTGGAGAACATTGTTTTTTTTCAACCTTGAAAAGTGAAACTACTTTGATTGACTAAAAAACAAAAATATAGAAACTTTGGGATGTCAAACTGTACTAATATGAGGTAGGTACAGAACTGTAGGTACGCTGTTGACCGAGGCAGTTATGATACTCACCAAAACTATGAGAACCTAGCTTCCTCAATAACTGAGGTTATTTATACCCTTTCGTCCAACTTATTTTTTCTTTCCCTGTTCTCCTGGACAGTTGTACGTCTCACGTCAGTCGAGTGAAGTGAGATCGGTCGATGGGAACCTACCCGACTTCCACGCCAAAGAGGAAATGTCAGGGTTCCAGGGGGCCTTCCGGGACTCGCCTCAACACATGTGCCACTTCTCTCTGGATATTTGCTTCATCTGCATGGAACTGGAGCCGATGAACATTTGAGGCTCTAAGTACCTACTTAACTTCAAAAGGTATCTCCCGAGGTATTTGATGTTTCCCTAAAATTTCCGAAAAATAAGCTAATTTTGTGGCTTTTCGTACGGAAAGGGTTTATTAATCTAAAAAACAAACTCTCTCTCGAACAAAACTCGAAGACTTATTTTATTACTTATACGAATACTTTATATATATACTTTATATATTACGAATACTTATTTATTATTAATCTCCAACGGTGATAGAAGGTAGAGGTCACGAATCTGGTAGCCGAGGAAAACTCAGCGCAGTGACGTCACCGGCCACCCAGCCCTCCGTTTCCCTTACCTCTAACGTTTGTTGAAATTGAATAATTATTCCTCGTAGTACCTACCAGTGCCTTTCTTGACTGTTGGGAAGTGAGTCAATCGTCGTTTTCACCAAACATGGTTTGCTGCACGATGGGGAGTTTCAGTAACCATCATCGCAACCAGAAAAAACTTGGAACCATTTTCCATCGATTCCCAAAAGACCAGGTACCGCAAAAAAACGCTGCAAATTATTACACAAAGGTTTATTATTTTTCAATATAGATCACTCGTCTGAAAAGAACACGTTTCTGCCATTGTTAGCACCTACTAACTTGAAGAAAAACATCGACCGCATTTCGGTCAGCTAACATTTGTACGGAGATTAGGCCTCTTTTGCTATTCACACTCGTGTTTCTGATTTATCGTACGTCCAACCCTTAAATTCTCGTAGAGAACGAACGGTTTGTCCTACAGGGCTCCGCGTGGTCTCAAAAAATTTATACTATCTTAAATTGATGGAAAATTGATACCTTTATATCAAAATGTTTTGAGTTAGGGCGTTTTCAAAATTTCAAAATTCATTTTTTGACCCTTAGAAGTGACCTACACCAACCAAAATCTTTGGGGCACAACTAGACCCCAATTGGAGCCTACATACCAAATTTCATCAAAATCGGTTAATGCTTAGTGGGGAAAGTGCCGCGGACGGTGGATTGACGGCCACATTTTTATTCGATTTTTGGATTTTACGTATGAAAATAATAAACCAAAAGTGGGGGTTGAAATTTTCAAAATGCCCTAGCTCAAAAACTTTTGGTATGAATTATTTGTACTTACAGCAATTTAAAAAAGAATTGAATGTTTAGAATCGAATGAGACCGCCCAGATAGGTACAACCGTTGACTCAGTATGAGGACTTAAATTAGGGAAAAATAATAAACCGTTGGGTAATAATTTGCAGCGTTTTTATGACTGAATATAATTATTGCTTTACCTATTTTGATCCCTTTTCAAATCTACCTTGATAATTTTTCTTTACATCTTTTTTCTATGAAACAGCCTTAAGCAGTCACTCAGTTTTTATAAATTAAAATGTGTCCATCTTAACTAAGAAAAAATTACTAGGTACAAAGGAGGTAAAAGTGAGGGTAGTGCCAATTTTGCACTTGATCATTTTTTTCTGTTAAATTGTAACTACTCCGACAAATTCATACTACTGGAAAAATTTATCAAGTCCCACAAAATCGTTCGTTCCCTACAAGAATTTAAGGGTTGGAATTGCGATAAATCAGAAACACGAGTGTGAATCGCAAAAGAGGCCGAATCTCCAATGTTAGCTGACCGAAATGCGATCAATGTTTTTCTTAAAGTTGGTTGGTGGTAACAATGGCAAAGCCGTGTTCTTTGCAGACGAGTGATCTATCTAGAAAAATAATAAACCTTTGTGTAATAATTTGCAGCGTTTTTTGAATGGACTGAAAAATCCTTTGAAACCCCAACTCAGACGTCTATAAATCTTTTTCGTCACTTCAGCTGGCCCGATCTACCTACTGCTCTGTACAAATGACATCTAGACACGTGTACAACCGATCACTCACTCCTTGCACACGTGTACATCTCACCTTCCACTTCGGGATTACACGGAGATTAACTCGCGGGTTTATCTTACAGACTCAAACGAAACACCGCGGAAGATGCTCCAGCCGACGAGGCTAATCCCCACAAAGGAACCGAACGTCGGTGGAAGGATCCGAACATTTTTTGTTCCATATTTTCGTAAAGGGAGGCAGAAGGGTGATCTGACTTATTCGAAATGTACAACTCCTCCGAGGCTTTACAGCTGTTCTTCAAATGTTCCCTTGAGTTAGGCCGGAGAAATTTGAATCCATCCAATGGCATTTTAAGGTGGTCTCAGTCGGTGGCCGTTCATTCCTCGTTCCGGGTCAGTATTTCCCTATATTGAAAGAACTCAAACTTTAAAATTTGTACCTAAATTTGAAAGGTTCTAGGATTTTTGAAATTCATTAGTGCATGGGCGTATGGAATTGAGAAACTAAAAGATTGGCGCTGGAATCATCAAAATCAAATAATAATTGCCAGAAAAATATGGGAAACCGTTTATTCAGTTTCGTTTTTTTCATTTTCTCTGGCAATTATTGTTCAATTTTGATGATTCCAGCGGCAATATTTTAGTTCTTCAATTCCCTACGCCCATGCACTCAAATTTCAAAAATCCTTGAACATTTCAAATTTAGGTAAAAATGTTAACGTTTGAACCCCTTCAATTTAGGGAAATACTGACCCGAAGCGAGGAACGATCGGCGACCGACTGAGACCCCCTTATTAGCTGGAAATGTCTGTCTACCCCATCGAGTGTGGTAAGGAAAGTAATAAACTGCGTGAGTGGGATTGGGTGAAAGCAGCCTTAGTTCATATTTAAAAACAAAAAACACTATTTTGTTCACAAATGTGTAAAAGTAAAAAATTTGAAAATTTTGCTTGAAAATTAATGTCATTAAAAACTTTTTAAATTGTTATTAGCGTGATTTAAATGTTCTGACAGGTGTAAATGTTCTTCAACCGTATCTAGTATGGTAAGGAAAGTATAAAGACTGGATGGGAGGTGGGAGGAAGAAGAGTTTCCGCAACCAAATTTCAAATTGACAGATAAAAATGCAATTTGTTCAAAATTGTGTGAAAATGATGAGAAAAACGCTGCAAATTATTACACAATGATTTATTATTTTTTACTTTTCTATATAGATCACTCGTCTCCAAAGCCACCAACCATCCAACATGAAGAAAAACATCGATCGCATTTCGGTCAGCAAAATTTGAACGGAGATTAGGCCTCTTTTGCGATTCACACTCGTGTTGCTGATTTATCGTACGTCCAACTCTTAAATTCTCGTAGGGAGCGAATGGTTTGTTCTACAGGGCTCCGCGTGGTCTCAAAAATTCTATACTATCTTAAATTGGTGGAAAAACAATGCCTTTATATCAAAATTTTTTGAGTAAGGGCGTTTTTAAAATTTCAAAATTCATTTTTCAACCCTTAAAAGTGATCTAACTCAAAATCTTCGGAGCACAACTAGACCCTAAAAGGAGCCTACACACCAAATTTCATCAAAATCAGTCAATTTTATGAAATTGATGAGAAAAATGGAGTACAAATTTGATGCCCCTTCAATTTAGGGTAATACTGACCCTGAACGAGGAACGAACCGCGACCGACTGAGACCACTATCAATTTGGCTTACGAGTCCACCAAGATTTTGGAACCGTTGCTTTTACTTTTCAGGGATAGAAAAGTTCAAAATCAAAATTTCCTTCGCGTTTTACATTTAATGCCTTCTTGAAAAATTTTGATTCTGTGTCCTTCTGTCAGTCACTTTGTGTGTTTGCAATTTTCCTGAAGGAGAACTTGTTGTGTAACTAGTACTAGGTAGGAACCTATTGTTATGACCCACATTTAAACATTCTAAAAAGTTCTTAAATAAAGAAGTACAAGAGGATCCCTGAGCGAGCCACCACCCACAAGGGAGGGACGAGGTACAGGGAAACACGTCAACATGACGTCACCCTTCCACCTCTCTCCCTCAACGTATCTCACCGAGTATATAAGTCCACTCAGGGACGCTCCAGTATGCCTTCTAGTCCGGTCAACCATCTTATTCATTTTGCTCTCTACCTTCTCCTCCGATAAGGAATCTCCTCGAAGTACTAGGCTCAATAGGTAAATCTCCCGCCTCCCATCGGTAGGTTTCTTATGAAACGCCAGGGTTGCCGGGCTAGCCTGATCTCCCTCCACTCCGCACGTCGGTATGGCTGTTAGCAGTGGCGGCTCTGATAGATCATTACAGGGTAGGCGACAAACGTAAGCTTAAAAGGGGGGGGGGGGTCGGTAGATGGACTCATGGAACAAGAAAGCTACTGAATCTCAGACAACGATGCAATTTCAATGAACTGACAATAATTTCATGAATTTATTGATCACTAATTTATTTATGTTAATCAATGATACATCTGGTGCTCAGCAAGCCCTTTCAATGTATAAAGGGCCAGTAACCAGGACACGCCCCGGGGAGGCGCACCAGATCCGTGTCCCACCCGATCCACCCCAACCACCCATCCATGTGGATCTTACCAAAAGACAGATTAACCATTTTATAGGAAACTGAAGGAAGGTACGTTTGGTCCCGTCAGTAGCTTACTTGTTTGAAATTAGGTGACTTTGGTAAACTAGGTAATTTGCATTATCACAGCATAATTGTTTTTTTCAGACTGTGTTATCAGACCTCCTTCAGTCTATTGACTTCATTATTATACTTCCAATAACTCAACCACTCTTAAATATTCCTCTTAGTAGGGGTTAAATACCTAATGATCCTATAAGATCAGAGATACCATCGTACATACTAGATATGGCATGCATCTGAATTGGGATCTGATCTAGGTAATATTATATATATATGTGGTAGCACCCATCCTACAAGAGAGGCGTTGTCCTACAGGCTTTGTTAGTAGATGAGTCCAATCTTCCAATCTTTAAGATAGGCATACTTCTCTATAACTACTTCATGACTAGAGTTAGAAGATGAGATCAATCTTTCTGCCTTTAAGATAGGCATACTTCTCTATAACTACTTCATGACTAGAGTTTGAAGATGAGATCTATCTTTCTGTCTTTAAGATTAGCATAATTCTCTATAACTACTTCATGAAGAGCCCCATTCGCTTTTAAATCCATCAATAATCTCTTTTCTATGGAAAACGTCGCCAATGCACTAAGTCTTTCTTGGCCCATCGTATTTCTCAAATACGTTTTTACCCGTTTCAAGCATGAGAAGCTTCGCTCTGCGGACGACGAGGAAGATGGTATTGTTAAAATCAATGAAAAGAATTTGTGACCCTCGCTAAGTACGCCTTGTAAATCCTTTTCAACCAGATATTTCAGAATATTTTGTGGGGACAGTTTGTTCATGTCTTTATCGTGATAGATGAATGATAACTCATTTTTCAATTTAGTTAGATCTAAGAATAAAGAAGGATAGGCAGTGCTAAGTGCTTTCAATGCGTCAGAAGGGAAGTTATCACAGTATTTTGAAAAAGAGGAAGTATCTGCCAATTCAAAAAACTTCAGCTTATTCATATCACCAAACCTTAAAGATATTTGAGAGGTAATAAAATCAATAATTTCAAAATATAAACGTTTTAAATTAAATTTATGCGATTCTGGATTTGACACTCCTCTTTTGCAAGGAATATCTAAGGTTTGAGATATCAGGTCATAGAATTTTTGAAAATGGTCTTCACTTCTCTTAATTTCAATCAAAATTTTGGTTTCATTAATTTTTCTCAAACAGTACGTGACATCCAGAGATTTTTTCTGAAGCACATCAAAAAGAATATCAGTATGGATGAATATGTCATTGAAAATTTGTGCCATAAATGCAAAATCAAAATCATTAAATTTTCCCAAAAATCCATCTGCTCCAAGAGTGGTTTCATTCGTGGAGGACGGATCTTGGATTAATTCCTGAAAAACTAGTATGAAACTTTCCCACTCTGATGTTATCAATGATATGACTCTGGACCTAGAGCACCACCTGGTCGCTCCGACTTGTGGTACTCTCCTGCCAACAATTCTATCAACTACCTGTGTCCTTGTTGACGAACCATGAAAATAAGTGGAAATTCCAGAAAGGGTAGCAAAAAATATACGGCATTCGCGAATTCCTTTACAGCTGTCTTGAAGTACGAGATTAAGTCGATGAGCATAGCAGTGAACAAACAATGCTTGTGGGACAACTTCTTTCACTTTACTCTGCAGACCATTCAGATGACCAGACATCACACTAGCACCGTCGTAACACTGGGCAACAAGCTTATCCTTATAACTGTACTTCGAAAGTTGATTGTTGAGATGTACAAACATACTCTGAGCATCTCGGCCTGTACTAACATCAACGAAGCCCAGAAAATGTTCAACAATTTCACCAATAGGATTAACGAATCTAACAATCATGGTACATTGGCATTTTGGTTTATTATTTTCAATAATAAGCCTTTGGAATCGAGCAAGAAAAAAAAAATTTTAACCCCCCCTCAAAATTTGATGTTTTACGTTTCAAGGTACGTAGAATACGAAAATCGAATAAAAAAATTTCCGTCCGTCCGCCGTACGCCGTACGCCGTACGCCGTACGCCGTACGCCGTACGCGGCACTTTTCTTAGCAACACTGGACCGATTTGGTTCAAATTTGGTATATGGGCTCCATTTGGGGTCTAGTTGTGCCGCGAAGCTTTTGGTTGATGTAGGTCACTTCTAAGGGGTGAAAATTAAGGGTTGAAATTTTCAAGAGTGCCCTATATCGAAAACTCTCGAAATAAAGGTATCGTTTTTTCACCAATTTTAAATAGTATTGAATTTTTAAAAATTTTTGAGACCACCCGGAGCTCTGTAGGACAAACCGTTCGGTCCCTACGAGTACTTGAAGGTTTTCCTTCGATAAAACATAATCATGAGTGTGAATCGCAAAAGAGGTCTAATCTCCATTCAAATTTTATCTGACTAAAATGCGATCGCAGTTCATCTCTTCGATTTGTCTACAGTTTTGCCTCCTGCGTAACCAGTAATCAAACTTCCATATGAAGCTTTCTATTTTTCCAATCGAGTGTGAAGCGTTTAGTTCTTTCTAATAAACTCGATTGTGAAGGTGTGAAGCAGTAGGTATTGTGTGGTGGGTAGTACCTAGCTGGTAGGTAAAAAAAATGTTGGTAGGTAAAAAAAATGTTGGTGGGTAAAAAACGCTGCAAATCATTGCTCAAAGGCTTCTTCACTCTTCAGATCACTGATCAGCTGAGTGAGCTCCAGAGCCTTTTTTACTCCTATTGAATGGAAGTGCTCTTCCAGGCGTCTCCAGCATTCGAGGAGATCTCCTTCACTCTTCAGATTACTGATCAGCTGAGTGAGCTCCGAAGCCATTTTTACTCCTATTGAATGGAAGTGCTCTTCCAGGCGTCTCCAGCAATCGAGGAGATCTTCTTCACTCTTCAGATCACTGATCAGCTGAGTGAGCTCCAGAGCCTTTTTTACTCCTATTGAATGGAAGTGCTCTTCCAGGCGTCTCCAGCATTCGAGGAGATCTTCTTCACTCTTCAGATCACTGATCAGCTGAGTGAGCTCCAAAACCATTTTTACTCCTATTGAATGGAACTGCTCTTCCAGGCGTCTCCAGCATTCGAGGAGATCTCCTTCACTCTTCAGATTACTGATCAGCTGAGTGAGCTCCGAAGCCATTTTTACTCCTATTGAATGGAAGTGCTCTTCCAGGCGTCTCCAGCATTCGAGGAGATCTTCTTCACTCTTCAGATCACTGATCAGCTGCGTGAGCTCCAAAACCATTTTTACTCCTATTGAATGGAACTGCTCTTCCAGGCGTCTCCAGCATTCGAGGAAATCTCCTTCACTCTTCAGATTACTGATCAGCTGACTGAGCTCCGAAGCCATTTTCAATCCTATTGAACGCAGGAAACTGAAATTTGAGAGGGAAGGTCAAGGGAGAATACATATGGTGGTAGGTGCTATTGATGGAGAACCAGTGATCTATACAGAAGGGTGATCTATACAGAAAATAATAAACCTTTGAGCAATGATTTGCAGCGTTTTTGGGTGATATCAGTAGTGTCATCTACTTGAATAGAAAAGAATGGAGCCCCATCAATAGCACATGTTATTGATTCCTGCAAGACTGTGTTTAAAACTTCAATAATTTCATTCTGTATAGTTTTGGAATTTCCAGAAAAAATGGACTTCATAGAATTGTAATGAATTTTCACATCAGCTGAATTGTGATCAATAAGAGTTTGTAATGTCTCAACGTAATTACCTTTGTTCAAAGATGTTGTTGATTCATCATGACCCCTGAAAGGCTGCTCAGTTTTTCCAAGAAGAATAACTGTGTCTATTATATTTGCCATTACCCTACGATTCAGACTAACTTTATCATTAAATGCAGCCTTGCTGATTTTATGATGGACATCAAGCATTTCGGCAACGGTTGAACAGTTATTTTCGAGTCTTTTCAGACAAACTGTGGCACCTAAATGATCTTTCGAGTCATTGTGTTTTTTTATGGCAGTAGATACATTTTTGAGGTCAGAATAGCCACAAGAATTCCACGGACTTTTACAATTATTCAGCAATAAACACGGCCAACAGAATAATGCATTTTTGGAAGAACTTATACAAATCCATTTGTATTTATCGAGCCAGGATCTAGTGAAAGTACGAGTATAGGTTTTACCTTGTTTGTGGTCGTTACTAGATAAATTAACCTGCGGAATTGGCCGTCCATTTCTCACCAAGATTTGCTTATCTTCTTCTTTCCATCAAGCAGGGCTAAAATAACATCCATCACGATATCACGATCACAAACGCAAATGCCACCGAGAAAATTAAAACGGAAGGTAAACAGTCGAAGGCAAAGGGCAAAAAGTTCAGACCGAGTTCTGATAAGAAAGGAGGGGAAGGGTAAATACGAAGAAGGCATGAAGTACAGAGTTGCCAACCCTATGGGTAGATTTCTCCATACTCAAGCCTAATTAACCCTTGAAAAATCCGAGATTAAGAGTGAAAATCCTTACGTTTTATAATTACTATACAAAGCTCGAGAGTTCAAAAATGAATCAAGTCAAAAAATCCCTTGATTTTGATGAAAAATCGGTTATTTGGGATGAGAACCAAAAATTCGTAGATATACGGATTTATCAGTAGGGTTGTCAACTCTGGGAGAAGTTAACACTGGAGGCTTAGAGGGGAGGGCGAAATCGGGAAAGGCGAAACTCCACTCCAAGCTCCCATCGCCTAACTAGTGGGAGGGGATCGTCTATCTTAGCCTATTCTTTATCAATGGATTCTTTTTCTGATGAATGGCATGTCAGGCGAAAACGCGCTTTCGCCTAAGGAGCCTTTGTTCCTCGCTCTTATGGCGGGGGAAGGGGGGTGTAGTTCATAGAATGGTTCCTTTCTGCTGGTTCATAGGACGGTTCCTTTCTGCTGGTTCATTCCACTTTCAAGTTGACTTTATTTCCCATTGAGCAAAGTGAGATTGAGTTCTATAACCATTACTCAGCAACTTCGAAGAATAATTAATTTAATGTAGAAAAGAAAACTCAACTTTTTTTCAAAAATTTTATTTATTTTTATTTTTTTAATTAAAATATTTTTTTTTCAATTAAGCGTTTTTTAAGTATAGATTGCAGGTTAGGCGGTGCCTACCTTGCCTACCCTGACCAGCCGCCACTGGCTGTTAGCCGCCGGTGCGAAAGTGCAGTCGCTAGGATAGGGACTTTTCTCTCTTCTTTGAGTAGGGGTTAAACAAAACACAAACGCCGCATCAAGAAGGTCATCTCCTTCACTCGACGACACACAGACATAACACCTATTTTAGAATTTAATGAAATATTGAACTTGGTTTCCGATTTACATCTTGATAGTTGGGCGTAGAATCAATTTCTGAAATGTCGGAGTTACAAAAGGGGAATACATTATAGCGGAACTACCTTCACTGATTCGATGTCGGTTTTGAATATTCTAGCGGTCTCGAGCTTCTGGGAGATCTCTGGAACGCACTTGCTAATGGCGGCAGGTGCTTTGTTTGTCGTGATACCCTCTGTTTGTCTTTTGGTCGGTAGATATAGTACACACCCCCTCCCCCCTGGCACCCCCGTGCGCCGTTTAGTATTAATTGGTCGTGATGGAGCCCCCCCCCCTCTCCCCTGCTTTTCCCCTTGCGAAGGGGGAGCGGATGAGTTGGGAGATGATGAACCCTCCATCGCGTCTGTTTTCTCTCAAAACACGCAGCGCGCGACGGTCTTTCCTCCCGCCAGGATCGCAAACAGTCGCGGCTTCTCAAACACTCGAGGATGTCTTCTCCCTCATAACGAGGTGGTGTTTGCTCGTTGCAGCTTCTGTTGGGTGTCTGACGGCAGCTTCAATCATTAATTTATTGTTGGCGTCCAGCCAGAAGGTCATGGAAATTTAATGGATCTTCTCACAATACAAAATGAAATGGTTTACTCATTACAAAATTTGTTCTAAAGTCTTCCTGCTAGAGATCAATCAATCAATCAAAGTTTTTACTGTAGGAACCTAGGTTATTACTGTAGGAACCTAGGAATAGGTATAAAAACGTCAGAATGGAAATTCTCCATCCCATCCCTACTCCGCCGAAAAGCGCTGTGTTCCACGTTTCTTGAATTTTAGCCAAAGGCTCTAAGCAGTAAGCAAGGCGAGGCCCGAAGGAAATTTCAAATATCAAAGGGGAAATATCGCTTACCGAAAAGTGACACAACTCGAAAAAACGAAATTTTGCAGGAGAGCCAAAATAAAGTATAACCTTTTTTCTGCTTCCTGTAGTACTGTTTCATTTTGATCCAAATACGATTCCAAATGCACTAACGTTTGCATTAATTCCTTGAGAATCACGATGAAGAGTTGATTGCGAGAATTTATTAAATTTTAACCCCCCCACCACCATCAATTTGACTACATTTAGAGTTGTGACATTTTTCTTGTCTTTATCGACTCCAATCAAAATAGTACATGCAGAAATGTTGATTTACACCCATAAAATTCCACTTTTCCTTGGACCGTTGAAGATAATTATTTATCCCCCATAGAGTTAGAAGGAATGCAAGAAGACAAAAATAAAAAATAGTTCAAAAATTGTTTATTATTTTTAAATTTACCAAATTTTGTGAACTTGTTTCTTGAGCAAAGATTAAATCTTTGCACTTAAACTAACCAATTTTAAAACAAGAAATAGGGCAGTCGTTGTCTTCAATTTTTGCTACGAAGTTATCTGGTATTGCCAATTCCATCTCATCACGTGCTTCAACAAGGTTTCCAGACAAAGCAAGCTGCACCATGAGTTTCCCGCGAGATGAAAACGCCATTTTTGGGGTTTAAAAACGAAAGAAAGAAAGCATTGTACCTATAATTAGCCAGTAATAATAATGTAAGTAATGATGAAAAGTGGCATAAATTGAAATGTGACGTTTTCGAGTACAAAACAGCGGAAAGACATGCATACCTGACAACGAGAAGACTGTCTCAATTCAAGATGAGACGCGTGAATCACAGAACGTCTCCGTTTGCACACACGAACACCGTCACAACTCGAAATGTGTCACTTTTCGAGACGCACTTCACAAGTACTCTTTGTCAAAGACATCACTGCACTGAGATGTAGTGACGATTCGATACTTACGATATTTATCGAAGTCGATATTTTTTTCCGATATTTGTATCGATATTTTCTTGCGATATTATCGAAGATCAAAAGGAAAATATTTATATCGAAAAAATAAAATATCGGTTGGGATGGTTATAGTTCTTTCCACTGTAATTTCTCAATTTCCCCTAAAATATGAAAAATAATAAAAACACAAAAGTAAATAGAAACGGATGATGAACGCAACACATAAACAACAATGTTGAAATAACATGACAATCAGCTATCTCCGACATAGTCCTCATGCTCCATAATCGATATGGGAAGAGAAACACGTTTCGATTTCGCGTTCGCCATTTCTGTTTTGTATTAATTTATTATAATGTATTATGTATTATTACAACTTTTTACGAGTAAAATTCGAACTGGCATTATGTTTGGATATCGATTTTTTTTTAAACTATGCAAAACATATATTCGATATCAGTATTTTTCTTTCGACATCACTGAAATTGATCAAAAACTATGCTAAAACTTATTCGATATCAGTGAAATCAGCATTCTTTTCGATTTTTCTTTCGATATTCTATCGATATCACTAAAATTGATGAAAAAATATGCAAAAACATATTCGATATCGGCGAAATCAGTATTTTTCTTTCGATATTCTATCGATATCACTGAAATTGATGAAATAATATGCAAAAACATATTCGATAACAGTGAAACCAGTATTTTTTTTCGATATTTTATCGATATCAGTGATATCGAAATTTTTTTCTCCAATATTTTATAATTGTCGATACTGCCTTCCGATATTATTTCGATGTTAGATATCGCATCGAAAGGTACATCGAAACGTCACTGCTGAGATGTGTCATTGTTCCAGAGCACACACATTCCGTTTTCGATGGCGACAAAGTGACACAAAAACAGTGAAAGAAAACGAAAATTGAAATTCTTTGAGTTGTGTCACTTTCCTCGCGGGCAAGCGATATGATAAGCGGTTCAAGATTAACCCAACAAAACCGGGGCGACAAATTATGCTATTGGGAGTTACATCCGAACTACCTAAAAATAGGCAAAACTAACCATCGGATTTCTACTCAGATCCTTAAGACCCCGTGAAAAGCAATCGATCTCCTCAAGAGGTGATTTAGAAAGGACGCGATTGATATATCGACTGAATAACGTCAACGCCGACAGGCAGACAAATTACCTCTCTGGAGGGAGCAGAAGTCGTAACTCACGTTTGGCGACCAGAGGGCGTCATTTTTGGGGTTCAAAACCGATCCTTTTGGAAGTTCTCCCGGAATCCCATTAGATTTTACACACATAGATCTTCGGAGAAAGACGGGAGAAGAGGAATAAGATGGATTAACCGGGATCTCTCGAAGTGTGGAGTGAAGTTGAATGAGCCCAGAATAGAGTAGGAAACAGGACGCGAGAAAGAATTGATATTTTAGTGTTGGAATCAGTAATTCTGTTTCGCCGAGACCAGAGGGGAGTGTTTTATTCGTGCAGAAAGGCAACACTTTTGGGTTCACCAAAATCGAAATTATCAAGCATTTTGAAGAATTTTGATTCCATGTGCGTCTATCTGGGATCAGTATTTCAACTGACCTTGCATTAAAACTAGAACGTTCCACAGGGAGAAATAGAAGAAGAAGAAGAAGAAGAAGAAGAAGAAAACACATTTTATTTAGATATATAACATGTAACACGCTACAATAAACATGAGGTAAATATCACTACTTCATCACAATTAGAATGTGATACAACTTTGGACTTAGTCCGTCTGTCGGGGGGGAAACGAGCCAAAATATTACCACCAATAATCATACACATTTATGATCAATTGTTATTATTATTTCTATTATTATTTTATTATAACAAATCGTTTTCTATCCTCCATTATTGTTTATTATTGTTATTTGTTAGTGGTTGTTGTATAAGTATTATTCGTTCCGTAAAAGAATTCTCACTGCGACCTACCAATTAAACTCGGCTATGAGCTCCGCTCGGTATTTTGATGCCCGGGATCCGAATCTTGCCAGTGCCGGCCAATCTCCTCCATCCAGCAGCCTTATCATTGCCGCCTCCTCCAGCACCGCCGCTCCAAGGAAGTGTACCCTGAACTCTGCAAGAACCGGGCAGACACCGAGAAAATGGGCCATATCCTCTCGCACTCCCATGTTACAAAGAGAGCACAAGGTGCTGGGGTCGTCTCGTTGATCGTATGGCTTGCTATTCAGGGAGAGAAGGGACCCTCGAAACCTCACCAGCCACCGAACTACCCATAAAGGATGTTCTTCCACCTTTCCAGCAAAGGCTGCCGGCATGATTTCCTTATTCAGCCTTGCATACAACCTGTTCGACTCCCGCGCCCTCTGCAACATGTCTTCCCGCCACGATCTCTTTACTGCCTCGACAAGGTCTCCGAGCTGCCGTCTCCATGCCCCCAAATCATCCAAACTCCCGTCAAATGTTGCTCCGTATCGTCGCGCCAATGTTTGCAGTTCGCTGAACCAAAACACACGTCTATTTACCACCTCCGCAGCGACCAATCGCGGGTATCTATTGGCTGGCATAGCCAGCGCTTTCATAAAGTAGTTGGTGGCAAGACTGAGAGTGTGGGCAAAAATGGGCTCCATTCCGGTCTCCAAATATAACATGTAGTTGGGACAGCTCGTAGGCAGACCCAGCACAACTCTGGCAAAATACCGTTGAACCCTCTCCACAATGTCTGAAAGAGTGCACCCCCAAACCTGCGCACCATAACATAAAACAGCTCTCGAAACGGCATTGAATATATAAAACTTAGAACCTATGGGAATTGCCGGCTGTTGGAGGAGAGACTTGTATACTGTGCCTAGACCATGTTTCGCTGCTGCGGCTCTATCAGCCAGGTGAGCTCCAAATGCAAGTCTTGGTGTTAGGGTCACCCCCAGGTATTTGTACTCATTAACAGTCTCAATGCTCTTTCCCTGAAAACGCCACTGTTCATAGGAGCTCAGCTTACCTCCTCTGCGAAAGACCATAATTTTTGACTTGGTTAAATTCACCTCCAGTCCCCACCTATTGCAGTAGGACTCCAAGCCAATGATATTCTGCTGCAAGCCATCAATGGATTCTGCCAGGATCACCATGTCATCAGCATACATCAGTATTTTGATAGAGGCACCACCAACCCTGACTCCATGCGACAAGGAATCCACCAGGTCATTTACATACAAAGCAAAGAGAAGTGGGCTGAGCAAGCAGCCTTGGCGTACCCCACTCTCGACCCTGAAGCCCGCTGAAAGCCCACAGGGAGAAATATAAGAGTTCAGAACCCTTCACCTTAGGCCCTCAAAAAGTTGTTTAATTTTTCCTACTAATTTTTTTTTTGATTTATTCATTTCCATTTTGGTACAGAAAGTTTTGGAAAAAACATAAATACGAAAAGTGATCATTCCCATATGAGCTGCATTAGCTCGTGTTGGGAAATGAGTTGCTGTAAGCTCCTATAACTAACTAAATAACTACATAGCACTACAGGCCGATGTGGCCCCTGGCTTCCCGAGTACGGTAACCCGCATGAGACCTCCGCAATTCCACCACCTGGAGGTCCCTCAAGACATCATCAAGCCAGCGACTCCGAACACGATCTCTTCGCCTTATAATGTCCATCCTAGCCCGCAGCATCATCCTCGGGCAGGCCTCCACCAGCATGCGCCCAGCTTTGATGAATCGGACTATGTCTTCATGTTTTAATAATCCATAAATTTCTGCATTCTGTCTTGCTCTCCACCCGTGGCCCTCTCTGACCGCTCCATGGATCCTTCTTATAATCTTTCTTTCAAATATCCGCAGTCCAGCCTCATCCTCAGCCCGCATGGTCCAAGCCTCGGATCCATAACAAACCACAGGCCGCACCAGGGATCTATATAGCCTCATCTTCGTTGATCTGGAGATCACACGACTCTTGAAGAGTTTTTGGCATTAAATGCTCGGCTGCCTGCCATTATTCGTGAGCATGTCTCATCCTGTACTCGGTTTCTATTCGTGACCAAGCTCCCCAGATAGGTGAAGGACTTGGCTTCATCAAACTTATAAGAACCAAACGTCACCCTTCTGGGCACCCGCTGGGCACGCTGGGGGAATATCTTGAGGTACTTAGATTTTTTTTTTTTTTTTCGGCAGGCAGGTGAGAAAATCTTTAAGATCCACAGGTGGAGTTGGATCTCGTAAGATACCCTGAAGGATCCGCGACTTCAAGGTTATGTGGGATTCAAACCCACTAAAAAAACACCTCCTTTTCTCCCACGTTGGAAGCTCAGCCTGGAACTGTTTAACACATTACTTCAGGCTGAGTCCTGGGACACTTCATTAGTTCTGGATGGTGGGTCGGACCAGGTGTTCCCTTCTCTGTCTCTCTCGTTCTAACAATGTCTTCCTTGTCAGGATACTCTCTACGTACGCTGCCACAAGACTCCAGCTCCTCTCACCTTCCAGCATCTTGCTGACGACAGCTTCTGGTGTTGAAATTTGGGGAGTTAATCCGAGCTCTGACAGCAGCTGGCTTCTTTCAGCCGCCCATTTGGTGCATTTGAAAAAGGTGTGTAGCGCATCATCATCTTCTCTCTTCTGACAGTGCGGACATGTTGGGACAGTTACCTTTCCCATTTTATGTAGATAGGCATAAAACAGTCCATGTCCTGTGAAGAATTGTGTGAGGAAAAAGTTTAATTCTCCATGCTTCCTGTCCGTCCATATCTGGATGTTTGGCACTAGCCTTGCGGTCCACCGTCCTCTATATTCTCTTGTCCATATCTCTTGCCAGCTTACCATCGTGCAATCTCTTTCTTCCTTAGCTATGCGGGACCTGTCTCCTTCATCCCTTCTGTCGAAAATTCTTTTTCGCTCTGAAGCCATCAGCTGGATCGGTATGACACTGGTAAGCACAAAGATAGCGGGTTCTGACACTGTTCACTCGGCTCTTGAAGAGTTTTTGGCATTAAATGCTCGGCTGCCTGCCATTATTCGTGAGCATGTCTCATCCTGTACTCGGTTTCTATTCGTGACCAAGCTCCCCAGATAGGTGAAGGACCTGACTTCATTAAACTGATAAGAACCAAACGTCACCCTTCTGGGCACCCGCTGGGCACGCTGGGGGAATAGCTTGAGGTATTTAGATTTGCTTTCATTTATTCGCAGACCCATTGGCTTTCCCCCTTCATGCAAAACCCCAAAAGCCTCCTGCAGGCCATCAAGACTTCGCCCCAATAAAGCAATGTCATCGGCATAAGCCAGAATCTGCTATGTTCTGTCGACAATTGTTCCCTTCTTATCTGCATTCTTGACAGCTTCATGCAAAGCTAGGTTGAACAGTGTGGCTGACAGGAATCTCCCTGTTTGACGCCCGAGCTTACCTCAAAGGTCACCAACCATAACCCTCGAAGTGCTTCCCTGAAGAGTAGTTTCGATTAGCCTGATCAGCTTTTCGTTTATTATTTTCAATAATAAACCTTTGGAATCGACCAAGAAAAAAAAATTTTAACACCCCCTCAAAATTTGATGGTTTACGTTTCAAGGTACGTAGAATCCAAAAATCGAATAAAAATTTGGCCGTCCGTCCGCCGTACGCCGTCCGCCGTACGCGGCACTTTTGCCACTTAGCATTGACCGATTTTGATGAAATTTGGTATGTAGGCTCCATTTGGGGTCTAGTTGTGCCCCGAAGATTTTGGTTGATATAGGTCACTTCTAAGGGTTCCAAAATCAATTTTGAAATTTTGAAAACGCCCTAACTCAAAAAATCTTGATATAAAGGTATTGTTTTTCCTTCAATTAAAGATTCTATAGAATTTTTAGAATTTTTTGAGACCACCCGGAGCTTTGTAGGACAAACCGTTCGCTCACTACGAGAATTTAAAGTTTGGACGTACGATAAATCAGAAACACGAGTGTGAATCGCAAAAGAGGCCTCTCCGTTCAAATTAAAGCTGACCGAAATGCGATCGATATTTTTCTTCATGTTGGATGGTTGGTGGCTTTGCAGAGGAGTGATCTATATAGAAAAATAAAAAATAATAAACCATTGTGTAATAATTTGCAGCGTTTTAGGATGCATTTCTCTTCAACGCATGGGTTATCCCCATCCTGCTAAGACCATCGAATGCTTGTTGATAATCTATAAACAATACGTGCCAATCGGTATAATGTTCTACACATTTTTCAGCAGCTTGCCTCAAAATGAAAATTTGATCGAGAGTTCCTTTATTTGTGCGAAAACCACATTGGTAGCCTCCAAGAGCTTCTTCTGTGTAGCCCTGGATTCGTCGAAGGAGGATAATTGACTGTATTTTATATGCTACATCCAACAACGAGATGCCTCTGTAATTACGGCAGTCAAGCTTGTCGCCTTTCTTGTGTATTGGAACTATCAGACTAGTACACCAGTCAGCAGGCATTTTCTATTGGGTCCAATGAGGGAGAGCAATGATTTTTCCAATTTTTCTCCTTCATTCTTTAACAGTTCTGCCACAATCTCATCTTCTCCAGACACTTTATTATTTTTCAGTTTGCTGATGGCATCCCAGTGAGGGCTCATCCACTTGTGGTTGAGGGCCACAAAACTCATCAAATTGCTCTATCTGCACTGGCTCCTTATTCAGCAATGCCTGGAATTACTCAGTCCATCTGGGAATTATTCGGGTTTCATCGTCAATGATTCTACCATTCTTGTCCTTGCAACCATTATTGCTGGGCTGGTACCCTTTTATTGAACCATTTGACATTTATTTGACTTTTTTGACCATTTATTGTCAATAAATAATTGACCACTGACCATTTGAATTTATTGAACCATTTGAAATTTCGGAATTTGAATTTATTGACCATTGACTATTTGAATTTATTTATTGAACCATTGACCGTTTCATTTGAGTTTATTGAACCATTTGACATTTCGGAAGAAATGTCGATTCTCATTTTCCTCAGCCAGCTTTTCAGTTTCCTCCAATTTCTTTATTTCGTGATCCCTCTGCTTCCTACGAATAATCCTCTTGGCTTCCCTTCTTCATTCACGGTACAGTTGTCTGTTACTTCGTGTCTCCCTCTGACTCAATCTCTTGCTTGGTTCTTTGATTCGATAGCCTTCTCACAACTTTCATCAAACCACTCACTTCTGGGTCGTCTGTTGATTTATCTTAATACATCACATTTTATTATCCCGATAAGCATATTCCAAACTGTTGGGTAATATAATATTGAACGTCCCATCGCATTTGGTTGGATCGTAGCAGTAATTTGCGGCTCGACAGAGCTGTCCGGGAGTCTAGGCAGTGCCAAGTTGTTTACATGGCGGGGCCACTGTTTGTTTGACCTACACGGGAATATATGTTGATTATGTTACGGCAGTGCGATTACGTCGGTTGCGGTTATCCTAATAACCGCTACGTTATAGGATGGTTTAGGCTAATGTTGCTGAACTCCGGTGATTTCGACACCTACGACGAGCCAAATCGGAAATCGTTGGTAGAATCCATCGCAGCAAAAACAGATTTTGAGGGAAAACACTGTAGCTTTTTCAGGTAACACTATCAAGCATGATTAAGAGTAGTTTTACAGTTCTCTTTTCAAATAGATCAGCAATTGCTTTGGTTGATGTCAGTCACTTCTAAGGGGTGAAAATTAAGGGTTGGAAAGTGCCCTAGCTCGAAAACTCTCGAAATAAAGGTTTTGTTTTTCCATCAATTCAAATTAGTATCGAAGTTTTAGAATCGAATGAGACCACCCAGAGCTCTGTAGGACCAACCGTTCGCTCCCTATGAGAACTTAATGGTTGGATTTACGATAAATCAGAAACACGAGTGCGAATCGCAAAATGAGGTCTAATTTCCGTTAACATTATAGCTGACCAAAATGTTTATTTCTCCGAGTTGTACTCAGTAATCGTCCTTAGCGACCAGTTATAAAATTTCCCGATGAAGGCACCTACGAGTCCCTGTTGGTTTTTCATTTTCAATAACGAACCTTTGGAATCGACCAAGAGAAAAAATTGTTTAACCCCCTCAAAATTTGATGGTTTACGTTTCAAGGTACGTAGAATGCAAAAATCGAATAAAAATTTGGCCGTCCGTCCGCACTTTCTCCACTTAGCATTGACCGATTTTGATGAAGTTTGGTGTGTAGGCTCCATTTGGGGTCTAGTTGAGCCCCGATCAGAGATTACTTTCAAATAAACTTGATTGTGAACTAGGTATGTGTATGCATGGGTAGGTAGTATCTATGGTTGGTAGATGGAGACAATGGAGACCGTGTTCTTTGCAGACGAGTGATCTACAGCATTTCCAAGTCGAATTCAACCTTTTCCAAGTCAAATTCAACCTTTTCCAAGTCAAATTCAACTTTCTCCAAGAATATTTCAACCTTTTCCAAGTCGAATTCAACCTTTTCCAAGTCAAATTCAACCTTTTCACCATTATTAGGGAAATTACGAAAAATACGCACAAGCCCTAAATGTAGTACCAAATCCTTGTCTGTGATTGGGGACTGGGCTGGAAACAATACTCCAACGCAGTAGGTATTAAACAACGTACCTATACATACATTTTTATCAACCAAAATCATGTTTAATTAAAAAAGAAATCAACAAAAAATATAATTCATAGCATTTCAAAGTCAAATTCAGCTTTTACCTAGGAGCAGTTTAAAAAAAATCAATCTATTGATTCAAATTTTTATAAGACCCTTTCGCCATTTTTTTTTTGAAAAAAAAGTAGTAATTTTAGGACTTTTAAAATATTAATTATGTATGTGTGATAGAAAATTGTCTTTCAAAGAAATGTTGATTTTTTAAATTATATTTTTTAATGATGTAAAAAAAAACATGATTTTTTTTTTAACCCAGGTTACAGGTACCTACCTACTGCGTTGGAGTATTGTTTCCAGCCAGTCACCAATCACAGACAAGCATTTGGTACTACATTCAGGGCTTGTGCGTATTTTTCGTCATTTCCCTAATAATGGTGAAAAGGTTGAATTTGTTCGGGAAAAGGTTGAAATAGACTTGGAAAAGGTTGAAATAGACTTGGAAAAGGTTGAAATAGACTTGGAAAAGGTTGAAATAGACTTGGAACAGGTTGAATTTGACTTGGAAAAGGTTGAAGTTGACTTGGAAAAGGTTGAATTTGACTTGAGACGGTTAAATTCGACTTGGAAAAGGTTGAATTTGACTTGGAAAAGGTTGAATTTGACTTGGAAAAGGTTGAATTTGACTTGGAAAAGGTTGAAATAGACTTGGAAAAGGTTGAAATTGACTGGGAAAAAGTTGAATTTTACTTGGAAAAGGTTGAATTTGACTTGGAAAAGGTTGAAGTTGATTTGGAAAAGGTTGGATTTGACTTGAGACGGTTAAATTCGACTTGGAAAAGGTTGAATTTGACTTGGAAAAGGTTGAAGTTGACTTGGAAAAGGTTGAAGTTGACTTGGAAAAGGTTGAAATAGACTTGGAAAAGGTTGAATTTGACTTGGAAAAGGTTGGATTTGACTTGAGACGGTTAAATTCGACTTGGAAAAGGTTGAATTTGACTTGGAAAAGGTTGGATTTGACTTGGAAAAGGTTGAAGTTGACTTGGAAAAGGTTGAATTTGACTTGGAAAAGGTTGACATAGACTTGGAAAAGGTTGAAATAGACTTGGAACAGGTTGAAATTTGACTTGGAAAAGGTTGAATTTGACTTGGAAAAGGTTGGATTTGACTTGAGACGGTTAAATTCGACTTGGAAAAGGTTGAATTTGACTTGGAAAAGGTTGGATTTGACTTGGAAAAGGTTGAAGTTGACTTGGAAAAGGTTGAATTTGACTTGGAAAAGGTTGAAATAGACTTGTAAAAGGTTGAAATAGACTTGGAACAGGTTGAAATTTGACTTGGAAAAGGTTGAATTTGACTTGGAAAAGGTTGAATTTGTTCGGGAAAAGGTTGAAATAGACTTGGAAAAGGTTGAAATAGACTTGGAACAGGTTGAAATTTGACTTGGAAAAGGTTGAATTTGACTTGGAAAAGGTTGAATTTGACTATGAAATGTTATATGTACAAAATAATAAACCTTTGTGTAGTAATTTGCAGCGTTTTTACCATGATGTCGTGTTTTTATGGTTAATATTTTTTGGTTTTACTCAACTTCGTGTTTCTATCGGATTTGTACGACTAAGTCAGAATGTTATCATGAAACTCTTTGTGTTTTCAGCTCAAAAAATTGTTTGTTTCGCTGAATGTAACGTCAAATCGTAATAATGAGATGCGTTGAATGTTTGAAAAATAATGAAAAGAGTTGAAATTTACCTTCGCGGAAACAGGAAAACGCGTTCTCGTACGACTGAAAGCCTCATTTGCCGCGCGCTTCGTCGACAAGCGCCGTTTTCACGATAATTACGGCCCCCCGAACTCACATTTCCATCTGAATTCGTCGTTCTGTCGGCATTTGAAAAACACGGAGATAAAAAATCCCAAGAGTCCCGTATATCCCGCTAAACTGTTTTCCCGGCTCCCCCGCTCGCCAACCGACCTCCATTTCCCCCGAAATGAGTGCACCGGGTAATCAAAAAAACCCTCGAGAGAAACTCGCATTAAAAAACCTCTCTAAAATTGTCCGCAAATGGAAACCGATTGCATGTAAAACGGGGAGCCGCATCATCCCCGGGGAAAAAAGAGCGGGTTTTGGCTTCAACCGCGGGACGATATGTTTGATAAAAATTAAAATTCTGTTTTTAATTCATTGAGTGTAAGGTCAACAGATTGTTCCCGAGGATCCCTTCAAGCTTGCTCCGATTGTTTGTTGAGCAAATAAAAATGTGGCTGTTAATGTTGGGAAGCCAACACCTTATTACGAAGCGGACAAGGAGGACAGGAAGAGTTTATTCCCCGCCAAACTGCCTCGGTAATGAAACTCCTGCTTTGCGTGGGTTTCGGTAAATTTATCACCGATAGAAACAGCGTTTATGTTCCACTGGAATTGACTAGTCAACTCTCTACAAAAAATGTGATTCGGTGCAAAAACATTCTTGAATTTGGTTTCAAAAAGCTCTGGAATTAAGTTCAAAAAATCTTTAATTTTGTTCCAAAAGTTGTTTTTAAAAACTCTAGAATTTGGTTCGAAAAGTCTTGAATTTGGTTTGAAAAAAAGATTCCGAACTTAGTTTAGAAAATCTTGAATATGGTTCAAAAAACCTTGAATTTAGTTTGGAAAAAAATCTTGAATTTTATTTGGAAAATCTGGAATTTAGTTAGAAAAAAATCTCTAAATACGGATTAGAAAATCTTGAATTTGATATGAAAAAAATCATGAATTTGGTTCCGAAAATCTTGAATTTGGTTTTTAAAAAAACTCTGGACTTTGGTTCAAAAAATCTTGAATTTGGTTTGAAAAAACAATCTTGAAATCGGTTTGAAAAATCTTGAATTTGGTTTAAAACTCTGGAATTTGGTTAAAAAAAATCTTATAATTTGCTTAGAAAAAAATTTTAAATTTGATTCGAAAAATCTTGAAATTGGTTTGAAAAAAAAATTCGGTTTGGAAAAACTTGAAATTTGTTTAGAAAATCTTAAATTTGGTTTTCAAAAAAAATCTTGAGTTCGGTTTGTAAAATTTTGAATTTAGTTAAAAAATAGGTACCGAATTTGGTTTTAAAATCTTAAATTTGATTTTTGAAACTCTGGAATTTGGTTCAGAAAATCTTCAGTTTGGTTTGAAAAATTTGGAAATAGGTTTGGAAAATCTGAATCTAGTCTGAAAAATCTCGAACTTGGTTCAAAAAATTTTGAATACGGATTGAAAAATCTTCAATTTGGTTCAGAAAATGTCGAATTTTGTTCGGAAATTCTTGAATTTGGATTGGAAAATCTTGAATGTAGTATCTATGAAAAATTTTCAATCTGGTTCGGATGATTTTGGATTTAGTTTTTTTTTTTTAATCTTGAATTCAGTTCGGAAAATCTGGTTTGTAAAATTTAAAAATGGGTTTGAATAATCTGAATTTGGTCTGAAAAATCTCGAATTGGTTCAAAAAATTTTGAATACGAATTAGAAAATCTTGAATTCGGTTCGGAAATTCTTGAATTTTGTTAGTAAAAACTTCAATTTGGATTGGAAAATCTGAATTTAGTTTTTAAAATATCTCGAATTTGGTTCAAAAAATCTTAAATCTGGTTCGGAAAAACTTGAATTTTTATTTGGAAAATCTATGATTTGCTCAAGAAAATCTTGAATGCAGCACCTTAAAAAAATCATGAATTGGGGTTGAAAAAAATCTTGAATGAAGTATGAAAAAACTTGAATTTGGTTCGGAAAATCTTGGATTTGCTCAGGAAAATCTTGAATATAGTATCTATAAAAAATTCAGAATTTGGATTGGAAAATATTGAATTTGGTTTGGGAATTCTAGAATCGTTTTTAGAAAAATCTTGAATTTGGTTTGATAGAATTTCTTTAGTAAAATCTTTGGGAAAAATCTTGAATTTGGTTAGAAAATCTTCAATGTAGTATCTATAAAAAAATTAAATTTGGATTGAAAAATTCTGGAGTTCTTTTTGTAAAATCTTGAATTTGGTTTGGAAAATCTTGAATGAAAAGTCTTCAATGAAAGTAATCTTCTATAAAAAGTTAAAATTTGGATTGGAAAATTGTTGAATTTTTTTGTTGTAAAATCTTGAATGTTGTAACTATAAAAAATCTTGAACTTTGATTGGAAAATCTAGAATTTGGTTTGGAATATCTTGAATTCTGTTCGTAAAATCTCGAATTTGGATTGTAAAAAATCTTGAACGTACCTACCTAGTATGAAAAATTTTAAATCAAGTTCGAAAAATCTTGAGTTTGCTCAGGAAATCTTCAATGTAGTAATTTCAAAAATTTAGAATTTGGTTTAGAAAGTCTTGAATTTGTTTTAGAAAATCTAAAATGTGGTTATTAAAATCTTGAAGTTGGTGTAGAAAATCTGGAATTTTGTTGGGAAAATCTGGAATTTGGATTGGAAAATCTTGACGTAATAATGAATGATGTCGAATTTGACTTGTAAGTGCTATAGTTATTTATGACAGGCTGAGCCGCCATGTTGGATACACCGCGGAGGACCGTGGCGGGTGATGTATCGCGAGGGGGTCTCTTTGATCCCTCAGCTTCTCTCGGTTTTTCCCTTTTTGCCAAAAACACTCTCGAGGCAAAATCGATTTTTTACTTAGAGGGATAACAAAGTGGAAGAGGGGCCTCCACGATAGAGTGGTTAATTGAATCGAGCCCCCCCCCCCCCCCCCCAAAACCACCCTCAGTAACAACAAGCTTAGTAATTGCGTAAAGTCCCTCCCCTCCTTGCGTCCGTGGCGGGTAGTGGCGGAGTGGGGGACGGAGGGGGCGTGGTCGAGGAGGGTCCGGCGGGCGTGGCCTGGAGCCGCCGTGGAGGGGAGACTCCGAGCTCGCCGGCACCACCCCTGTTTTCACTAGTCTAAAGGCAACAAACCCCCCGCATCAAACTGTTTTGACTTAATCTCTGTGTCAACGCGTTTCTGTTGTGTCTCATAACAGGAAGAAGGTCCTTCCCTAGATCCCGGAGGAACCTTCTACCGTGTTTCTCGGCGGGAAAAAAAAAATCTTTTTTTTTTGTTTTCATTTCGAGCAACGTGTTTTTTCAACGTGTTTCCGTGAAAAGAACAAAGGATGCATACGCTGTTCGGGGAGCAGACGTACTACGGACGGTACCCGCCGACGTACCCGAGCGCCGGCTATGACTACCGCGGGTATCACGGCTACACGAGCGGCTACGCTCCGCACGTTTCGCATGTTCCGCCGAAGGACATGGTCAAACCGCCCTACTCGTACATCGCACTCATAGCCATGGCTATACAGCACGCTCCCGAAAAAAAGTGCACGCTGAACGGTATTTATCAGTTCATCATGGAGCGATTTCCGTATTACCGAGAAAACAAACAAGGATGGCAGAACAGCATTCGTCACAATTTATCCCTGAACGAGTGTTTCGTCAAAGTTCCTCGCGACGACAAAAAACCAGGTAAAGGCAGTTATTGGACTTTGGACCCCGATTCGTACAATATGTTCGATAATGGTTCGTATTTGAGAAGAAGACGAAGGTTCAAGAAGAAAGACGCTCTGCGCGAAAAAGAAGAAGCGATGAAAAGACAACAAGAACTTCTGCGAAGGTCGGAAGAGCGAACGTGTCAGAAGAAAGACATGATTATGCCGATCAGCAAAGCGGCGACGAAACGGGAGCCCGAGCTGTCGCAGTGTTCGCTGGAAGTGAAGTCGGAGTACGATTCCTTCTCCGTGGACTCGTTCGTGAGTTATCCGAGGTGTTCGGGGCCGCCGCCCGGGCCGAGTTCGTCCGTGTACTCCTCGTACTGCCAGTACAACGACGAGTCGTCCTACAGGCACCCGCACTGGTACCCGGAGAGCGGGCCGGAGGTGTTCGACAACCCGCCGTCCTGTCAGTTGGGGTTCCGCCACGTTCCGAACCCCGCCGCCGCCACGCACCCGACGGCCGCTGCTGCTGCTGCGGCGGCTGCTGCTTACTACACGCAGCACGCGCAGGTATAGCCTCCACTCGTCTACAAATATCAGGTCAGCTCTGCTCAAAATTACACCTTAACAGCTAAAATTTAATTTAATCATTATTTAATAATTAGTTATTAATTTAGTAGTTTGTTGTTTGGGGGAATCAGTCGGTCGCCGTACGTTCCTCGTTCCGGGTCAGTATTTCACAAAATCAATAGCGCAAAAACTTGAAATTTGTACCTAAATTTTAAATTTTAAAGGATTTTAGAAATTCATTAGTGCACGGGCCTAGGGAATTGCAAATCTGAAATATTGCCGCTGGAATCATCAAAATCAAACAATAATTGCCAGAGAAAAACGCTGCAAATTATTACACGAAGGTTTATTATGTTTCTCTATAGATCACTCGTCTGCAAAGAACTCGGCTTTGCCATTGTTACCCCTTACCTACCACGTACCTACATCGATCCCATTTTGGTCAGCTGAAATTTGAACGGAGATTAGGCCTCTTTTACCCTTAAATACTCGTAGGGAACGAACGGTTGGTCCTACCGAGCTCCGAGTGGTCTCTAAAAATTCAATAATATCTTCAATTGATGGAAAAACAATACCTTTATAGAATTTCCAAGTCAAATTCAACCTTTTCCAAGTCAAATTCAACCTTTTCCAAGTCAAATTCAACCTTTTCCAAGTCAAATTCAACCCTTTCCAAGTCAAATCCAACCTTTTCCAAGTCAAATTCAACCTTTTCCACGTCCAATTCAACCCTTTCCAAGTCAAATCCAACCTTTTCCTAGTCAAATTCAACCTTTTCCAAGTCAAATGCAACCCTTTCCAAGTCAAATTCAACCTTTTCCAAGTCAAATTCAAACTTTTCTACGTCAAATTCAACCTTTTCCAAGTCAAATTCAACCTTTTCCACGTCAAATTCAACCCTTTCCAAGTCAAATCCAACCTTTTCTAAGTCGAATCTAACCTTTTCCAAGTCAAGGCAGTTTTTACTTTTCAACGATAAAAAAAAGTCCTCCAAAATCAAAGTTTTCACTCGCACTTCACGTTTCAGACCCTCCTGAACAATTTTGGTTTCGTGTCTGTCTGTCTGTGTGTCCGCAAGTACTTAAGAAGTGAAGCAGGAAGCCACCAACCGCAACATCCTAGCTCAATCCGCTGAGAAAATACAATTTCTCAAAGTTTTTCAAAGTTAAAGTTTTCCCCATAAAAACCCAATTAATTTTTTTGACTTTCGACTATCCGGATTTCCGAAATAAGCAACAAATTTTTTGAGATTATAGTACCAACTAGGGCTCCCAATTTCCCGCACTTTCTTTTGCTCCAGTTCATTGTCCGCCATCGAGCAAGACTCATTTCTTCGCCCCTTCTAGGAGAAGGGGATACAAATATAAGAATATATAAAAAATTAATATATATTTAAAAAAATAAAACATAGTGGGGGAAATTTTGCTGGAAAATTCCTGCGCAAAAAGTGCTGGAAATGCGGGAATGGCTGCCCTAGGACCGTCCTTGTTGAAGATTACCGACTAAGAAGTACAAAAGCGGTTAACCCTAGAGTAGTAGACTTCCCTGACACAGTTATTAGTAGACTACGTAAAAATGACGTGTGAAACTGAAAAAAATATTTTCAACACAAAATGGTCATATATTTTTCATAAACTCTTCCTTCTTAGTGTTTACCTTTATATGTTGAGTATATAAAATAATGTTTTCTAAGGAGAAGCTATGAATACCAGAATTTTATCACATAAATGTTCCTATATCACATCCAAAACTCGATTTCTACTCTGGATAATATATTATACTCGATAAAATAAATGTTTTGAAATGAATATATTATGCTTGAAATGTTCTGAAAGAGAAAATTAATGAAAATTTGAGAAAAAGAGAAATCTCTTGCTATTTTGAGATGTGGAGAAAAGGTGTGCTTCATTCTCGAATTTTTCATAATATAAATATTGTAGAAAAACGCAAATTATTTCACTTAGGTTTATTATTTTCTGTATAGATCACCCTTCCGTAAAGATCCCTCCCTACCAACCATAGGTACCTACTAACTACTAGGGCATTTTTGAAAATTTCAACCCCAACTACCAACCAAAGGGAAACGAAGGGTTGACGTTTTCAAAAATGCCTTAGTAGGTAGTAGGTACCTATGGTTGGCAGGGAGGGACGCCAAATAATTTTCAACAAACAGTAGACTACGTATCTTTGACGTGTAGGCGTTGTGGAAAACTAAGTTCCTGACGGGAAGAAGTCGAGATGAGGTCTTGACGCCACAAAGGTCATTTCACTGCTAGGGAACGATAGCACTGGAGGAGGCCCAGTTAAGAAGGCCGAGAGGGGGGATTGTAGGGGTCTCATTTCCCTACTCATTACGTAATTTTTACGTAGTCTATCACTCTAGTGTTAAGACATAGCGATAAAACTTGTCTTTTTAGGCACATTTTGCTTCCGAGTCTACTGAGGTAACTGAAGCTATGTTTTCACTTTTCAGGGATGAAAAAATCCCCCAAAATCAAAATTTTGATTCGTATTTCACATTTTAGACCTTTATGAACAATTTTGGTTTCGTGTATGTCTGTGTGTCCGAAAGTACTCAGGAAGTGGAGCAGGAAGCCACCCACTAGCTCAATCCGTCCCAAGATACGATTTTTCAAAGTTCTTTCCTTATAAAATTGAAGTTTTCCCCATAAAAACGCCTTTTCTAAACGATCGAACTCACATAGATTTTTTTGTGAACTTACAATAGATAGGAAGATTCCTCAGAATATAATATATTGCGGATTCTTGTTCTTATGGTGAAAATGTTCACTTTTTGTTGTCTACAATTGTTCAAGAATATACTCACTCTTTTCTTCACAAAAAGCTGCAAATCATTGCCCAAAGGTTTATTATTTTCTGTATAGATCACCCTTCTGTATAAATCACTGGTTCTCCATCAATAGCACCTACCACCATCTGTATTCTCCCTTGACCTTCCCTTTTAGATATTTAGATATACCTACAGTCGGACTGGAAAACGCTGCAAATTATTACACACAGGTTTATTATTTTTCTAGATAGATCACTGGTCTGCAAAGAATACGGCTTTGCCATTGCTACCACCAACCAACATGAAGAAACACATCGATCGCATTTCGGTCAGCTAAAATTTGAACGGAGATTAGGCCTCTTTTGCGATTCACACTCGTGTTTCTGATTTATCGTACGTCCAACCCTTAAATTCTCGTAGGGAGCGAACGGTTGGTCCTACAGAGCTCTGTGTGTTCTCAAAAAATTCTATACTATCTAAAATTGGGGTCTAGTTGTGCCGCGAAGCTTTTGGTTGATGTCAGTCACTTCTAAGGGGTGAAAATTAAGGGTTGAAATTTTCAATAGTGCCCTAGCTCGAAAACTCTCGAAATAAAGGTATTGTTTTTTCACCAATTTCAAATAGTATTGAATTTTTAGTATTTTTGAGACCACGCGGAGCCAATCTCAAAAACGTCTGCCAAGTGGGTGTGGCACATAGCTTCCTCGTTTCCATAACCCGATTATATAGATGATCCGATGCATAGTAGTTAATCTCAAAACACCAATCTCTAATTACCTTTCACTACTCTCATAGGGGACCATCTACACGTTAATCTGGACAATCCTAGAAAATTTCATCAAATTCGGATGACAAATGTAACTGTTACGGCTGTTAAGAAGATTTTACGTATGCGCATGTGCAGAGGCTTCTGTAAATTTTAAGGCCTTGATTTCCATTGGAGACCATCTACAACCTAATCTGCATAATCCCTGAAAATTTCATCGAAATCTGGTAGAAAATGTGGAAGTTATGGCCGTTACAAGGAATTCACGTTGGTGCATGCGCAGTCGCTTCTATCAGTCCGAGGATGATGATTTTCTTAGGATGATGAGTTTCTTACACACCAACCCGCACAATCCTTGAAAATTTCATAGAAATCGGACAATAACTTCGTATAGTTATGCGCGTTACAAGGAATTCATGACAGACACACAGACAGACAGACACGGAACCAAAATTGTTCAGAAAGGTCTAAAACGCAAAACGCGAGTGAAAATTTTGATTTAGGAGAACTTTTTTTTCGTCCTTGAAAGTGAAAACAATGCTTCCGCTACCTTGGTAGACTCGGAAGCAAAAAGGCTATACGAAGGATCAGTTTGTTGCCTCAAGTTATCAAAATACTAGTTGGAGTCGAATGTAGAACGATTAAATATATTTCTTAAAAATTTAAATGGCTGAAGCAGAGTTGAGCAGTCCTCATAACCAACATTTTAGAATGAAATGTTTCAAAATCACAACATTTTAACAGTTTTTGGTTAATTATTTTCAATACTTTAAACCGCCCTTCAAAATTTACAGTTTTAGGTTTCAAGGTATGTAAAATCCGAAAACCGAATTTGAAAAAAATCTTCCGTCCTTTCTTAGTTAACATGAAACAGATGAAATTCAGTTTTTAGCTCCATTTGGGATCAGGTAGTTTCAAACTAACCGTTGAAATTATCAAAACACCCTAGTTTCGAAGTAGACGTACTGTTTTTCATCATGTTAATAGAGACTTTATTTGCTGGAATCGAATGAGACCATCCAGAGCTCTGTGGCACCTACTTTTGCTCCCAGTTAGGGCTTGAGGGTTGGTTTGATGAATCAGAAACACGAGTGTGAATCGTCAGTCCTTACTGACGGAACCACAGCCAAACGTCCTTCATAAACCATTATGTAATAATTTGCGTTTGTATCGAAGCCTCGAGTAACCACCAGGATGTATCATGTACTGTCGGCATTAACGACACGAGTATATTATAATACGGGATACACAATGATTATTTATTATACAATCAACATAGCCTGAATTTTTCAAAATACTAGTTGGAGTCGAATGTAGAACTATGAAATATGTTTTTTTAAACTTAAAAATGGCTGATGCAGACTTGAGTTGTCCTCATAACCAACATTTTTAGAATAAAATGTTGAAAAATCACAGGTAAATCAAAAAGTTATTTTAGAATGAAACAGTTTTACAGTTTTTGGTTAATTATTTTCAATAATTTTAACTGCCCCTCAAACTTTGCAGTTTTAGGTTTCAAGGTATGTAAAATCCGAAAACCGAATTTGAAAAAATCTTACGTCCTTTCTTAGTTAACATGAAACTATGATGAAATTAAGTTTGTGGGTTCCATTTGGGATCATGGCAGTTTCAAGCTAACCGTTGAAATTTTCAAACCACCCTAGTTTCGAAGTAAACGTACTGTTTTTCATCATGTTAATAGAGACTTTAATTGCTGGAATCGAATGAGACCATCCAGAGCTCTGCGGCACCTACTTATGCTCCTGGTTAGGGTTTAATGAATCAGAAACACGAGTGTGAATCGTCAGTCCTTACTGACGGAACCACAGCCAAACGTCCTTCATAAACCATTATGTAATAATTTGCGTTTGTATCGAAGCCTCGAGTAACCACCAGGATGTATCATGTACTGTCGGCATTAACGACACGAGTATATTATAATACGGGATACACAATGATTATTTATTATACAATCAACATAGCCTGAATTTTTCAAAATACTAGTTGGAGTCGAATGTAGAACTATGAAATATGTTTTTTTTAACTTAAAAATGGCTGATGCAGACTTGAGTTGTCCTCATAACCAACATTTTTAGAATAAAATGTTGAAAAATCACAGGTAAATCAAAAAATTATTTTAGAATGAAACAGTTTTACAGTTTTTGGTTAATTATTTTAAATAATTTTAACTGCCCCTCAAACTTTGCAGTTTTAGGTTTCAAGGTATGTAAAATCCGAAAACCGAATTTGAATAAATCTTCCGTCCTTTCTTAGTTAACATGAAACAGATGAAATTCAGTTTGTGCCTCCATTTGGGATCATGGCAGTTTCAAGCTAACCGTTGAAATTTTCAAACCACCCTAGTTTCGAAGTAAACGTACTGTTTTTCATCATGTTAATAGAGACTTTATTTGCTGGAATCGAATGAGACCATCCAGAGCTCTGCGGCACCTACTTATGCTCCCGGTTAGGGTTTAATGAATCAGAAACACGAGTGTGAATCGTCAGTCCTTACTGACGGAACCACAGCCAAACGTCCTTCATAAACCATTATGTAATAATTTGCGTTTGTATCGAAGCCTCGAGTAACCACCAGGATGTATCATGTACTGTCGGCATTAACGACACGAGTATATTATAATACGGGATACACAATGATTATTTATTATACAATCAACATATCAACGTAGCCTAAAGTCTTCAAAATACTAGTTAGATTCGAATGTTGAACTATGAAATCTGTGTTTTAAACGTTAAAACGACTGATGCAGACTTGAGTTATCCTCATAACCAACATTTAGCGAATTTTCAAAAAAAAAAATGAAGCTATTGCAATGGCTTCAAAATTTTTCAAATTGACTTTTTCGAAAAAAAATGTCATTGAAATCCTTTTTGGAACATTCTTAAACGATCCCTGAAGTTTTTCCAAAAATCATATTATTTATATGTGTCATTCCGCACGATAACTTGATTAATTATTTCGAATTTGTTTTTTAAATTTCGCCAAAATGTTCGTAACAACAAAGAAAAGGTCAAGTTCGTTAGCCAGGAATTTTGGACAATCCAAAATGGTCCAAATTTCAAAAAAGTCCAAAAAAATTGGGGTTTCCGTTTTTTGTGGTTATTACTCGTACCTTCTCAATCATGGTAATATATGGTATTTTCGGATTCAACATAAAATTTCTTATAACAATGCGTTTTTCAAAAATGAAAATTGTCCAAAAATTAAGAAAAGTATGTTTATATTTATATATATAATGAAAACGTGCGTATATTTGTTGTACCCAGATATGCAGTAGCCGTGTGGGTACTCTATGAGTTCGTGGAGACGAGTAGAACATGAATATGGACTCCTAACATCTTCAAAGCATACCCTGTGCATACAGTAGGTATGTTGGTATGCTATACTGAAAATCGAAAGAACCAAAAATCATGTAAAAAAAACTTTCTAAAAGCATTTGCAACCCCATTGTTCCTTATCTTAACCATACCTTCAACTGAAAGATTCCTTTGAAAATTCGCTCATTAATTCATGCTGCATGAATGGACTTTTTAGGATAAAATGTTTCAATATCACGAGTACATCCGAAAATTATCTTAGAATGAAGAATTAGCATGAAACATTTTACTGTTTTTGGTTAATTATTTTCGATAATTTAAACCGCCCTTCAAAATTTGTAGTTTTAGGTTTCAAGGTATGTAAAATCCAAAAACCAAATTTAAAAAAAATCTTCCGTCCTTTCTTAGTTCACATGAAACTGTGATGAAATTCAGTTTTTGGCTCCATTTGGGATCATGGTAGTTTCAAGCTAACCGTTGAAATTTTCAAACCACCCTAGTTTCGAAGTAAACTTACTGTTTTCCAACATATTAATAGAGACTTTAATTGCTGGAATCGAATGGGACCATCCAGAGCTCTGTGGTTAGAGCTTGAGAGTTGGTTCAATGAATCAGAAACACGAGTGTGAATCGCCAGTCCACACTGACGGAACCAAAGCCAAATCATTGTGTAATAATTTGCAGCGTTTGTATCGAAGCCTCCAGTAACCATTATGTATCATGTACTGTCGGCATTAACGATACGAGTATATTATAATACGGGATACACAATGATTATTTATTATACAATCAACATATCAACGTAGCATTAAGATAATTACTCGAATTAACATAAGACCACTTATATAAATGAATCCCTAATCACATAAATACCGACCTGTTTGTTGGTATTATCTATCGATTGTGTTCATGGCAACGGACAGGTGTGAGCCGAGTGCTCCTGCCATGAGGGGTCAATGGCGACGTGAACGTAACAACCTACTCAGAATACAAATAAATTTTAGGTATTTGATCGTCTTGCGAAAATCTCAAGATAAGTTTGGGTTAGAAAAGGTTATTCACAACGAACAACATTCAGCCCCAGCTGGAAGGGCAGCGTGTTTTCGTGTTTTGTTTGCGCTTGCGCTGACGCTACTTTTGGTACTTATACAACTTATAGGGGATCATATTTAGACACACACGCTCGAATACCTAAAAATGCTATCAAAATCGCATTTTTCTCCTATAATGATGCCCTGGACAAAGAACTGACCTGATCGAATATTGATCAATCAGCTGAGAAAAGCAAAATGTTTGAACTTTGTAGAGTCCTGTGATATTGTTGAAACACTGTTGGTCGAAACGACTCGGGGTCCTCTTTAATTTATTCAGCAACAGTTTCGCTGGTTGAGCTTTCCAGCATCTTCAGGCTAAAAGAATTAATTTTAAATGAAATTAAAATTAATTTAGAAAAGTCGGTAACTTGAAAAAAAAAAACATGTTTGTGCGATTAAGTTGGAAGTGAGCGGTTATTAGGCAATACTGCCACTGTTTTTAGGACGTCCCACAGTAAGACTTGGGCGTCCTTATGCGATCGATCTGGGGTGAAGGAGGACAACACTCAACAGAAAAAAAAATAACCATCCAGTAATCCACTTTAGACCATTCTGAATCCAAATCCGCGAAAAAAAACCATAGGTGTATGTCTGTGTATGTGTGTAACAAAATCTTGTGTACTCTGCACAGGCCTTAGTTCTCAACCGATTTTCCTGGTTCTTTTTTTGTTCGACGCGGAAAACTATCTAGTTGTGCACTACGTCGCCGGAATTTCGAATTTTGCCTTTTAAGGGGTGGAAAGGGGGGGTTAATGCTCGAAAAACGTGCGTTTTTGGGCATAATCTTGTGTACTCTGCCCAGGCCTTAGTTCTCAAACGATTTTCGTGGTTGTTTTTTCGTTTGACGCGGAATACTATCTACTTGTGCACTACGGCGCCGGAATTTTGGATTTTGCTTTTTAAGAGGGGGAAAGGGGGGGTTAGTGCTTAAAAAACATGCGTTTGCGTGCATTATCTTGTAAACTCTGCCCAGGCCTCAATTTCCAACCGATTTGCCTGTTTCTTTTTTTGTTTGACTCAAATAACTTCCGAGTTGTACATGATTTCACCAGAGTACTAAAATTCGCAAGGGGAGGGGTTGAGTGGGGGGATAATATTCACAAAATATCCGATTTTTCAATATTTTGGTTCCTTTACTGCTTACTAATTGTACCCAAGCTTTGAAATTGAGGAAAAATTCTCATTATACCTCCGGATTGGACGACCATTGGTGGAGGTGGGGGGGGGTGAACTCAAATTTGCATGTAGGGTATCGTAGATCATGAATTTTAAAATTCTCTTCAGATTCGAGGCTCCCATGCCGCTAGAAATGTTAAGGTGGATAATGGTGGGGGGGCCAGTATTTCTTGCCTAAAGTAATAAATAAATTACATCGAGTGAAACAGTTTTATCACTTAACAACTGGGTAAACTGATCTAATGCTTATCCAATGGGACGTCCCCTGGAATGCATGCATTACTAAACAATATGTTTGGTTTATTATTTTCAATAATGAGCCTTTGGAATCGACCAAGAAAATTTTTCAACTCCCCCTCAAAATTTGTTGGTTTACGTTTCAAGAATCCAAAACGTTTGTTGGTTTACGTAGAATCCAATACGCTGCAAATCATTGCCCAAAGGTTTATTATTTTCTGTATAGATCACCCTTCTGTATAGATCACTGGTTCTCCATCAATAGCACCTACCACCATCTGTACTCTCCCTTGACCTTCCCTCTCAAATTTCAGCGTCCTGCGTTCAATAGGATTGAAAATGGCTTCGGAGCTCACTCAGCTGATCAGTGATCTGAAGAGTGAAGAAGATCTTCTCGAATGCGGGAGACGCCTGGAAGAGCACTGATCAGCTGTGTGAGCTCCGAAGCCATTTTAAATCCTATTGAACACAGGAAGCTGGAATTTGAGAGGGAAGGGAGAATACAGATGGTGGTAGGTGCTATTGATGGAGAACCAGTGATCTATACAGAAGGGTGATCTATACAGAAAATAATAAACCTTTGAGCAATGATTTGCAGCGTTTTTTCTTCATGTTGGATGGTTGGTGGCTTTGCAGAAGAGTGATCTACCTATATAGAAAAATAATAAACCATTGTGTAATAATTTGCAGTGTTTCGTTTATGTGCCGTTTATATTTCAACAAGGAGAGTTAAAACTTAATGAATGCAAGGAAGCCCACTCGACTCCAATTGAATCACACGATTTATTGGTATCTACTCGTATCTATTCTACTAGTCAATATTACAATTTCCTTCAATTTCCCACACTTGTCTTGGAAATGAATGGTGGCTGTCCTCGTTACTGCAACACGCTGTTTTCTCCCAGTTCTCCTGTAATCACGACAAATTCGGGGCGGCCATGACTCCTCGTTCTCATTGTGGCGGCCCTGACGGTTTTTCCGGTCCCGTCACCCGCTTCCTGCTCTGACGTGGATTTCAGACTTGACACGTCCGTTTTCCCCGGAGCGACTTTTCAGGGGGATAACGAAGTCTACGTGTCCAACTGCCGTCTCGGGCAGATCTTGTCATCTTCATCCTCCAGGTCATCTGGTTGGGTGGGCTTCTCTGTGTTCTTGCCACTGTAAACACACGCGTCTCAGAGGCCATCTGTCCCTTTTTACTTTCCTCAGTTGACCCAAAGGGGTGAAGAGAAAGTATTCCGTACTGCAATCGGTCGGATATAAATGTCTTAACCCTTAATTTCCCACTCATTCAATTTTTTTTTTTTTTTAATTTTCAAGATTTTACTGTGTTTTGACCAACCAAATGGCATAAAATTGCCAGTTTTGATTAAGATGTAGGTATGTGAATTTTCTTAATTTGATGAAAACTGGATGGCATTTTTTGAACACCTCAGGAGGTGTCTACTTAGTGTGGTTCTAAAACAATGGTGTGGTGCCTTAGTGTGGCTATCGATATTTTCAAAAGAAGATACTTGGAATACGTTATATTTAATTTTGGCAGGACGGAACCAAGTATTCTAAAACTCTAAAATTCTATTTTAGCTATTCTAAAACAAATATATAAACGAAATCACAAATAAAATTGTAAGCCCAATAAGACCTCCACCTTCAAGGGTATCTTAAGGGGGTCTCAGTCGGTCGAAGTTCCTTCCTCGTTCCAGGTCAGTATTTGGCCAAATCGAAGGGGCAAAAACTTGAAAAGTTGTACTAAAATTGGAAATTTCAAAGGATTTTAAAAATGCATTAGTGCACGGCCCTAGGGAATTGGTTAACTGTAATATTGCCGTTGTTATCATCAAAATCGAACAATAATTACCAGAAAAAATGGGAAAAACCGTTAATTTAGTTATATTTTTACCATATACGTAGCTAAACTTGAAATGTTCAAGGATTTAGAAATTCATTGGTGCACGGGCCTTGGGAATTTAAAAACTGAAAGATTGCCGCTGGAATCATCAAAATCGAACAATAATTCCCAGAAAACTATGGGAAAACCCGTTTATTCAGTAGTTTTTCCCATTTTGGTTTATTATTTTCAATAATGAACCTTTGGAATCGACCAAGAAAAAAAAAATTTAACACCCCCTCAAAATTTCATGGTTTACGTTTCAGGTACGTAGAATCCAAAAAACGAATAAAAATTTGGCCGTCCGTCCGCCGTACGCCGTACGCGGCACTTTTGCCACTTAGCATTGACCGATTTTGATGAAATTTGGTATGTAGGCTCCATTTGGGGTCTAGTTGTGCCCCGAAGCTTTTGGTTGATGTAGGTCACTTCTAGGTCACTCAAAAAATTTTGATATAAAGGTATTGTTTTTCCTTCAATTTAAGATTCTATAGAATTTTTAGAATTTTTTGAGACCACGCGGAGCTCTGTAGGACAAACCGTTCGCTCCCTGCGAAAATTTAAGGGTTTATATTGAAATATATATGTATATATAAATCCAAACACGAGTGTGAATCGCAAAAGAGGCCTAATCTCCGTTCAAATTAGAGCTGACCAAAATGCGACCAATAGTTGGTGATTTTGATTTTTTTTTTTTTTTTTTCTCTTCATATTGGATGGTTGGTGATTTTGTAGACGAGTGATCTATATAAAAATAATAAACCGTTGTGTAATAATTTGCAGCGTTTTTTTTTTTTAATTTTCAAGATTTTACTGTGTTTTGACCAACCAAATGGCATAAAATTGCCAGTTTTGATTAAGATGTAGGTATGTGAATTTTCTTAATTTGATGAAAACTGGATGGCATTTTTTGAACACCTCAGGAGGTGTCTACTTAGTGTGGTTCTAAAACAATGGTGTGGTGCCTTAGTGTGGCTATCGATATTTTCAAAAGAAGATACTTGAAACACGTTCTATCCAATTTTGGCAGGACGGAACCAAGTATTCTAAAACTCTAAAATTCTATTTTAGCTATTCTAAAACAAATATATAAACGAAATCACAAATAAAATTGTAAGCCCAATAAGACCTCCACCTTCAAGGGTATCTTAAGGGGGTCTCAGTCGGTCGAAGTTCCTTCCTCGTTCCAGGTCAGTATTTGGCCAAATCGAAGGGGCAAAAACTTGAAAAGTTGTACTAAAATTGGAAATTTCAAAGGATTTTAAAAATGCATTAGTGCACGGCCCTAGGGAATTGGTTAACTGTAATATTGCCGTTGTTATCATCAAAATCGAACAATAATTACCAGAAAAAATGGGAAAAACCGTTAATTTAGTTATATTTTTACCATATACGTAGCTAAACTTGAAATGTTCAAGGATTTAGAAATTCATTGGTGCACGGGCCTTGGGAATTTAAAAACTGAAAGATTGCCGCTGGAATCATCAAAATCGAACAATAATTCCCAGAAAATTATGGGAAAACCCGTTTATTCAGTAGTTTTTCCCATTTTGGTTTATTATTTTCAATAATGAACCTTTGGAATCGACCAAGAAAAAAAAATAATAATAACACCCCCTCAAAATTTGATGGTTTACGTTTCAAGGTAAGTACGTAGAATCCAAAAATCGAATAAAAATTTGGCCGTCCGTCCGCCGTACGCGGCACTTTTGTCACTTAGCATTGACCGATTTTGATGAAATTTGGTATGTAGGCTTCATTTGGGGTCTAGTTGTGCCCCGAAGCTTTTGGTTGATGTAGGTCACTCCTAAGGGTTCCAAAATCAATTTTGAAATTTTGAAAACGCCCTAACTCAAAAAATTTTGATATAAAGGTATTGTTTTTCCTTCAATTTAAGATTCTATAGAATTTTTAGAATTTTTTGAGACCACGCGGAGCTCTGTAGGACAAACCGTTCGCTCCCTACGAAAATTTAAGGGTTTATATTGAAATATATATATATATAAATCAAAACACGAGTGTGAATCGCAAAAGAGGCCTAATCTCCGTTCAAATTAGAGCTGACCGAAATGCGATCGATGGTTGGTGATTTTGATTTATTTTTTATTTTTTTGATTCTTTTTTTGATTTTTTTTTTGATTTTTTTTTTATTTTTTTTTCTTCTTTTTCTCTTCATATTGGATGGTTGGTGATTTTGTAGACGAGTGATCTATATAAAAATAATAAACCGTTGTGTAATAATTTGCAGCGTTTTTCTTTGGCAATTATTGTTCGATTTTAATGATTCCGGCGGCAATATTTCAGTTATTCAATTCCCTAGGGCCGTGCATTAACAAATTTCTAAAATCCTTTAAAATTTCAAATTTAGGTACAATTTTTCACGTTTTTGCCCCTTCAATTTTTCGAAATACTAAGAATGGACGGCGACCGACTGAGACCCTCTTAAGGCTAAAGGGGACAGCCCTCTAGTTTGATTCTCTTTGGAATATTGATGCAGCGGCCCCCACATCCTATAGTTTCCAGTAATACACCATCTGCTCCTGAGGTATCCAAAATGACACCATTGAAATATCGAAATTTTCTGCTATTTTTGGTTCCTTCCAACCACAACTTTTATTTCCTCAACATCTCGGGTTTTTTTTGTGTAAGATTTAAAATTAAATTTGGCAGAATAGTTGTTACTTTACAATCTCCCAGTTCATGGTAGAGGTGGATCTGATCTTAATACAATATAATCACAGGGATCGATGTTTTTTCCTTTTTTTTTACACAATAGTTGAAGTATCAAAGTAGCCAAAAGAAGGTTTTGGCTTTTAAGTGGTTGAACAGTGTTGCATAATGGTTAAAAAATCGGACTTCCGAAAGGACATTAAGGGTTAAACTAATCGCCAGAATGAACCAGAATGATTTTTACGATCATGTTGTCAACATTCTTAGATAAAAGACGGGAATACAATTATGAACTCGTTCACGACGAAGTTAATGATTTTTCTCTTTTTAACCCTAATTGGACCATGGTGTCACTAGTGTCACCGAGAACATCTTAGGAATTTCACAGCTGCCCTAAAGTGTCACCAGATTAACTCGATTTAAATTGCAATTTAAGAATTAATGGATTGAGCTAAATTTTTTTAAACTATTGGCTTATTATTTTCAATAATAAGCCTTTGGAACCGAGCAAGAAAAAAAAAATTTTTAACCCCCCCTCAAAATTTGATGTTTTACGTTTCAAGGTACTTAGAATCCGGAAATCGTATAAAATATTTTTGTCCGTCCGCCGTACACGGCATTTACTTAGCAAACATGGACCGATTTGTTCAAATTTGGTCCATTTGAGGTCTAGTTGTGCCGCGAAGCTTTTGGTTGATGTAGGTCACTTCTAAGGGGTGAAAATTAAGGGTTGAAATTTTCAAGAGTGCCCTAGCTCGAAAACTCTCGAAATAAAGGTATCGTTTTTTCACCAATTTTAAATAGTATTGAATTTTGAAAAATTTTTGAGACCACCCGGAGCTCTGTAGGACAAACCGTTCGGTCCCTACGAGTACTTGAAGGTTTTCCTTCGATAAAAGAGAATCATGAGTGTGAATCGCAAAAGAGGTCTAATCTCCATTCAAATTTTATCGGACTAAAATGCGATCGCTGTTCATTTCTTCGATTTGTATACAGTTTTGCCTTCTGCGTAGCCAGTAATCAAATTTCCATATGAAGCTTTCTATTTTTCTAATCGAGTGTGAAGCGTTTAGTTCTTTCTAATAAACTTGATTGTGAAGGTGTGAAGCCAGTATGGTGTGGTAGGTAGTACCTAGCTGGTAGGTTAAAAAAAGTTGGTAGGTAAAAAAAATGTTGGTGGGTAAAAAACGCTGCAAATCATTGCTCAAAGGCTTCTTCACTCTTCAGATCACTGATCAGCTGTGTGAGCTCCGAAGCCATTTTCAATCCTATTGAATGGAAGTGCTCTTCCAGGCGTCTCCAGCATTCGAGGAGATCTTCTTCACTCCTCAGATCACTGATCAGCTGAGTCAGCTCCAAAGCCATTTTTAATCCTATTGAACTCAGGAAGCTGAAATTTGAGAGGGAAGGTCAAGGGAGGATACAGATGGTGGTAGGTGCTTTTGATGGAGAACCAGTGATCTATACAGAAGGGTGATCTATACAGAAAATAATAAACCTTTGAGCAATGATTTGCAGCGTTTTAAACTATTGGCTTATTATTTTCAATACAAAGCCTTTGGAATCGAGCAAGAAAAAAAATGTAACCCCCTCAAAATTTGACGTTTACGTTTCAAGGTACGTAGAATTCGGAAATCGAATAAAAAATTTCCGTCCGTCCGCCGTACGCGGCACTTTTCTTAGCAACACTGGACCGAATTGGTTCAAATTTGGTATATGAGCTCCATTTGAGGTCTAGTTGTGCCGCGAAGCTTTTGGTTGATGTCAGTCACTTCTAAGGGGTGGAAATTGAGGGTTGAAATTTTCAAGAGTGCCCTAGCTCGAAAACTCTCGAAATGAAGGTATCGTTTTTTCACCAATTTTAAATAGTATTGAATTTTTAAAAATTTTTGAGACCACCCGGAGCTCTGCAGGACAAGCCGTTCGGTCCCTACTAGTACTTAAGGGTTTTCCTTCGATAAATCAGAATCACGAGTGTGAATCCCCCAAGAGGTCTAAGCGACCAAGAGGTCGCTGTTCATTTCTTCGAGTTGTATTCAGTTTTGCTTCCTTAGGAACCAGTAATCAAATTTTCATACGAAGCTTCCTGTTTTTCGAGTCTTTTACCTACCAATAGTTGGTAGGTAAAAAAAAGTTGGTAGTTTAAAAAAAACGCTGCAAATCATTACTCAAAGGTTTATTATTTTCTGTATAGATCCCTCCCTACCAACCTAGGTACCTACTACCTAATGGGGCATTTTTTGAAAATTTCAACCCTTCATTTCCATTTGGACGGTGGTTGGGGTTGAAATATTCAAAAATGCCCTAGTAGGTAGTAAGTACCTATGGTAGGTAGGTAGGGATTTATACGGAAGGGTGATCTATACAGAAAATAATTTGCAGAGTTTTCTATTCAGCTCCACTTGCAGTTTGATAGAGGCTTTGTGGCCCGGCAATCCGGTGGTCAAGTCGTGATAACCTAGTCGGCTGTTTCCTTACTTCTTCACTAAGTTGTGAGCATCCAGTCCCCAGACGAATACTAAGCTTCCATAACTTCGAGAATGAAGAAGCAAAATTATGATGGAAACTATACTTGACTCTTCAAGTCGTGTTGAAATCACTTTTCCTTAAAACAGTTAATTTTCTCTAAAAACGCATGTTTTTCTACATTTAAAAGCTATTTAATCCGACAGCTATTCACTAATTACCACACTAAGTAATATAACCTTACCGCGAGAAAGCTGGGATTCCTTGAAAGTTGTTCCAAAACCACAAGTGAAGTCCTACTTTTCACGAGACTTGCTGACACACAGCATATTTGTGCAATATAGGTAAAGTCCCCAACCTCCTGTAGAATTCTGAAAATTCCAATACCTATTAACGTTGATGAAATATTATGTTCGCAGGAGCTGCCCGGTGAAGTTTGAAGATATCAGTCATTACATCTTCAAGAAAACCAGCTCATTGATGTTTGTGCCTAAACGTCCATACTCGAACGATGTAAATATCGGGAAAGCCCAGGGAAGCCGCCGTGTCGCAGGTAGCCAAGTACCTACAAGGGTAATATAGGAAATAATTTATACGCAAAGGCATTCTGTCGAACGAATTACATATTATACTTAATTTGTCGCCTGTTATGACTTTACGCTGTTCGCTAATGGATAATGGGTCATCATGAGATGTCAAAAAAGGTCGTTAATTTTGTAACATCAATATATTGAAAGACGTGTACAAAGTTGGTCTAAATTAAGGAGGTAGATGAAAAAATTTACAGACACAAGCAATCCCACTGGAGCAGATCTACTTTCAATTTTGGATCATTATGCGATTGCTTGCGATTGCTTTTGGACTATTGGGACTTATTCATGAATCCGGCTGTGCTGAATTCTTAGAGGACTGGGAAGCATTAATTTTCCCTCCAATACTGGAAAAGTTGAAGTTTTGCATACCTTCCCCTGAAAGGCAGTATCGTAAGGGCCACTTTTTGCGATTATGAGTTTTCGTAGCCGTTTTCGTTAACCAAAACAGCCTCCAAGTTTACGAATCGTTACCACCAATATGGTAAAATATTCTATCCACCATTTATTCAGAACATAAGTGCTAAAAGTCGAAGATATACGAACGTAAAACATTATTATTGTCGTAAGTATAAGAAACTATCGTATGCACTGACTAAATTCGGGTAACGTATCGTAAGTTCTCCATCTCACTGATGTGATGAGCGAGTGTTTTTGTTTTCAGTGTTTTCACCAGTGCCTAGTCCTACACCTTTCAGTTTCTTTGACTAATTTTAAAGTAAAATTGTGTGAATTTCTCATGAGCAGTCGGTGGAGATACGATAGTTTTCCAAATAATTCCGTTCCAGAAAAAAATCAAGATCATCCAAGTCCCAAGATGTTTATTCTCCAGGTTCACCAAGAAACCAAGAATATCGTGGGCGCCATTTTCTCGTTAAATTTCAATTTCTCGAGACTTTTTGAATTTTTTTTTTCATATCATGAATCGACAGGTCCGTAGTCTAAATTAACATAATTTAGAGGGTTAGGCAATTCCCTGTATAATTTGGAAAATGTCGCTTACGATATTCCGCCTTTTAGGAGACGATATGACAAATTTGGGACAGGGTAAACTGGTCCAAAAATGGCGACTATACGTGTGGAAACTGGATGAAGAGGTCTTGAGAAAGAGGCCCAAATGTTTTGGTACAGTTCCTCATTCAGGCTGGATTGGCCAGAGAATGGGAAAACTGGCTCAAAAAATGGTAGCTACTTTATTGGACCAGTTTATCTAGTCAGAGAAGCTGGTCCAAAGTATTATTTTCAGAATAGGTGTACAGGTTGTCCGAGAAAGATACGGTCGATTCTACAAGTAATTTGCAACAAAAAGTATGCTTTCGAGTTATTTCACTTTTAAAGATTTTTTTCGTGTGTTGTAGCTTTCGTATCTATAGCTCCCTTATTTTTCATAGAAATTAAAATCTGATTACACCGTTGAAAAGAGTAAATTTCCTTAACCTCGCATCTAGTTAAATTTTTTCTAGTCCAAACTTGCAACTTCAATTTTTGAGTTTTTTGATGTAATTCTCAAGAGATTTTCGCCAATTTCCTGTAGAGATTCTCAACAAAAACATCCTCAAAATCTCCTCCGCCTCCGCTCCTCCCACCTTCCATCCAACCCTAAACCCTCCCGTCAAAACGTCGATTTCGTTTTAAAAAAATTCGGTACTTTCGCATTATACGGGCGCCACTACATTTTTAGGATTTTTGGTACCGGAAATCAATTAAAAAAACACATATTTATACAAAACACACTTTAATAAACTTACGTACGAAATCACACAAAATCAAGTGGAACGGTTTTGGCGTTCTACCTCCCAGAAGGCACCGATGTCTGCGAGGATGGTGTTGAAAACCTAACCGCCGCAGCGCGCTGTATATATAAGTGGCGCCCGTATAATGCGAAAGTACCAAAAATTCACGTTTTTTCCGCGTTCAAACACAAATTTTCCCACTAAATTCGATTCTAAAATATTTGTTTGATTATACCGTTGGAAAACAGAGATTTTGAAGATGTTGTTGCTGAAATCTGCATTGATTTTTCTCTACAGGAAATGGGTGAAAATCTCATGAGAATTTCGTCAAAAAACCTCGAAATTTGCAAAGTTTTATTCTACAAGTAATTTGCAACAAAAAGTATGCTTCGTTATCGAGTTATTTCACTTTTAAAGATTTTTGCGTACGTTTGACCTTGTCTCACTAAAATGACTGTAGTTCCCTTAGTTTTCATGGAAATTCAAATATGATTACACCGTTGAAAAGAGCGTTAAATTTCCTTAATCTCGCATCTACTTAGATTTTATATAGTCCAAACTTGCAACTTTTCAATTAAAACGTGAAAAAAATTCTCGTTTTTCCGCGTCCAAACACAAATTTTCCCCCTAAGTTCCATTGTAAAACATATTTTGATTATACCTTTGGAAAACCGAGATTTTGAGGATTTTTTTTGCTGAAAACCGCATTGGTTTTTCTCTACTGGAAATGGGTGAAACCTCTCAGAGGAGTTTGAAACCAACGCCGGACTGCGGCAGGGGGATGCTCTCGCTTGTCTGCTTTTTAATATAGCACTGGAGAGAGTGGTAAGACTATGCCTATGCGGATGATATTAACTTGATGGCAAGAACTGTTAAGAGTTTGGAAGAAGGTTTCAAATCTTTGTCACAAGCAGCAGCGGAAATGGGCCTCCAAATTAACATGGATAAGACAAAGTACCTACATGGTGCCTGGCCCGACCCCAAGCTCAAGACTCCCTGATTCCATAACTCTCGGCAGCTCGACATTTCAGAGGGTTGAAATGTTCGCATACCTTGGTTCCACCGTGCATATGGCAAACGATAGTGTGGTCGAGATTAGTAAGAGGCTATTGTCTGCCAACCGGTGCTACTTTTTTGCGTAATTGAATATAAATATATACACATAAAAATATATACATAAATTAATTGAAAATTTTGCGTAAGATCCTCGGCCCAGTCTGTGACCACGGGAGCTGGAGACGTAGAACCAACGAGTATGTATACCAGCAGTACGGCGATATTGATGTGGTCCATTTTGCGAAGCTGGGGCATTTTGCCTCAGGTGGGCTGGGCATGTGACAAGACTTCCAGACGATGATCCAGCGAAGAAACTCTTTAAAGCGCTGCCGCTAGGGAGCAGAGGAAAAGGAAGACCTAAGTAGAGATGGATCGACAATGTGAAGGAGGACGTTGCCAGGACTAGTTGCCAGGATTGGAGGAATGCGGCAAAGGATAGGGTGAAGTAGAGAGCCATCTTGAAGGAGGCCAAGGCCCACCCAGGGCTATAGAGCCAAGAAAATGAAAGAAAGAAAGAAGGAACCGGGTGAAAATCTCGAGAATTTTGCCAAAAAACTCAAAAATTGCAAAGTTTTATGTTTGGGCTAGAAAAAATCTACCTAATTAGATGCGAGGTTAAAAATGTGTGTTTGTAGCTCGTCTGATGGGACATTCAATGCTCTTTTCAACGGTGTAATTAGATTCGAATTTGCATGAAAAACAAGGGAGCTATAGTCATTTGAGGTTGAAAAGGTCGAAAAAATCTTAAAAAGTGAAATAACTCAAAACCAAAATAACAAAAACGAAGCATCTAAAGAAATTTCTACGAGGCACTTTTTGTTGCAAATTTCTTGTAGAATTTACACCTGAAGTTTGGCCGTATCTTCTCGGACACCCTGTGGAGAACCAGTTTCCCTGCGAGTTCTGTGGACTAGTTCTCCCCTCGGTTCTGCAACTGATCCCACTCGAGTGATCATCATTTTGGACCATTTTGATTTGGAATAAGCTAGTGAGAGGAAATCATTACTTTGGACCACTATCCACAAAGTCAGTCTCGAAACACAAAACATATTGTTTAGTAATGCATGCATTCCAGGGGACGTCCCATTCGTTAAGCATTAGATCAGTTTAACCAGTTGTTAAGCGATAAAACTGTTTCACTCGATGTAATTTATTTATTACTTTAGGCAAGAAATAGTGACACCCCCCCCCCCCGGACCCTTCACCATTATCTACCATAGCATTTCTAGCGGCATGGGAGCCTCGAATCTGAAGAGCATTTTAAAATCCATGATCTACGATACCCAACATACGAATTCGAGTTCACCCCCCCCCCCCATCGCCACCACCACCAATGGTGCCAGTCTGGCACCAAAGCGGAAATACGTCGTAACATTGAACTTTCATCTGTTAGTTTTGGTAGGCAGTCCGTCGAAGTTCACATCCGTATTCAAGGTGAAACACAAAAAAAAAACCACGAAATATGCGGTTTATGGTGTCCTGGCACCATGGTGGCACCACAATTAGTTCCATGGCGGTACAGAGAATAATTCATGAAAATCCGGAGGTATAATGAGAATTTTTCCTCAATTTCAAAGCTTGGGTACAATTAGTAAGCAGTAAAGGAACCGAAATATTGAAAAATCAGATATTTTGTGAACATTATCCCCCCTCTTGCCCTCTCCTCTTGCGAATTTTGGTATTCTGGTAAAATCAAGTACAACTCGGAAGTTATTTGAGTCAAACAAAAAAAGAAACACGCAAATCGGTTGGAAATTGAGGCCTGGGCAGTGTTTACAAGATTATACCCGCAAACGCACGTTTTTTAAGCATTAACCCCCCCTTTCCCCCCCTTAAAAAGCAAAATTCAAAATTCCGGCGCCGTAGTGCACAACTAGATAGTATTCCGCGTCGAACAAAAAAAGAACCACGAAAATCGGTTGAGAACTAAGGCCTGGGCAGAGTACACAAGATTATGCCCAGAAACGCACGTTTTTCGAGCATTAACCCCCCCTTTCCCCCCCTTAAAAGGCAAAATTCGAAATTCCGGCGACGTAGTGCACAACTAGATAGTTTTCCGCGACGAACAAAAAAAGAACCAGGAAAATCGGTTGAGAACTAAGGCCTGGGCAGAGTACACAAGATTTTGTTACACACACACATACACACATACACACATACACACACACACACACACACAGACATACACCTATGGTTTTTTTCACGGATTTGGATTCAGAATGGTCTAAAACGGATTACTGTGTGGTTATTTTTTTTTTTCTGTTGAGTGTTGTCCAACTTTACCCCAGATCGATCGCATAAGGACGCCCAAGTCTTACTGTGGGACGTCCTAAAAAAATGACAAGAACAGATAGCCCCTAGCTTGTGTATGATTCTGAATATTGAAACAAGCCTATAGGGGAGGGGGGGGGGTCCTCTAGTGTGATTCTCAAATAAAAGATGGCGCTTTCGTCACCTCAAACGTTTTCCCAGATTGTCTCAGTGTCCACAAACAGTTTAACATTCCAGCTACCTCCTCAATTTTTAGGTTTCCGGACTAAATTTCGAAAAATTTGTTTCCGAAACTGTAGGTATAACCTAGTTGAAAAAGACTGTGTCTGAAATATTGAAATTATTTCGAAATACAATTGAATCCATGATTTTTCCCAAGGATCTCACTGCGCACGTGCGCTATTGTGCACAACGCACACCTACTTTGTTATCTCAATTTTGAACCTCTATTTTATCATCACTTCGTATTTTCAAATAAGACCCCCCCCCCCCCTTTTTTTTATTGCAGATTCACATTCTACGTGAAATTTCATGAACATTTCACCCCTGACCGATTTTTTATCGCGCACAACCCGCTCAGCGCGCGTTCAAAGATGCGAGGTTGCGTGAAAATGCGCATGTACAAAGTACCCAAGTGTGACACATGATATTTTAGTATTTTTTTACGCTGAATCACGTGGTGATGTTAGTTTTTTATTTTGACTGCATTTTGACGAAATTATCGACGAAAAATAAACTGTTTGAAAAAGAAAATGGCCTGTTTTAAGGGGGTCTCGGTCGGTCGACGTTCATCCCTCGTTCCGGATTAGTATTTAGAAATTTGCCCTTGGATTTGCCCAAATCGAAGGGGCAAAAATTAGAAAGTTGTACTTGAATCGGAAATTTTAAAGGACTTTAGAAATTCATTAGTGCATGGACCTAGGGAATTGAATAACTGAAATATTGCCGCTGGAATCATAAAAATCGAACAATAATTGCCAGATAAATATGGGGAAAACATGGGAATAACCGTTAATTAGTTATCTTTTTCTCATACAATGTAGCTAAATTTGAAATTTTCAAGGCTTTTAGAAATTCATTAGTGCACGGCGCTTGGGGATTGAAAAACTGAAATATTGCCGGTGGAAATATCAATATCGAACAATAAAAATTATTGTACTACTGACTAACGGTATTCCCATGTTTTCCCATATTTATCTGGCAATTATTGCCATATATTTCAGTTTTTTAATTCCCTAGGTCCGTGCTTTAATGAATTTCTATAATCCTTTGAAATTTCCAATTTAAGTTTTTTTTTTATTCGTTGTTTTTTGTCTTTCTCATTCCTTTTTTTTCCAAATCACAAACACACCTGCTCCCTATACGACTGTAGGTGTACATACAGGTAATGTCAAGTTCATAAAAAGAATAAAATGACAAATAAGTAGTAAAATTAGTCAACAATAAGCAAAAAGTACAAAAACAAATTTAAAATAACACTCATAACAACTTTCACAAATCACTAAAATCTATGGATTCCAGGTAACATAATAAATCCTCCCGAAAATTCCGCAGCAGCTCCTGAAATGGGGTAGGCCAGCGTCCTCCCGACAGCATAGTCTTCCGCTCCAGCCTCGCACGGTTGACATCATACTTTGGGCATTCAAATAAAATGTGATCCCAGGTCTGGGGAACCCTCATTTGGCACTGACAGCTGTCGTCATCCACTATCTGGATACGTTTGAGGTAAGCCCGGTTTTTCCCATGTCCGGAGAGGAGTTGAGTTAGCTTCCAGGATACCGCGAGATTCACTTTAAAACGGGACTCAACATCGGGAAAGAACCTCTTCGCATGGCTTTCGTCTTCAGTCGCCATCCACATACTCCCCCACCATCTATTGCTGTCCGTTCCTAACTGAGATCTAAGTACTGAACGAGGCTTGAGCTTGAAAACGACTGGAATCGAGACATCAGCAGCTGCACTCTTGGCCCTCCCATCCGCCTCCTCGTTTCCCCTGATTCCGACGTGGGCCTCAACCCAGCCCAAATCCAATCTCCAACCCATTTCCCTCGTGAGGTGGAAGAACACTGCACGGATCTCCTTGTAAACAGGCAGATGATTGGATGAGTTCTTGAGGGCTTCGATCGTCAACATACTGTCAGTTCGTATCGAAGCACTCCTGAGAGGCTCGCATATTCCCTGACGCACTAGCCAACGGAGGGGCTGTAGTACAGCCAGAGCTTCGGCCTGATTTATGGAACAGGATGGTCCCAAGCGGAACGACTGCCAGTGTATGGGGTCCTCTCCTCCTTCCGTATAAACCACCAATTTAAGTACAACTTATTAACTTATTGCCCCTTCGATTTGGCAAAATACTAAAAACCACTGGCGACCGACTGAGACCCCCTTATACTCTTGCCTTTATTTAAAGAGCTCTGGGATTTTTGAAGGCCCCGAAGGTTCGGCATCGCTGCAAGAATCCGAGCCCCAGCGGAAGGTCGAGGTGTACCTGCGCGACCCCTCCGCCCGTGAACCCCCCCAACCCCCCAACAGTTTACCCTCTTCTGCAAATGCACACTTGATTCACAAATTATTTCGATCATCCCATCTCCAAAATCGTGATCAGCGAGAAAAATTGAACATATCGAGTATAAACTCGAGGCAGGTACGATTAAAACTCAGCAGCCCTCTCCCGGCCAATCCACCCAAACGAATTACGCCCTCTTCGCCGAATTACAGGAAATTTGGACTCATTTTCATCAGAATAATTAGTAGGTACGTTACGAATTTAAATTACAAAAAATGTTCACCGAACGATAAATAATTAATTTGTATGTTGATAGAAGAGGAAGAAAGAAGAGGGATGATGGGTTTTGACCGCGAAGGGTTGTGACCGCGAAGGGTTGAGATCCCAAGGTGAGCACCTTGCAACGTTGCCACCTCTTGGCAGGGAAGGGGTTTTGGAACCCGCGGTCCAGAGCTCTTTAAATAAAGGCAAGAGTATAAGGGCAAAACCGTCCTACTACTTAAAAATTCTCTAATTGTAATTTCTCGAGCGCAAAACCATCCTGTCCACTAGAAAATCTTTTTCCGACTTTCTTGGGAAAAAAGTGGACATATTTGAAATCCTTGGGAAAAATCACGAAGATTAAAAAAAAAACTTTTTTTGCCGCTATCTGGACGATTTTAGCAGGGGGTGGGGGGACATTTTCGGGGACACCCTGTATATCGACCCAACAATAATAACCACAGCAGATATTAATTACCTAACACTTAGAGTGCAATGTATTCTGTGCCATAGAGAATTTTTTAAATATTATTTATCGTGATCTGTGAATAATTTGAACATTTATGGCGATATAAGAAGGACAATACTTTGTAAAAATCTGTAGAAATTTTCGAAACCATATTGATCGTAAAGTACGAAGTTAGATTTTGTTCGATTGATCTATGTGAGTATAGTTTTAATAAATTATTACGCGGACGTTTTAGTGTATGATATTATATTTAATGTATTACTTGAATAAAAACATTGGTTCCTGTTAGATTTCCGATGACCGTTTGCGCACCGTGGATAGGAAGTAGTTCGCTGCAAAACGGAATCAAAATTGAAAATATATAAATAGGGTTTGAAACTGAAGGCGACACGCAATGTATACGAATAAGGCAAAACTTTGGCTGACAATATTTCTATCTCCGATTGATCTGCAATTATAGTTTAGTCGTTTTATTCTTCACTACCTACCAAGTTTTGTGTTTATTAGTGTGATAATGTACATAAAGTTTGTAAAATATTTGTATTATAAAAAAAAATTGTGACCATTTTGTGTAAATTGTGAATAGTTGTGAGTTCAGTTTTTCACTCCGAGCTGTGGAAGCACACTGTTTCATTGTGGCCTTACGAGAAGTCTGTTTACTACCGATTTCGTTTCAGAAATAACAGTGAATTTATTGCGGCCACAAAGTTCTCCGTAGGCCCTCAAACTTGCATAGTTTCAGCAAATTTGAGTTTCGAATAACTTTGAAATCCCTGAAGTTTTAACTGATGTAAAGAGCTGTTTATTTAACTATTGTAAAAAACTGGTCTTAGAGATTTAATTTTTTTCCGATTTTGGTTTATTATTTTTAATAAATGAACCTTTGGAATTGAGCACGAAAAAACAGAAATTGAACTGGCTAGAATATGGATGAAAAATGAATGAAAAATACAAGGTAGAATCTGAAAGAATTTTTAAAAAATTCCATTTGTGCTGCATAAATAAATAATCAAATTTTCAAAGTTTCAATTTTTTACGTCGAAAATCTCAGAAAATACTCTAATTGTCTTCCTGGATTTTTAGAGCACCCGCAAATGAATGGTTGATGTTTTTCAATTTGCTGTAACTATACCATAACAACATTTGTTATGGAGGGGGTACAACTTGTGTTATGGACATTGTTTACACAGTGTACGTTTTAGAGATGTTAGGAGTCCATATTTTTATTCCACTTGTCCCCACGAATTCGTGGAGTACCTACATGGCTATTCTTGGTTTTTTCCGATTTCAGTATACTTACCATACCAGCATACTCTATGCACAGGGTATGTTTTGCAGATCTCTGTAAATTTGTGATCTGCTCGTCTCTACAAACTCATGGAGTACCCACACGACTATCTTTGAGTTAATACGTTTTTGGTTATGACGAATATACTCGTCACTAGTCCCCACAATACCAATTTTCAGTAATTTTTCGACAACTATCCCATTTCTTGAACTGTACCTATATCTAAAATGATAAATGATCCCGAATATATCGTATTGTACTACATAAAATCCCAATCGAACGTGTGTAGGTACGTGTACGTCGCCCAAACGTGGGAGACCCGTGTTCGATTCCAGGCCGTGACATCAACTTTTTTGTAATTTGATGATAATTTTGTTGTATCACGGATTTCTTTTCACATGTAGGATTCAGGCTCGAAATATTATCACGCTTGATTGCATCTGTAAATGAAGCTGTTTAGAATTTGTTTTTGCCTGCCTTTAGCAGGCTTTTCAACTAGTATACGTGAAAGAGAAACGTAACAAACAACTCCTAGAAACATAGTTTTGACATATAAAAACGCTGCAAATTATTACACAATGGTTTATTATTTTTCTATATAGATCACTCGTCTACAAAATCACCAACCATCCAATATGAAAAAAAAAATCAAAAAAAATAAAAATAAAAATAAAAAAAAATAAATAAATAAAAATCAAAAAAAAAAAATCAAAATCACCAACCATCGATCGCATTTCGGTTAGCTCTAATTTGAACGGAGATTAGGCCTCTTTTGCGATTCACACTCGTGTTTTGATTTATATATATATATATTTCAATATAAACCCTTAAATTTTTGTAGGGAGCGAACGGTTTGTCCTACAGAGCTCCGGGTGGTCTCAAAAAATTCTAAAAATTCTATAGAATCCAAAATTGAAGGAAAAACAATACCTTTATTTCGAAATTTTTTGAGTTAGGGCGTTTTCAAAATTTCAAAATTGATTTTGGAACCCTTAGAAGTGACCTACATCAACCAAAAGCTTCGGGGCACAACTAGACCCCAAATGGAACCTACATACCAAATTTCATCAAAATCGGTCAATGCTAAGTGGCAAAAGTGCCGCGTACGGCGGACGGACGGCCAAATTTTTATTCGATTTTTGGATTCTACGTACCTTGAAACGTAAACCATCAAATTTTGAGGGGGTGTTAAAATTTTTTTTTCTTGGTCGATTCCAAAAGTTCATTATTGAAAATAATAAACCAAAAGTAACGCAATACCAATAAACAGCAACGGGGCAATATTTGTTGGTAAACAACTACTATCAACACTCGTTTACGTTATGATACATCGAAACCAGTTGCTTTATACTCATAGTTGTCCAATTGCCATTCTGGGATGATTTGACCCCTTATAGTTGTTAGAGTTAAAATTTTAACTCCAAAGAAACAGCTTAATTTCTTCAAAAATTCGCTTAAATTATGAAGTTATGTTTGTGGGATCTAATTGGGGTCTAATTATGCCTCGAGATTGTTGGTAAATTCCAAGGAGGGAATGACATTTTCATATTGCCCCAGCTCAGAAAGTTTCAATATAAAACGGTTTTTCACGGGGTTTTTTCAAATTTAAAAAATTAATTTTTAGAATCAAATGAGACCATTTGGGACCAACCTTGTGCGTAAAATTAATCAGAAACTGGTTGATCAGATTCAAAAGGTTATTTTTATGATATTGGGGTAATAATTATGGTTTATTATCAAAACTGAATTGAACAATGAAAAAGCTTTGACCTTATACAGAAAATAGTAAACCGTTGTGTAGTAATTTACTGCGCTTTGTAACATAACAATCATCACACGTATAATGTTATTTTGTTCATAGATTTTATGAATTAACTCTAAATCAGCTCATCAATAATTCAGCAAAAACAAAGTTTTTGGCCTCAATTTTGCAAATTGCAATAACTTGATAACAATGTGATTCTACAGCTCACGAATTTTTTTCAAAAATTTAGGTCATGAATGTACTATAAATGAGTAAATAGAATCTAGAGACTTTTATTTTACACTCAGCTTGGCTTAATGTTGAAATAAGGTGATTTTAAGATCGCAAAAATGGAAATTGCTGGCTGACTTGTAGTGTAGGAGTGGGACTTTCAATGCCTGTACCGAACAGAATTTATATAAAATAATTTCGTAATAATATTCTATGTATGGTGTGGAAGTCATGAAATATAAAAACTGTTGCAATACTTTTATGTTTACACGTTTTATATCCCTCACACCTATTTTCATTTCAAAACACAGGTTGATCAGGTATGAATTCATAAAAATCTAATTTGATCTAAAAATTATGTTGGATATCGTGGGTTGAAAATTTGTTGATATCTAAAAACATCAAATTAAGTGAAATTTGGGTTTTATCCCGTTTCATGGGCGTATAGTTTGAAGTTATTTATGATTATCTAGTATGCTTACTGCTTTTCAGGGTTTCACTCAAAATGCTGTAATTGAACTGATTCTATTGCTGCTAGTCCGCCTTGTAATGCTGTTAATTGGAATATTATTGGACGATTTCCCCACTTAAACTTGTTATCATGAAACTCATTATCGTCCTCAATATTAGGGACTTTTGAAAGTTTTTTAAATTCTAAAAATGAAAAACAAATTTGAACATTTAAACTTAAAAACAATACAGAGATTCTTGCTTTTGTTATAAACTTTCATCAAGGGTTTGCCTGAATCTGTTCTAAAATTATAGAACTCAATGCAATACCACTATTATTGTAGAAAACAGTTGTATGTGAGTTTTCCAATCTAATAAGGCTTTAAAAAATTATGGCAATAATTTCTATTAGGATTTTGGGTGAGTAGTGGATTAGACCCCAAAATTCTCTCAGACTAGACCCCAACTTATATTTATTGGCTATATTCTAACTCCATTTTGTAGTCTTGGGACCAACTCTTTACTTTTGGCTAGCCCCAACTTCCCTTCATTGGCTAGCCTCCACCCACCTTTCTTCCTGACTCCCCAAATCCCCTTTGTGGCTTGGACCTCAAACTTCCTTGTACGAGGTGCTCGTACTTGGGCTAGATCCCAACTTCCCTTCATAGGGTGAACTATAACTTCCTTGTATGGGCTGGACCCTTAAAAAATCCATCTCTTCTTGGACATCTCTAAATGGACAGGATCCCAACTCGCCTGCATAACCTGAACCCCCAGTATCTTTTGACGGCTAGCTACCGCAAAATCCCCTCATGGGCTAGACCCAAACTTTCCTTCATGGGCTAGACCCCAATCATCTCTAGATGGGCAAGATTCCAACTTCCCTTCTGGTCTGCACATAAACTTTCTTTTATAGGCTAGACCCTAGCTTCCCTCCATTGGCTAGCCCCAGTCCATTACTCTTTCTGACTAGCTCCAAACTTTTCTATACGACCTGGACCTCAGCTTTTGGGCTATATCACAAACTCCCTTCTACGGGCAAGACCCTAAACATCTCTACTTAAGAAAACTTCAACTCCATGACCTGTACCTCCAATTACTTTAAAGAGCCCAAACCTAAACCCCAAACATTTCAACTTGGGCTAGGCTCCATTTTCCCTTCATGGAATGGACCTCAACTTCTTTTTAAGGGCTAGACCTGAATCAACTCTGCAATTTTCATTTACCTTCAGTATCTTTTGAAGGCTAGCTACCGCAAAATCCCCTCATGGGCTAGACCCAAACCTTCCTTCATGGGATAGACCCAAATTTTCCTTCATGGGCTAGACCGAAACTTTCCCTCATTGGCTAGACCCCAATCATATCTAAATGTGCAAGATCTCAACTCGCCTGCATAACCTGAATCCCCAGTATCTTTTGACGGCTAGCTACCGCAAAATCCCCTCATGGGCTAGACCCAAACTTTCATTCAGGGTCTACCCCCAATCATCTCTAAATGAGCAAGATCCCAACTTCCCTTAAGGTCTGCGCCTAAACTTTCTTTTATAGGCTAGACCCTAGCTTCTCTCCATTGGCTAGCCCCCATCCACAACTCTTCCTGACTAGCTAGAAGAATATATACGTATATATACGACCTGGACCTCAGCTTTTGGGCTATATCACAAACTCCCTTCTACGGGCAAGACCCTAAACATCTCTACTTAAGAAAACTTCAACTCCATGACCTGTACCTTCAATTACTTTAAAGAGCTAGACCCCAAACATTTCTACTTGGGCTAGGCTCCATTTTCCCATCATGCAATTTTCATTTACCTTCAGTATCTTTTGACGGCTAGCTACCGCAAAATCCCCTCATGGGCTAGACCCAAACCTTCCTTCATGGGATAGACCCCAATCATCTCTAAATGAGCAAGATCCCAACTTCCCTTAAGGTCTGCGCCTAAACTTTCTTTTATAGGCTAGACCCTAGCTTCCCTCCATTGGCTAGCCCCCATCCACTATTCTTCCTGACTTGCTCCAAACTTTTCTATACGACCTGGACCTCAACTTTTGGGCTAAATCTCAAACTCCCTTCTTTAGGCAAGACCCTAAACATCTCTACTTAAGAAAACTCCAACTCCCCTCCATGACCTGTGCCTTCAATTACTTTAAGGAGCTAGACCCCAAACATTTCTACTTGGGCTAGGCTCCATTTTCCCATCATGGATTGGACCTCATCTTCTTTATATGGGCTAGACCTGAATCAATTCTGCAATTTTCATTATTTCGGTTCTCACTAAGGTTTAAAGATGGAACCCATGCATTGAAATTCAGGGAACATAATTAATGTACATCTAGATTGTCATGAACTAGCCACAGTGGATATCACCATGATGCGACGACACCAGAAACCGCGTATTGCGTTGGTTTTTGGGTGTTTCAGCTTGAATACCAGTGCGATACCGATCTTCTACAGAAACTATTTTATGCAGTAGAAAGGTAAATAAGAATGTATGTTTTATAGCTTACTGGTAATTCTTATCCAATGGGACGTCCCTTAGGATGAATGCATAACTAAACAATATGTTTGCCCTGGACGTCGAACTTTATGGGGACTCCAACTTGGATTGGAGTTGGATTTCAACTTCCGTCATTGCAAAGACCTCAACTTTAAATCCTCAGTCACATCCATGTCCCGAGGAAACCATCACATCCACCAATTTGTAAGCAAAAACCAGCGTCAAAAGCGTGTCTTCCGACTTATAAATGAGATACAAACGACTTTTGACTTGGTGCCGTTTAGTGTTGGGAAAGACAACGTCGGTAATGGGCTCTGAGCATCAGTACAGGCTTGTTAGTTAAGCTAGTCCCCGTGGTTTGCTCGGTTGTTTAGAATCAAGCCGGTGGTTGTTTAGAGAAGGACCGAGGTGAAATAGTTGAGATGGAACTAATGAAGAGCGCGCGAGAAGCTGTTTTGACGTGAGACGATGATTTGTGAAGAAACTTGAGGTCTCGTAGGCCTCGTGGAAGGAGGGTTTGAGGTCCACGAAACAAAAAATAGACGCCCCGCTTGGGCTGTTCCGGAGAAGGAATCGCCAGCATTACTTCCATATGGAGCTGAAAAGATGTGGGGGCGTTTCATTCCAAAATTAGTCGATTAGCAGTTCTAGTGATCTAAAATTCAGACCGTAAAATCTTCCTATTCGAATTGTTACGCCGATTCTGAATACTTCATGATTATTTTACCTGACATATTTTCTCAAAGCATAAAAGTGTTCATTCAATTTATTCAGTCATTTGCCTAGGAGGACACATTCAACCTATTATGGATAGTTCCATGAAATAAAACTAACAACCTACTCGAGTAAAACTTTTCAAGTTTATAGGTGTTTTCAGTAGCTACTAAAACTTTTTTCCCTTCGCAGAACTTCGGAACTTCACACAAAAAGGTTCGGCTCTCGGGCTTTTTCCAGGGGTTTCGGGGAAAAAATGAAATTCCCAGAATATTCCCTGAGTTTTCCAGTAGAGTAAAATTCCCTAGTATTCCAGGTTTTCCAGGTCGCTGGACACCCTGTACTACACATCGAGTTTATAGTAAGTAAGTAAACAACCATTTCAGGTTGGATTTTCGTCCGACTGACATTCCTGGCATCGCGGATGTCATCAGCTGTCTTCCTAAGGGAAGATCAGAATATGTTCTGATGATTTCGCTCTTGGCTTCCCATTGGCCTCACCGCCCTGGGTTGGGACGAGGGGGAACTGCGACCGACTTACCCGAAAATATGCTCCCGAGGCGAGCCTCGAACTCACGGCCCCTGCAACCGGTCCGAGTCTCGTCTCCAGAGACACATGCCGTAGCTCGCTCGGTCACAGCTGACCCCGAGATTATAGATCACTCGACTCCGAAGAGCCACTAAATACCAACCATATTTTCGCTTCACAATCAAGTTCGAATTGAAGAAATAAACGCTTCACACTCAATTCGAAGGAATAGGGAGTTGTGGGTGCATTCTTTAGGAAATTTGATTACTGGTAGCTAAGGAACCATAACCGAGGACAACTCGAAGAAACGGACAACGATCTCATTTCGGTCAGCTATACTTTGAACGGAGATAAGGCCTCTTTTGCGATTCACACTCGTCTTTCTGATTTATCGTAAGTCGAATGCTCAAGTGCTCAAGGTGAGCGAAAGGTTGGTTCTGCCTCTGGTCTCATTCGATTCTAAAAACGCTGCAAATTATTACACAATGGTTTATTATTTTTCTATATTGATCACTCGTCTGCAAAGCCACCTATCATCCCACATGAATAAAAACATCGATCGCATTTCGGTCGGCTAAAATTTGAACGGTGATTAGGCCTCTTGCGATTCACACTCGTGTTTCTGATTTATCGTACGTCCAAACCTTAAATTATCGTAGTAAGCGAACGGTTTGTCCTACAGGGCTCCGCTTGATCTCAAAAAATCTATAAATTCTATAAAATCTTAAATTGAAGGAAAAACAATACCATTATATCACAATTTTTTGAGTTAGGGTGTTTTCAAAATTTCAAAATTCATTTTGGAACCCTTAGAAGTGACCTACATCAACCAAAATCTTCGGGGCACAACTAGACCCCAAATGGAGCTTACTTACCAAATTTCATCAAAATCGGTCAATGCTAAGTGGCAAAAGTGCCGCGTTCATTATTGAAAATAATAAACCAAAATCCAATACTATTTTGGTTTATTATTTTCAATAATGAACCTTTGGAATTGACCAAGAAAAAAAATTTTAACACCCCCTCAAAATTTGATGGTTTACGTTTCAAGGTACGTAGAATCCAAAAATCGAATAAAAATTTGGCCGTCCGTCCGCCGTACGCCGTACGCGGCACTTTTGCCACTTAGCATTGACCGATTTTGATGAAATTTGGTATGTAGGCTCCATTTGGGGTCTAGTTGTGCCTCGAAGCTTTTGGTTGATGTAGGTCACTTCTAAGGGTTCCAAAATCAATTTTGAACTTTTGAAAACGCCCTAACTCAAAAAATTTAGATATATAGGTATTGTTTTTCCTTCTATTTAAGATTCTATAGAATTTTTAGAATTTTTTGAGACCACGCGGAGCTCTGTAGGACAAACCGTTCGCTCCCTACGAAAATGTAAGGGTTTATATTGAAATATATATATATATAAATCAAAACACGAGTGTGAATCGCAAAAGAGGCCTAATCTCCGTTCAAATTAGAGCTGACCAAAATGCAATCAATGGTTGGTGATTTTGATTTTTTTTTTGAATTTTTTTTTTTGATTTTTTTTTTTGATTTTTTTTTCTTTTTTTTTCTTTATATTGGATGGTTGGTGATTTTGTAGGCGAGTGATCTATATAGAAAAATAATAAACCATTGTGTAATAATTTGCAGCGTTTTAAAAAAAAAGGCTGAAAATTTCAGCCCTTATTTTTCTACCCTTAGAAGTGACTGACATGAACCGAAAGCTTCGGGGCACAACTACACCCCAAATGGAGCCTACGTACCAAATTTCACCGAAATCAGTTCATGGTAACAAGGAAAGTGCCGCATACGGCGGACGGACGGAAAAATTTGTATTCGATTTTTGGATTCTACGTAGGTACCTTGAAACATATACCAACAAATTTTGAAGGGGAGCTAAAAATTTTTTTCTTGGTCGATTCCAAAGGTTTATTATTGAAAATAATAAACCAAAATCTAAAAAGGAGTATTCGAAAATGGTGGCTGGAGAATTAGAAATAAAAAAGAGATAGATGTTATCTTGGACAACGAGGATATTGTGCAGACTTCACTGGCTTGGCCATGTGGACAGGCTGAGGGCACTGAGGAGACCCAGAGCGATACTCGGAGCAAGAATCTAGTCCTGAAGGAGAAGAGGTCGTCCAAGAAACAGATGGATGGATGAGGTGGCTAGAGACCTGCGATCTAAGGGACTGAAGAGAAAGGCTGAGGCTGAGGGCCATGGACCGAGAAAGGTGGAGAGTAGGCGTGAGGGAAGCCGAGAGCCTCACTGGCGTTTAATGCTTTATAGTTAGTTAGTTAAAATTTCAGATTTATTGAACTAGCTATGATTCTCAGACTTTCAATACACATAAGTAACTACAACTATACATTATAGAAACAATATTCTACATTTACTTCCTTAGTTAGCACAATCTTCTTATATGTACGAAATATTGCACCAGGACCCCCAATTATTCAAGCATAAATGAAAAATTCTCTATATTTACCTGTCTATTTTCAGTTTTCAGTTGAAACGTCGAACATTTTTGAAAACCCTCGATAAGTTCGGAGTTGCCAATTTTAGGACGAACCTCACCCTTCTTGGAACCGGCTTAACGAGGTTGTGAGACAGATTGAGCGCAACACCAACTCGTTAGAAACCAATCTGTCATTCTTGGGTACTTCCCAGCCCCATGAGAGCTAAATCTGTAAACGGAGGAAAACAATTAGTGAGGAAATGGTGCGGGAGAGTCAACACAACGTGAACGAGACGTGGCTGTCACCGTGGAGTGTTTTTCGGGGAGGATTAATGAATTGGTGTTCGATAATTCTTGATAACCTCCACTCCCGCATGGGCTTATTTATCTAAGGAATGTCTTATAATGAATTTTATTGGTTACTTATTAACTATCGGCTGAAAGCTTCAACGAACGAGTTGAAACGAAAGATACCAAAAATACCAAGCATATACATTATGAAACGAACTCACCGTTGAACGAAGGTCTGGATTCGGGAATTCAAAATTGAATTGTATTAATATTTTCCAAATAGAAAATATTCAGAATCGAATAAGTTAATACAGTAAACATTTTTGAATGCAATTTTACTCCATGTGGTATGGATACTCGGTACATGATTACATGAACCGAATGACGTCACAGAGTAAAAGTCAATCATTGAAGACATCTTATTTCCAGCATTAACCCTGAAAATTGCAGAACAAACGGGAAGCCCACTGTGGTCCTGGTCTAATTAACTTATGGCACTAATTTTGTTTTTATTTCTATGACTTATTTCTCGGAAAATTATTCGCCGATTTCAAATTTCATTTTTTTTTAATTAAATTCTTCGGGTTTCTCATTTTTATTAAAAAAAATAATAAAAATCTGCCAAGTTGATGGGCACTATAATGTTCCTTATGACGTCTGTTCCTTACAGACGGGTCTGACATGGACATGTAGAACCAGTTGTTCTGATCACGATGCTGGATGAGTGGTTACGGATTTTGCTGGAACCAAGTTACGGATTTTTGAAATATCTAATTACGAGAGTTATACAGTTATACGGCCAAATTGAAGATTAAATTTGATTTTTCATCTACTTTTAAAAACAAGGAAGGTTTTACAAATCAAGGTGTAAAAACAAGGTATTAGACAAAATCGATTTTGGCAAGATTGATTTTGCACCAAATTTTGAAAATTGATCTGAAGAGAAGTGAGTTGTCGGGATTTCAAATGTTCCGTCCATTATCCAATTTTCTACATCGTCATCAGAAACCCCAAAACATGATAGAACTCAAAGAACCAAATATTTCATTTAAAAAAATAAAAAATAACTGGAAATTTGTATTATAATGTCTTTTTATCGATACAATATTTGCCAATCTGGGCGCCATTTGCAATTTTTCTCTGCCAATACCAATACTCATCAATCGACAAGATGTTTGCTGCAGGAATCCCAATACTGTGTAAATATTCACATGCCATTACATCGCCTATTCATTTTATTGGTTTACTATTTTCAATAATGAACCTTTGGAATCGACTAAGAAAAACAATTTTATATGTTGGAAGGATACAGAATGATTTGAAGACCAAATTTATAAAGAATTAAAAACCTCGAAAAATGTTGGCAAATCGACCTCTTTTGTAGCTGAAACAATGACTGGCAGTATCTAGTTTTTTCGAGGCACATCTAGACCCTGAAAAGTTGTACAGATACCGAATTTCAACGTTTTCTCAATAATCAAAAAATGTATAACAAACCAATTTTTGTTTGTTTTTTAGTTTGATTTTTGATATTTTTTTACTTAGGCACATAAACGAAAAATGTATCTGACTGACAAGGTCAGCACCATATAAGATTCATTCCCATTGGAACATTTGTGTTTTATATTTATTATTAGAGTTAGGTTTCATAAATTATTTGAACTTTTTGACTGGGTAGCAAGAGGATTAACCCTAATTGGATCATGGTGTCACTGAAACCATCTCAGGAATTCCACACCTGACCCAAGGTATCACCGGAGTTGTTTTCATTTTGGTTTATTATTTTCAATAATGAACCTTCGGAATCGAACAAGAAAAATTTTTTTTTAACACCCCCTCAAAATTTGTTGGTTTCCGTTTCAAGGTACGTAGAATCCAAAAATCGAATAAAACGCTGCAAATTATTACACAATGGTTTATTATGTTTCATTTGATCACTCGTCTGCAAAGCCACCAACCATCCAGCACGAAGAAAACATCGATCGCATTTCAATCAGACAAAATTTGAACGGAGATTAGGCCTACTTTGCGATTCACACTCGTGTTCTGATTTATCGTACGTAAAACACTTAAATTCTCGTAGGGAGCGAACGGTTTGTCCTACAGAGCTCCGCGTGGTCTCAAAAAATTCTAAAAATTCTATATAATCTTAAATTGAAGGAAAAATAATAACTTTATATCAAAATTTTTTGAGTTAGGGCGTTTTCAAAATTTCAAAATTCATTATGGAAACCTTAGAAGTGACCTACATCAACCAAAGTCTTCGGGGCACAACTAGACCCTAAATGGAGCCTACTTACCAAATTTCATCAAAATCGGTCAACGCTAAGTGGCAAAAGTGCCGCGTACGGCGTACGGCGGACGGACGGCCAAATTTTTATTCGATTTTTGGATTCTACGTACCTTGAAACGTAAACCATTAAATTTTGAAGGGGTGTTAAACATTTTTTTTCTTGATCGATTCCAAAGTTCATTATTGAAAATAATAAACCAAAATTTGGCCGTCCGTCCGCCTCACGCCGTACGCGGCACTTTCCCCACTTAGCATTGAACAGTTTTGATTAAATTTGGTATGTGGGCTCCATTTGGGGTCTAGTTGTGCCCCGAAGATTTTGGTTGATGTAGGTCACTTCTACGGGTAAAAAAATGAATTTTGAAATTTTGAAAACGCCCTAACTCAAAAAATTGTGATATAAAGAAGGTATTGTTTGTCCATCAATTTAAGATAATATAGAATTTTTTGAGACTAAGAATTTAAGGGTTGGACGTACGATGAATCAGAAACACGTGAATCGCAAAAGAGGCCTAATCTCCTTTCAAATTTTATCTGACCGAAATGCGATCGACGTTTTTCTTCAAGTTGGTTGGTGGTAACAATGGCAAATCCGTGGTCTTTGCAGACGAGTGATCTATACAGAAAAATAATAAAGCTTTGTGTAGTAATTTTTAGCGTTTTGAAGTCTCCAAGAAGAATTGGAGTTTTTCGAAGAAAAATCAATCCTGGAAGATGAAAGAAGTTGAACCTACCACAACATCGTTCGGTATAAACAGACAAATTATGATGTGAAGCAGGAATTCCTCATCTTTGAAGTCGAGGCTCTAAATGGGGAAATTCAATTCAACGCGAACGCCCCTTAATGGTTTAGGTAAATATTAATAGAGACTAAATTAATCTGCGGGCAAGTGCGGAGAAATCAATTGAGCCGCTGCGATGAGAAGGATATGGGAAGATAACAGACTAATAATAAACTGGAGCGTTGAAAAGGAGGGAGAGAGAGAAGAGGGAGCGAATGTTTGTTCAACTGGCGAGGGGGGGTCCCACAAGGGTGATGCTCCAGCCCCTTGCTTTTACAAAGCTACCAAACCCAAAGCTGATGGTTGCGCTTTCGATTCCACAACAGAAACTATAGCCAGGCCGTACAATCCGGAAAGTGACAGACCCTGTACTTCGCAGAGGAATATCTCCATTGTGCAACGGAACCCTCCTCATCCTCGGATCTTTTCCTCTCACACTTAACTGTAGCAGATTAGCATCCTCCCGGCTTATCCTGGGTGGTTGAAAATCCCGTAGGTTTTTCGACGGATCTTTCGGACAAAAGCCTCTGCGGTAGGGTTATGCTCGGCTTAGTGCGGTTCGTAACTTTCGATAAGGGTCGCTAGGTGCGGGCGGGGCACCGGATTTCAATGGGTAGACAATATGGTGAATAATCGTCCAGATTCCTGCGTCTGGTGGGTCCTCTAATGCTAATTGAGACCGAACGTCGTTAGCATATCAATGAAGATGGGTAGCTTATAGGCGATTAGTTTGTGATGGGTGGCGACACTCGATAGCAGTTCAATTAACTTTGAATTTGGAGGTAGAACCCCCAAAGAGTTATATTTGAAGACAATATACCGATAGTTCACTGTCTCTTATTTCTCTTCTAAAACTTCAAAATTGAATTACTTTAGTGATAGCCTCAATATCTTGAATATGGGTGACTCCTAAACTGGGGACAATTTTGATCCGAGAAAAATCGGAAAAAAAGTTTTCCAAATTACTTGAATTTTGGTTTATTATTTTCAATAATAAGCCATTTGAATCGAGCCCCTCAACATTTGATGTTTTACGTTTCAAGGTACGTAGAATCCAAAAATCGAATAAAAAATGTTCCGTCTATCCGCCGTACGCCGTACTTTTCTTAGTTACCATGAACTGGTTTCGATGAAATTTGGTATGTTGGCTCCATTTGGGGTCTAGTTGTGCCGCGAAGCTTTTGGTTGATGTCAGTCACTTCTAAGGGGTGAAAATTGAGGGTTGAAATTTTCAAGAGTGCCCTAGCTCGAAAACTCTCGAAATAAAGGTATCGTTTTTTCACCAATTTTAAATAGTAATAAAGTTTTTTTTTCGTGATTTTGACCTTATGTCATTAAATTTCTAACAACTCCTTTAATTTTTTGTGATAATTACAATTTGAGGAAAGAAAATTAAATTTCGTATCTCATGAATACCAAATAAATTTTTTTTTAGTTGAATTTTACGGGGAATAAAGCAACCTAAAACGCTGCAAAATCATTGCTCAAAGGTTTATTATTTTCTGTATAGATCACCCTTCTGTATAGATCACTGGTAGTCCATCAATAACACCTACCACCATCTGTATTCTCCCTTGACCTTCCCTCCCAAATTTCAGCTTCCTGCGTTCAATAGGATTGAAAATGGCTTCGGAGCTCACTCAGCTAATCTGAAGAGTGAAGAAGATATTCTCGAATGCTGCAGACGCTTGGACGAGCACTGATCAGCTGAGTGAGCTCCGAAGCCATTTTCAATCCATTTGAACGCAGGAAGCTGAAATAAAAGTTTTTCACTTGTATGATGCTTTTCGTATTTTCGACCTTACGCCATTAAAATAGTCATAACTTGCTTGTTTTTCAGTCGAAATTCAAATGTAATTATACCGTTGGAAGGAGCGTTAAATTTTCTACATCTTTAGTGCTAAATACAACTTTTTTAAGAAGACTCAAATGTTGAAAAATGAGCACGAATAGTAAAATCTCGAAAATTTCGGAAATGTACAGTTTTTCAAACGTTTGTAGGCCTAACTGAAACTGGCAGTCAATTTACCACTATAGCCCCAAAAGTTGACCCGAAAGCTCAACTTTCCAACGGTATAATCATAAAATATTATACAATCGAATTTGAGGGAAAAATTTGTTTGAACGTGGAAAAACGCGACATTTTTTCAACGAAATCGACGCTTTGCTGGGAGGATTCGGGGGGCCTCTTCCTCCGCCGCTCCTCCCACCCCGGATCCACCCGTCATTTAAGCGCAATTTTCTCCTCTAATAAAAATATTGGAATCAATTCTGACCATACCGTTGGAAAGCTGAGTTTTTGGTTCAACTTTTGGGGTTACAGTGGGAAATTAACCGGCAGTTTCAGTTAATCCTACAAACGTTTGAAAAAACTGAATATATTCAACATTTGAGTCTTCTTCAAAAAGTTCTATTTAGCACTAAGGAGGTAGAGAATTTAATGCTCTTTCCAACTGTATAATTACATTTGAATTTTGAGTAAAAAAACAAGCAAGTTATGACTGTTTTAATGGCGTAAGGTCGAAAATACGAGAAACATCTTAAAAGTGAAAAAAAATCATATTTTAGGTGGGGTAGAAATAAAAAGTCACGAGACAAAAAAAGTCGCAAAATAGTTGTAGAATCGAACCTCGGCCGGTGGTTTTACCTTAACCGTAACACCCTGTATACCGATAGTTCACTATCAATATTATTTTTCTTCCAAAACTTCAAGATTGAATTACTTTACTACTTCTCACAGCGGTAGCCTAAACCAATATCGTGCATATAATATTTTTCAATTGTGCTTCTATCTGTTTGTATTATACTCGATTTCGTTGCGTTTTCGCAATTTTTCTTGGGAGGTTATTTGTTGCAGTAGACATTCTAAAACATCCTCTTCTAACGTGATAGCCCTTCCTTAGTGTTCTGTTTAGCTCCTATTCTTTCTATACCGATAAAACACACAGTAGGTATAGATTCATGCTTAATTCGGCAGAAGGCATAGAAAGAAGCAACTGAAGAATAGACAGACATCCGGTTCAAAATTCATACCAGTCTATTTGTTTGTATGTTCGCTTTCGACGAGGTTTTTCTTATAAAATAACTAAGTTTCTGTCCTCAGCCTATAACGCCTGTAGAAGACATCCTAAAACGTCCTATTCCGTCGTGATATAGCTCTTCCTTAGTGTTCTGTTTAGCTCCTATTCTTTCTATACCGATGAAGCACACAGTAGGTATAGATTCATGCTTGATTCGGCAGAAGGCATAGAAAGAAGCAACTGAAGAATAGACTGACACCTGGTTCAAAATTCATACCAGTCTATCTCTTCGTATGTTTGCTTTCGACGAGGTTTTTCTGTATAAAATAACAAAGTTTCTGTCCTCAGCCTATAACGCCTGTAAAAGACACCCTAAAACTTCCTACTCCGTCGTGAATTTGTCCTCCCTTATTGTTTTGTTAACCATCTGTTCTTTCTGACACGATGGAATTTGGTACAGTAAAGAGAGATGATTATTTCAGCAGAAGACCTAGAAAGCAGCAACTAAAGAACTGACCTACATTCGGTTCATAATTTATACCAGTCTTTCTGTCTACTGTTTTCAACGAGATTTTACGATGTACATACAAGCAACAAGTTTCTGGGGGGATTTTTTTGCTGAAGTAGACATCTTCAATCTTCCTCCTTCGTCGTTTTGGGTCCTTACAATGCATAGGTAGGCAGGTATCCTAGAAAGAAGCAACAAAAATTGACCAATATCCGGTTCAAAATTTACACCAACTGATTTTGGATATCCAAGAACCTTCATAACCTCCAAAAATCAAAATATCTCAGAACAAGGTTTTTGCAGGAGCGTTTTTCTTGTCATACGTTCTTTATTTGTCATTATGGTGTCGTCATAGTATTTGCACGCTTATGTTCATTTTTGAAAAAGAAAAAAAAGCATCAACATTACACAAATTGTACAGAATTCGACTCGGTTGAAAATCTAGTTGGGCAATAATTTTTACGTAAGCCTCCGAACGGTTGGAGCCTTGGGTTTCGAGATGGGCTCGAACTAGGAACGGGTATTAATAGAAAAACTGTCTCGTGAGATCCACCCCGGCCTCTGGTTGTACGGGTGTACCTGTCTTGTACAAACAGGCAGATGATGGCACCCACCTTGATGCCACATAACAGGAGACAAGCTTCTAGTCGCCCTGTTCTTTGGCTTCCCAGCCCTTTTGGCCTGCCCCCAAATTAGCGACACACTGCAAATACAAACAGATCTCTCTCAACGGTTCATGTCCGTCTATTTATTCGTAGTCGACTGGGAGCTTTTCGGTTCAATTTGTAGATTAGAGTGCAGTCATGATTTTCATTTCATTGATGTCATTACCCCCGAACGCAGTATGGAGTTGATGATTTTAAGTTTTGCCCATGCGTCGTGACTACTCATCATCCTATCACAATAAACTCATCATAATTTACGTAGCCGTGGGTGTTTTAAAGATACAAACTCATCACTTATCATATTAATTTCTTCTACTCGTCCTGTTTAACACTAAACGGCTATTAGGAAGCAGAAAGTTGATACATCTGACCGGGTTTTGATCTTGATCTGTAGAGTACTAGTGTACTAGTGCAGTAGTGCTACGATATGACCGAGAAATGCAATACACCAACATATCCTGGCTCTCATGGACTGAAAGCTTGGAGATACTTAGCTGCCTCTTCCGAATCAATAATTTCTGTGATGTACCGTTTTGACGTGGTGCCAGGACGCAAGAAACCACGTCGTAGCATTGATAACAGGTTTTTGAGTCTCCTGGAGTTCAGGGTTTTCTGAGCGCAATGCCCTCAAGAGTACAATACACCAGCAACACAGACCCCCATGGATCCAGTTTGGAGAGAGTTAGCTGCCTCTGCCTAATCAACAATTTCTATGGCCACCCCAGTTATGCCGTGGTGCCAGGACGCCAGAAACCATGTCGTAGCATTGATAACAGGTTTTTGAGTCTCCTGGAGTTCAGGGTTTTCTGAGCGCAATGCCCTCAAGAGTACAATACACCCACAACACAGACCCCCATGGATTGCCAGTATGGAGAGATTTAGCTGCCTCTGCCTAATCAACAATTTCTGTGATGCACCGTGTTGTCGTGGTGCCAGGACGCCAGACACCATGTCGTAGCATTGATAACAGGTTTTTGTGTCTCTTGGCCATCAGGGATTTCTGAAAGCAATGTCCTCAGGAATGCAAAACACCAACAACACATGCCCCCATGGATTGCCAGATTGGAGATACCAGCTTCTGCCGAATCAAAAATTTCTTTGATGCACCGTTATGTCTTGAAACTAGGAAACAACATACATCTGACCGGGTCGTGATCTTGGTCTGTATAATATCTGCTGCAACGACGACCGTGCTACGATATGACCCAGGAATGCAATCCACCAACATACCCTGGCTCTCATGGATTGCCAGACTGGGGAGAGCTTCCTCTGCCTAATCAACAATTTCTGTGTTGCACCGTTTTGTCGTGGCCAGAAAACACGTCTTAGCATTGATAACAGGTTTTTATGTCTCTGGAAATCAGAGTTTTCTGAGCACAATGCCCTCAGGAGTGCAATACACCAACAACACAGACCCTCATGGATTGCCAGATTGGAGACACCTGCCTCTGCCTAATCAACACTTTCTGTGGCCACCCCCGTTATGTCGTGGCGCCAGGAAGCAAGACACCACGTCGTAGCATTGATCACAGGTTTTTAGGTCTCTTGGCATTCAGAGTTTTCGGAGCGCAATGATCTCAGGGATGCAATAAACCAACGTATTCAAGCACTCATGGATTGCCGGCTTCATGGAGTGTTAGCTTCCTCTGCATAATCAACAATTTCTGTAACCACCACCGTTATGTCGTGGTGCAAGGGAGCAAGGAAACATGTCTTAGCATTGATAACAGAGTTTTTGTCTCCTGTAAATCAGAGATTTCTGAATGGAATGTCCTCAGGAATGCAATAATAAATCAATCCAGGCCCCCATGGATTGCCAGATTAGAGAATGGTTACCAGCTCTTGCTTAATTAACAATTTCTTTGATGCATTATATCATCACCAAGCAGAAAAACCATACTTGAACTGCCAAACTGGCATGGTAGGAATTTTACTCAGAATCGAGCTCTGTCTCACTTGACAAGGCGTGGGTTTGGAGTAAAATGCTGATTATGGTGTTTTACGACACGATGCTACAAGTTAGATGACACGAGGTCATCTACAAACCTGAAACGCGTAGTAGAGCTAAAGACTCAATCACAGACAGGAATAATCAACGCGACATTCCTAAACCCTCCAACAATCTCCAACTTCGACTGCCTGGAAATGAGGTAGTGGAAAAACGATGAGTTGAAGGTTGTAAGTTTTGCAGAAGCATAAACTACAATTTATCTAGGAGGGATAAAATTCACAAACCCGACCCGCTCAAATCCCTAAAAATTTAATCGATATTGAGCTGATAGAAACCTTTTGTCCTAATTTCCGGAATATTTCTGCCGTCTCTAGTTTGAAAGAACTACCTACGGTCTGAAGGTTCCGAAACTTCCACGATTCAAAAATACTGAAACGGAAGTTTCCAAGTTTTACGACAACCATCTCCAAAGAGCGCACTATTCCGTGCCCGTTAAAGGCGATTTCCTAATATTAAACTTTGTCTTTCCCCCGGACGTGTGTGAGATTTTAATGGGCCAATAAAACCTAGAGATAAAGGGGCGGTAAAATAGTCCGAGTAAACACCGTAAAAATCACCGATGTTTGTCTTGGTGGAACAGAAGGTAACGGAAATGTTTCCGATTAGTGAAGGTTTTCAATGAAAAATTTCCTTCAAAATAAGTCCGTCATATTGCCGGCAACGTTGTTTTGAACTGCGTTCGAATCAATCTTATAACTTACTGCATTGCCACATGGTAAATACTTCATTGAAAGACGAAAGCTTCAAAAAAGCTGGTATAGCTTCAGCAAAGTTGGTATAGCAGTAAAGATCCTCACATTGAAAACAAGTAATCAATAGACTTATAATTATTCGATGTACAAATAATATATTGCATGTGTGATGGGATATTATGGAGCAGTTCCCCCCATTTAACATGATTTTCAAGATCATGATGGAAGTTTTACGATTTGGCAAATATCAACCATAAACTACTACCATAATCTACTTGAGGATTTGAGATAGTACTTAGTTGTAGACTTGTGGAGTATCCGAGGGGACCTGGGAAGTATCTAGTTAGGTACTTGGAGAGTAGCCAGGCTCCAGATGAGTTGCTGGAAAATATTGAGGATTAGCTTGAGGATTTGAGATAGTACCTAGTTGTAGACTTGTGGAGTATCCGAGGGGACCTGGGAAGTATCTACTTGGAGAGTAGCCAGGATCCAGATGAGTAGCTGGAAAATATTGAGGATTAGTTGAGGATTAGCTGAGGATTTGAGATAGTACCTAGTTGTAGGCTTGTGGAGTATCCGAGGGGACCTGGGAAGTATCTACTTGGAGAGTAGCCAGGATCCAGATGAGTAGCTGGAAAATATTGAGGATTAGCTGAGGATTTGAGATAGTACCTAGTTGTAGGCTTGTGGAGTATCCGAGGGGACCTGGGAAGTATCTACTTGGAGAGTAGCCAGGATCCAGATGAGTAGCTGGAAAATAATGAGGATTAGTTTAGGATTAGCTGAGGATTTGAGATAGTACCTAGTTGTAGACTTGTGGAGTGTCCGAGGGGACCTGGGAAGTATCTACTTCGAGAGTAGCCAGGATCCAGATGAGTAGCTGGAAAATATAGAGGAAAAGTTGAGGATTAGCTTGAGGATTTGAGATAGTACCTAGTTGTAGGCTTGTGGAGTATCCGAGGGGACCTGGGAAGTATCTACTTGGAGAGTAGCCAGGATCCAGATGAGTAGCTGGAAAATATTGAGGATTAGTTGAGGATTAGCTGAGGATTTGAGATAGTACCTAGTTGTAGGCTTGTGGAGTATCCGAGGGGACCTGGGAAGTATCTACTTGGAGAGTAGCCAGGATCCAGATGAGTAGCTGGAAAATATTGAAGATTAGTTGGAACTTGAGGAATTGTTAATGACATGAGGAGTATCTGAGGAACGTACTATACGTGAAACACTTCTCAAGACAACCAAATTTTAATCATCTGCCATGTTCTATGATGATCATGAGATGTTTAATCATATTACATATAAACAAAAAATTCATATTCCACAAACTTCGTCAACCTGGTAAACGTTTTTGAATGACAAATTAAAACCATCTAACGAGTATTTCATGACACTGGAATTCATCATTTGAGATTCCAAGCTATAAGCCAGGGTTAAAATTTGACCTGACCCTTTTTGGAGGTGACAAGGAACAGTTTCAGATGGAGGAAGATGAAGAGCAGTTTTATGCACTTGATACGGGTCTGAACACTTGGGAAACGATGAGGAGAGGGTCACTTAAAAAGTCTGACACATCATCCTCATCATCTCAAGTGGCCAACCGCAAGGAGCCCAAACTGGGCTACTCTGAAACACCAAATACTATACAGCGATATAAGTATTCCATTATAGTGCGTTTCCAATAACAAACATTGGAATCAGACAGGAACCAAAAAATTCTGAACCGACTCAAAATTCGATCTTTTTGTTTCTAGATACGTTGAATCCAAAAATGAAAAAATAAAAAAATGCAACCACATTGCAGAGCCCTTTACCTCTTAACGTTAGCCAAACCTATAACAATGAGGAGTAAAATTTTGAAAAATTCAGCTCAAAAATCTCTTTGTCGGTGGAAAACGCCATCTTTTAAGCAAATGAATGCAATGTTGAAATTTTTATACAATTAAAACCTTTTTTTTTGGTAAGCAGAGTAGGATAATAGCTCCAATATACGATTTTATACCGTTTAAAAATATTCATGTTCATTTGGCCCTCTGATGACTCTCAGCAACAAAAACTGTTCTCTGTTGACGTTTTCTGTTGGTCAATTAATTTTTCTTTACATACTACTAGCAAAATACGCTCTGGTTATAGCAAGCAATGTTTTAGATGATGGTTTTCAGTGAACTTTGTTCAAATTGGAGCAATTAAAGGAAACAATTTTCATTAATTATTTATTGAATTTATCATTCCTGTAGCGATCAAATTCAAAGGGCAGTTTGAAGCTAGCTGAAGGCAATTGACTATATTCCATCACAATTCTATCAGAAAGAGGTACCTACGTGAGAAAAACACTCCACAGCGGTTTATAATTTTTCTGTACACTCGTCTATAAGGAACACGAGTTTTTCGCTGAAGTTTATTTTGACAGAAAGTACCTCTCATGAATGATATCCTTATCAGAGAGCTGTGGGTGCCTTCGTTACGGAATTTGATTCTTGGTTTTCGAACCCCCGTTTTTCAGGTGTGTTTTTGGGTGACAATAACCAAAATTTCAGGGCATAACTAAAACTACGATCACGAAAGACGAAGATAACGTTACATAGCAACGACTTGGTTGTAAGTGGAAATCGTTAAAAAACTAACTGTAACGCTTTTTTGTGACCGATTTTGTGACCAATTTTGTGACGCTTTTTTGTGACGTTTTTTTTTGTTTGTGTGCCAAAGTATAGACAAGAAAATGGGAGAGAGTAGTCGGCTGCGCATGCGCAAACTAGAAATCCTACCCAAAGGCCATAACTTCCACATTTCTCACTCGATTTCGATGAAATTTTCCGGGATTGTGAGGGTTGGCAACTCATGCCCCCAAATTGAAAGTATTTTGTGCGCATGCGCAAACGTGAAATCCTTGTAACTGCCATAACTTCTACATTATCCAACAATATTCAGAGATTGTGAGGGTTGACATGTGTTCCTACAACAAATCACCGAAGATTGTCTGCAAACGTGAAACAAGAATACGATCAAGCAATCATAACTTCCCCTGTAATCTGTGATTTGTTTTATCTGCTTTTCCGATCTCGATGTTGCAAACACTCACGTTTATCGTTGCTCTAAATACAAACGTATACAGCTTTGCATACAACGTTTATTTATTTACTGACATCCGTAAGTACAGTTTTGGGGTCAGAAAAATATACTGCTTCATTTGTGAGGAGCCGCTAGCCCTCCGATAGTTATAAATGTAAAACGCTGCAAATAATTACACAATGGTTTATTATTTTTCTACATAGATCACTCGTCTGCAAAGCCACCAACCATCCAACATGAAGAAAAACATCGATCGCATTTCGGTCAGCTAAAATTTGAACGGAGATTAGGCCTCTTTTGCTATACACACTCTTGTTTCTTATTTATCGTACGTAAAACACTTAAATTCTCGTAGGGAGCGAATGGTTTGTCCTACGGAGCTCCGCGTGGTCTCAAAAAGTCCTATACTATCTTGAATTGATGGAAAACAGGCTTGTTGAAGGCATTTGGAAAACTATTGGTTGGAAAAACGAGCTATCTGCAAACTCCAATTGCTTGCTGCGCTTCGAGTAAATTATTTAAAAAAATCAAATCATAATTATACAATTTCTATCCGTCCTTAGTCATAATTAATTGTAGATTTTTAAAATTTTGAAGCAGGAATTTCTGAAACTTTTTTCGATTTCCAAAAAATTGTGAAAAATGCATATAGCTCGTTTTTTGAGCAAGGCCTTCAATTATGATTATCGAAGCATTATGTACGGATTCTGACTACAGAAAATTGGAAAAAAGTGGGTAACCCAACCCGATTGTTAACAAAAAAAGGGTTGAGGAACTCCTTGAGAGACCTTTTCATGTACCTCGATATTCTGCTCCTTTTGAGCCGATTTCAAGGATTTCCACAACGTCGAGTTAGGATTGTGAATACGAACGCTGAGGAAATGGTCGTACGACTCGAGGAACTCCTCAAGGATTTCCTCGACATGACGACTGAATAGCGCAGAGCATGCGACGGTTCCTCATCGCCTCCTTGAGGATTCCCTCGGCGTTGAGGAATGATTGAATTCCGCCCGTAGAGCCCCCTATGAGGGTAGTGGAAGATTGATGTTTTGAGATAACTACTTTGCATCGGATCATCTATACAATCGGGTTATGGATACGAGTAAGCTATGTGCCACACCCAATTGTTTTATTTTGCTACAACAATAAGGATAATTATCTCACCACAACGAAGCCCCGCGCACCTCCAGGTCTTGGGGCTTAACCATAGTGTGATTCTACTTGATTAATTAAGAAATTTGTAATTGTTGATCTACCATCCACCACCGATCTTCAATAATCATAACTTCTACTGTTTCTATTCGATGCAATTTTCAGGGATGGTTTGGTTTGGGTACTGGTTGGTTCCTTATAGATTTTATTGTCATCTGATCAAAAAATTTTGAGGGTAGAGAAGTTTGATTATTGCCTTCGGATCCCCTATACGAGGAAGCTTTGTGCCACACCCACTTAGCAGACTTTTGTGACTTGACCACTTTTAACTTAATACAACTTTCGAATGCGAGTATCATATAACTTTTAATTTTAGAAATAGCTCAAGGTAAAATTAGAGATTTTTTAAATAACCAAACTTTGTGATTCACGTATTGCAATGTTTTATTCTTAGAGATTGCTCGCTTCTTCGCTTGGGCGGATTGAAATTCGGAAATCTACTCCTTACAACGTCCTTCATATAGCCGGTTCATTTTCTTGTGTTTTCTTTGTCTTAAAAACTGAAGATTCCAGTCGTGGAGGGATTCTTGACGGTTTTCCCCGACAGAGTGCGCGCCAGCTGCAGAAATCGATGAGAGAAGCCGCCTTGAAGAGCGGTAGGGGCGGATTCCCCTCTCCAAACCGCCCCCCAGTTACTCAAGTGTATCGATCAGCCCGAGGTGCCCTAGGTCGCCATGACCGCCCCTGCGCCGCCCCTAGGGCCCCCGTCTCAGCCAATCAGGCTTCTCCTACTAATATGTTTATATTGAAAATGTTTATGCCGTCCTGCGCTTCTGTTGTCTCTGATAACACTCCAAGATTACCGACACCGCGGGATTATCAAACCTAACAAACAACCTTTTGCGGTTCGCTCGCGGGGAGCTTCTTAACGGGAAGTCTACCCGAAGAAAGTGGTTTCTTAAACAGATGGAAAACTCTTTCGTTTTCGACGTCAAGAAACTTGAAAAGTTTCCTCGTACCTGCAAGCTTTAATGGAAATTTTCCCGGCTATTTCCCGAGAGGGATTTAATATGGTGGAACGAAAACAACTTCAAGAAGTTGACAGCAGGATATTTGTAGCGTTCAACAAAATGTCTCCCAAGTGGGTGTGGCACATGGCTGTAAGGATCCGTTTCACGGGGGACCATCAAAACATTAAAACGCAATTACCTCCAAGAAAAAGAGGGGAAAGCGACGTAAAAAGTTATAAAAACTAGTTCAGGAAGAACTTATCACAACAATTATTAGATTTATTAGAAAGAAAGCCATTTTTTTGAAAATGCGATCGAGATATCGATGAGAGTGAAAAGCGGGCAGCTTCATCATTTCTCCATGACTCGATATAGAAATGTAACGAAGGGTTCTGGGCCAAAATGCAAAATATCACCAAAAATTTATTATTTTTATGTGTAGATCACTCGCATTTACCGTTGTCACTACCTACCAACCATGTTTTCGCTTCACAATCAAATTTATTTTGATGAAATAAAAGGAAGAAAAAGAGTGAGTGACGTCAAAAGTTATAAAATCCAGTTGAGGAAGAACTAATCACGACAATTATTAGATTTATTAGAAAGAAAGCATTTTTTTTAAAAATGAGATCGAGATATAGCATTTCCAAACCAAATGAGACCTTTTCCAAGTCAAATGAAACCTTTTCCAAACCAAATGAAACTCTATCCAAATCAAGTGAAACCTATTGAGAAAATGAGTGAAATGAGGTGCCTAGATAGGTAGATACTCTGCAAATTTCAGATCGATGCAATTGTACCTATCGTACAAAGAAGTTGCCAAAATGAAAATTCAATGAATTTTAGACATAGGATTATTGAAGTAGATCTCACATTAGTAGAATAGGAAACAAGTAAGTTTGAGAAATGTCTTGTTGAATGTGAGTGGGTACCTACTCGCCACGCCCACACGGAGAAACCGATAATTGAGGGGAGTCACCAATACTTACAATGACTGATTGAACATCTAAAACTGAATTTCTGAAAATTTGTAATATTATTCATCTACGATTGTTTACTTTACAGAAATACCCTATGTTTGGAAAAAGTTTCATTTGATTTGAAAAAGTTTCATTTGACTTGGAAAAGGTTTCATTTGGTTTGGAAAAGGTTTCATTTGGCTTGGAAATGCTATATATCGATGTGAGTGAGAAGCAGAGAGCTTTATGTTATCTCCTAGAAATGAAACGAAGGGCCGACACGCTGCAAGTTATTACACAAAGGTTTATTATTTTTCTGTGTAGATCATTCGCATTTACCATTGTCACAACCTACCAACCATATTGGTTTATTATTAAATAATATTTTTCAATTGAAAATTTTTCAATAATGAACATTTGGAATTGACCAACAAAAAAATTAAAAATAAAAAAAATTAAAAAATTAAATTAAATTCCAACCCCCCTCAATATTTGTAGGTTTACGTTTCCAGTTACGTAGAATCCAAAAATCGAATAAAAATTTGGCCGTTCGTCCGCCGTACACAGCATTTTCTTTAGTTCCAATGGACCGATTTTGATGAAATTTGGTACGAGTATATGGGCTCCAATTGGGGTCTAGTTGTGCCCGGATGCTTTTGGTTGATGTCAGTCATATCTAAGAGTAGAAAATTAAGGATTGAAATTTTCAAAAGTGACCTAGCTCGAAAACTCTCGAAATAAGCGTATCTTTTTTTCGCCAATTTTTAATGTTGAATTTTAAAATTTTTTAGAGACCACGCGGAGTTCTGTAGGACAAACCGTTTGCTCCCTGCGAGAACTTAAGGGTCGGACTCACAATAAATCAGAAACACGAGTGTGAATCGCAAGAGAGACCTACTCTCCGTTCATATTTTAGCTGACCAAAATGCGATCAGCAAGTGTGACGAAGATAAAGTTCCGTAGCAACGACTAGGTTCTAAATGGATATCATTACAAATTTTCGTAAACAATTCTCGTGACATTTTTTGTATCATCTACCATTTGGTAGATTTATTTATTTACTTTGAAAGCAAAGACATAAAATGTCAATAAATAACCTTAATCTACAGACCCGCCTTTTGTTCTATTTCTACATAAACAAAGATAGGTTAATAAGTACATGTTTACTCTTAGGTACCTTTTCTGAGTAGCGATGATGAAAATTTGATTGGAGACCAAAGTGCAATAAACTTGGATTGAGCTCAACGATTTATTTGTTTCTGATCCGGCTGACACCAGAAGTCCAACTCATCAGAGAGACCCACTGACAACTCATATCCTCATTGTGGACCTTTGAGGTTTGACATGTTCAGAAGATCTCGCACGTCAATGGAAAAGCCTTTGGGGTCCCTGGTGTTTACCTAGCGGCATCAGTCACTGCATCGCTTTGCCTTCACATCAGGGAGAGATCTGGGTTGGGGGTACGGGGTCGCTTCACTTGTGTGGTCTGACCCCTTCCCCCCCCCCTTCACAATCTTCTTCTTCGTTTTCTCCTCCCCGCCTCCACTAATAGTTTCCTGCACAGAGAAGGTATTGCTGTCCTTTTCTTCACCATCCATCCATATCCCGAATTTTTTCCCCTTTTCTTACCATCGGGAGTTCGTCTTTTTTTAGTTCACGCTGTCAGCCTTGTTGACACCTCTTTTTCTGGATCGTAGGTCCCATTCAGTGAAAGGTTGTGGTGAACACGTTCAACCGTAGGCAGAGCTATCATCCTTCATTTATGTTGTTGAAATGTTACCTAAAGTGTCACAATTAGAGTTGACATGGATCCACCAGTTGTACCTACACCAACTGTGAAGAAGATAAAGGTAGGTTGGTATTGTAATTTTACCACGACTACAACCACATTTTAACATTGATCCCACAATGATCTATTCTATTCATATTTATTATAAATTTGATATGCTATTGAAATAACTCCTTAATTACTTGCAGACTACTGATATATGGTCATGATTTAGACATATTTTACCACGACTACAACCACATTTTAACATTGATCCCACAATGATCTATTCTATTCATATTTATTATAAATTTGATATGCTATTGAAATAACTCCTTAATTACTTGCAGACTACGGATATATGGTCATGATTTAGACACCAAAACACTGTCTTAGAAGTTTTTGGTTTGAATAACCCAAATTTGCAAGCTTCCTTGATAGCTTTTGAGAAGGAGTATTAAACAAACTACGAGTATCGTACATTGTGTACAAGGGCTTTTCTTCAATTGAAGTGGGTAGGTTGAGGGAGGATATACTGCTAGTTCCTAATAGTTGCTGATATAGTTAACCTATTCCTTTTACACAAGGCACGCTCAAGTAAATTCAAAAACATTTTCCAAATTCTTAGACACACATCAGTGAAACTGAATGCTAAATCTGATTCCCGAGGGATATTTTATTCCCATTCATCACCATGGTCGGCCATCAACTATAGCCGTGGCAGTGACTTTTTAGCGATGGACGTGTCCTTTTCTTCCACTCAGCCAGCGAAACTGCCAAGTTTTGCGCTCTATTTCGTCAATTAGGTTCGTATTGAAAAGAAAACTAGAGCATAATGACTTGGATTGTACTCTAGAATAATTTTTATTGAGCAAACATTTTAGTGTACCTGTTTTTTTATTTTTTAATATAGGTATTTTTTCCGTGTTGTGGGTAATAGAAAATCTATTGGGAGAAAAATTTTCAAAAGAGTCCTCTGGATGTGTTCTTTGTAGGCTATTCGAACAGCTCGTTCCAAAAGCCATTTTTCGCAAAGTCAGGGATGCACTAATGAACGCATTTCAAGTCGTCAATTTTTTTAATTTATTGGGTCTCTCCTATCCTTGTAGAGTCTGACGACTCCTTTATCAGTCAGTACTGAATCCCCGCTGAGACGAACTTCCTTCTGTACATTTCGTTTTACCCATCAACACGACGAACACCTTTCGTCCTGTTTTTTTTTCAAGGCATTCTCCTCGGGCTCAGAACCAATGTCATATTCACTCATTTTGCATCGAAATTGAACCGAAAATTTATTCAAAACTATCACTTTTGTGAGAACAACCGAAAGCTATGAAATGGTGTGTAAGTAAATAATGAAACTACATAAACATTACGCTGTAAGTCACGAAAAAACTTGAAACCGTCGGGGAGGTGTTCTCCTAGTTGGCATAACATACAACGTCAGCGCTCTCGGTATAGTTCATCAGTTGAGTGAAAGAAGTCACGTCCTGGATAATCAGTTTCTACCAATGGTCGTTACGAGACGTCTCTTTTTCAGACAAAAGTGTGAACTGATACGAGAAAACCAGTTTTTCAAGAAAAACCATACTGACCAAAATATGGACTTGTCCCGTTTCTGCACTCTGCCATTTATATTAGAACCATTTTCCTACTGGAAATACCACTTAATTTGATGACAAAAACCAGATGCATAACAGTACTAACTCCTCACCGTACCTGCAGAGGCCAATGTACACTGAATACCTAGTTCTCATAAAATGCGCCAAAACAAGGACCTGATGCCTGTCTGAAGTCCTGAAGATGCTATTTTCATAGCGAAAGTGCACTCGACTAATAAAGAAATTGTAAGGATATTGCCGCAGTTAGTATATCCTCCCTCAACCTTCCCTCTACGAGTATTATGTTTTACGTGCCTACCTTCCTAAACATTGAATCTTGCGTTGTGACTTTCACAAAATAAGCTTTTCTAAGTTGACTAACAGCAACACGATTGGGAAGTCGTTCGCGACTGTGATGATTATTTTCCACTTTTTTCACGAGAAACCGCCTTTCTTACTAATCAGACCATGTTATCTATATGTCCACTTGTAAAGCCCAGCCTCAAACTGTCCTCCAAATTTGAACAAAACCGGATCGTTAAAAAAGGTGTTTCAGTCAAATTAATTTTAAAATCACTTTTGAGAGTGCGCACACTCTGCTGGTTGTCCGATGTTGACCACATTCGTCTCTAGGCTAACCAGCATCATTACTTAACATGCCTTGACCGAAGAGAGGGACAAGCATTGATCTAAGGCAAACCCAGCACCAATGTTGCTCAGATAGCTCTGACACGCGGAATGTGAGTAGAAATTTTGATTTTGGTGGACCCAAATCTTTGAGTAGATTCACCCAAAACTTGTCTACCTTCAGTAGTGAGGAAGGTGAACGAAGTTCTACACACTAAAAATCACTGAATTAAAATTTAATCAGCAGAATTGTCCTCAATTAATTCTATTCATATTTGGAGCTATTTCTGAATGTTCATTCTTCTTGTGAGGAAACAAACTCAAGTGTCAAAAAACCACATTTGCCTTCAAACAAGAGTATTTTACATTGCGATAAAACTTATAAGTCCATTGAAGATGTAAGAGTGCAAACAACGTTTTACGGGATTTATAAAAAATGCATACCACCGCAAAGATGTTTGTCATGCAGCGTACTTTGACGTTGAACAGGCCTTTGACCGCACTTGGCACGAAGGCCTGCTCAAAAAAATGAGAAACCACCTCCCGAACAATCTGTTTTCCCTCATCTCTCACTACCTCACCAACAGCACCTTCGTCGTTGCTGTTCAAGGCGAAACATCCACAGCTCGCCCTATCCTGGCAGGAGTTCCTCAGGGAAGCGTGTGGGCTCCCACGCTGTACAACTTGTTCTGTTCGGACATGCCACTTCCATCGGAACAAGACGAATTCTCAGGGTTATATGCAGACGACTTGGTCTATGCTGTATCATCCCCGGATTCGGAAGTTGCTGCACAACGACTCCAAGAACTGTTGCATTGTCTGGGACAATGGTCCACAAAATGGCGCCTCAAAATTAACCCCTGTAAGTCATGCACAGTAACATACACGTACAAACGCAATTATAACCCGCCGCTGGTGTACTATATGCAACAGCCAATACCTAACAAAACCTCCCACAAATATCTAGGGGTCACCCTCGACCAGCGCCTCACTTTTCACCTACACGTATCCGAAACAATCTCCCGCCTACGGAACCGTACCAAACAGTTGAGCTCCCTCCTGAACAACAAACATGTTTCAATCCAAAACAAAATCATTATGTTCAAAACGCTGATCAGACCGATCTGGACTTACGCCATTAGTATTTGGGGCACATGTTCAAGGTCACAATTCCGAAGGATAGAACAGCATCAGAACAAAACGCTGCAGAAGAATATCGTACACGCCCCACCATTTGTTCGAAATGACACCTTACATCATGACCTCCACCTTGAATCACCGACCGAAATTCTGCACAAGGAAATGTCCAACTTCATCAGCCGCTACAACGAACATCAAAACCCACTGGTTCCCGAAAGCCTCCAAATACCCACGAATAGACGGCTGATCCGGCCTAGACACGTCCTCGATGTGATTAATCAATAATTATTTACAAACATTATTTCAATTTCACCAAAAACTTGTTGAAATTTTACATCAACAATACCAGGTTGACACCATGTTGCAACCTGGAACAATGTAATTCAGACTAAGTCTGCTTGTAAGGTGTTACCTACCCAATGAGGAATATTGTAAATAACAATGGTCTCAATAAATGACTTTCAAAAAAAAAAGAGTGCAAACTACTTATTTCGTTTAAGACCGCTTGGAAGACCTCAATTTCGCTGAAGACCTGCTTTCAAATCGCTTCAGCGACATCCTGACCAAGCTGTCGAATCTGAACGATATTGCCGAAAAGGATAATCTAGGAAGACCAAGGAAATGAAAGTAAAACCTAGAGTGGACGATGCTGAAGCTTAAGGAGGAAGACGTTGAAAGGGTCAATCCCTTTGTGTTTCCAGGGAAAATTATCTCAGGATTAGGAAGTCCAATAGATCGTTTGGCCAATTGAATCGGGTTTGTTTAAAAGGGCGAAAGTCCACAAAAAATGCCATTTTACTTCTTCTTCATTTTTCTGTTCTAAAACCCTAGGCGCATCGTTTGCAATTGAAAGGGCAAGTAATGAGGTCTCAGATAGAGTAGAAATCGCTTTTGAAAATCAAACATTTTATTCAATAGCGGCATAGGAATTTTTTTAGATTTCCCACAAGTTTGGTTGCAAGGACTTAAGCCCTTTAAAAAAAACCGATTCAATTATACCCTGTTTGGGAAAGTGGAAACTTTTCCAGGAGGACAAAACTCGGTTAGGGATAAATCCGTTCTTATTTATATAAACATATTGTTTAGTAATGCATGCATTCCGGGGGACGTCCCATTGGATAAGCATTAGATCAGTTTAACCAGTTGTTAAGTGATAAAAATGTTTCACTCGATGTAATTTATTTATTACTTTAGGCAGGAAATGCTGACCCCCCCCCCCCATTATCCACCATAACATTTCTAGCGGCATGGGAGCCTCGAATCTGAACAGCATTTTAAAATCCATGATCTACGATACCCAACATGCGAATTCGAGTTCACCCCCCCCCACCATCTCACCAACGCCAACAATGGTGCCAGTCTGGCACCAAAGCGAAAATACGTCGTAACATTGAACTTTCATCTGTTAGTTTTGGTAGGCAGTCCGTCGAAGTTCACATCCGTATTCAAGGTGAAACACAAAAAAAAAAAACACAAAATAAGCGGTTTATGGCATCATGGCACCATGGTGGCACCACTATTAGTTCCATGGAGGTACAGAGAATAATTCATGAAAATCCGGAGGTACAATGAGAATTTTTCCTCAATTTCAAAGCTTGGGTACAATTAGTAAGCAGTAAAGGAACCGAAATATTGAAAAATCGGATATTTTGTGAATATTATCCCCCCACTCACCCCCTCCCCTTGCGAATTTTGGTACTCTGGTAAAATCATGTACAACTCGGAAGTTATTTGAGTCAAACAAAAAAATAAACACGCAAATCGGTTAGAAATTGAGGCCTGGGCAGAGTTTACAAGATTATGCACGCAAACGCACGTTTTTTAAGCATTAACCCCCCCTTTCCCCCTCTTAAAAAAGCAAAATCCAAAATTCCGGCGCCGTAGTGCACAACTAGATAGTATTCCGCGTCAAACGAAAAAAGAACCACGAAAATCGTTTGAGAACTAAGGCCTGGGCAGAGTACATAAGATTATGCCCAAAAACGCACGTTTTTCGAGCATTTACCCCCCCTTTCCTCCCCTTAAAAGGCAAAATTCGAAATTCCGGCGACGTAGTGCACAACTAGATAGTTTTCCGCGACGAACAAAAAAAGAACCAGGAAAATCGGTTGAGAACTAAGGCCTGTGCAGAGTACACAAGATTTTGTTACACACACACATATACACATACATACACACACACACACACAGACATACACCTATGGTTTTTTCGCGGATTTGGATTCAGAATGGTCTAAAACGGATTACTGTGTGGTTATTTTTTTTTCTGTTGAGTGTTGTCCAACTTCACCCCAGATCGATCGCATAAGGACGCCCAAGTCTTACTGTGGGACGTCCTAAAAATGTGACACCTGGAAGATCTTCCGAATGCAAGACTTTGTGGATAGATATCTCAGGCATATTACGCAAGTTTCGTAGCCTCAACTATATGAAACGAATACCTTTGAACATTAACTGGTCGAGTCCCAATCGCAAATGAAGTCATCCGTAGAAAGTGGAGATGGATCGATCATACCCGCAGGGAAAGCGATGCCATCGAGGAAGAATCACTGGACTGGAACCCCCAAGGGAAAGGCAGACCAGGACGACCCAAGCTCACGTAGAGAAAATCGATCCAAAAGGAAGCAAAAAGCCCTAGAAAGACAAGGACTGAGGTGAAAAGGTTGGCACAGGGCAAAGAGGAAAAGATGCTTGATTGAACAGAGAAAAGGTTCAATAATAGAAACAAACTTTCAAGGTCAATCAATTTAATAGGGTGATCATGTTCAATTATATCCAGAGTAAAATTCGTTATAAAATAAAATGTTTCTCGGTAAATTGTACCCTACCTATCTGATGCTAAGTAGGTACCTACCTATTGGGAAAACGTGGTAAAACCACAAAGGAAGGATAGTTTAAATAGACAAACAGGTTGTTCCTAAAGGAGCTCCTCCTACTTCTATGACTGTCAGTTACAATTTTATAAAAATCGAAATAGGTTGACTGACCAGGACGATATCTCTCACGGTCAAAGCAATGGCGCTTTGAGGGGGGTCTCGTATCGTTCGGTAGTCTTGAAGATATTCCAATTACTTCGGAAACGGACACCCATCATAAAACCTCGGGGACGAAACGATGAGAGCGGCGATAGCAGCGAGAGCGATGCAGTGGAAGCTGAACAAAAGAAAATTCACTTCCATCAGGACACTGTAAGTGGAGGACACGTGGGGTTGCAATCTGGTATTACGGGTAGGTAGTTCGTACTTACAGACAGAGCCAATTGTATGAAGCGTAGTGAAGATGGTGACAGCTCTCCAGGAACAGAAGACCGGGATACAGGGACCCAGAACAGACTTTCCAGTGAATTGGAAGAGATTTCGGAGGATTCAGAGACCTTCGAAGAGGTATAGAAAAATCGTGGCGCTTGGCTGACAAAGACGAGACGAGAAGGGGGGAATCAGAATAGTGAATTGCGCAGGCTCGGATTCGATTGGCGACTATTTCTGTCCCTCAAGGACGACGACGACGACGATAAGAAAGGTAGCAAAGTCAAGAATAACAAACACAAACAGAAGAATACAAGATGAACAGCAAATCCTTCTTGATTTGCCCTAACAATGCTGTTTACTGGTGCTCTATGCTCTACTAGGAGTTCAAAGATTTGAGTCAAGTCAATCACGAGTATTAATTTTAAGTTTGAAGGGGTAACTAAGAGAGAGTAAGTGGGGATTCAGGGACTAAAGGTCATCTATACTTCAAGGTGAACGTAATAAAATATATCAATTTCCCAAAATTTATTGGTAGTTATCAATCATTTACTTCAGCGTCCAATAAGATCAAACTGGATATTTTCGGAACCTATGCAATAACTGGAAAAACTCTCTTTTTTATTTATCGAAAAGGGATAACAAACAGTGTTGATCAAGAGGGAGTGGAAAAAATGTTTGGGAGAGCCCGAGGGTATTGATGGAAGGTGCGCTCTGACGCTTTCTCTCCTGCAGAGCTGACCATCGTCACTCAATTTTCACAACGCCGTGAAAACATCCCAAAGGGATTTTTTCCCATCAACTTTTACATAATATGTTTCTTTTTCCTTCTCCCGAAGGGAAATTGGTGAGAACGCTTCTTTTGATTGAGGTGTCTCATCCAGAAAATGGAGCTACGAAATAATGTCATCGAATGTCTTTCTACCAAAAATAGTGTGTGAATGTCAAGAACAGTTGCGTCTTCACTGTTCAGTGCTGCTCGGATGAACCTACCTGTTGTAGATTGGCGGACCTCATTAAATGTAGATATTCACTTTGTATTAAACAGTTTCTTTATTATAATTTAAACTCGTATTTCATGCAAAATATCCGAGAAGGGGGATGCGGTGAGCGAGAGAGAGGAGACTTCTTGTCATCGCAATCAGGCGAGATCGCTGATCAAGTGAATCGTCAGAGCGCAGTCTGTCGGTATCTTTTTAAGCTATCACAACATCTTTCCTATTTTTACCTGAGTTGATTGATTACAATGCCAGGGAGAGAACATGCGCACTTGATATCGATTGTACATCATAATCCTAACGTTCTCAGATAAATAAATAGTTAACAGTGACATAGGTACTTCAAATTAACAATCTCGGAACATTATCATTAATTTACGATCCGTAAGTACATAACTATTAATGTTTACTCATTTCATCGTGTTCACTAACAAACGTAATTATCCTAGGTATTATGTGTTACCATTTCTCGGAGGGTGTGATCGGAATCGGTACCAATCAGTGATCGAATTTGATCAAGAACTAGTGATACAGGACTGTTGATATTTCACAAGATAACTGCATCTACGGTAGGTTTCATGCACTAATTCCACCGTACAACAGTTTATTTAACAATGTTTCCTTTATCATCTACTATCATGTAATAAATGCCATTCTCAATTTTGCACACCTAGACGTTCTGGTCGTTTTATTGTTTCCCTATCTCTAAATGAGTATCGTCTTTTCTGAATCCTATCATTTTCCGTGTTCTTTGTTTCTTGTAATTTATTATTTGTATTTGGTATCCTTATTAAGTCCCTTCAGTTCCTCCTGTAGGAGCTATTGTTTTCGTTTCTTATTAAAATTGATCTTGGTGTATACTAGCCTCTCCTACGTCTGTATAACACCTCATCTTCTGTGTAACACCTGTTCTTCCCTCACTTCGATGACAGGAAAGATTTGCATTCGAGCAGCAGATCAAACAATTTTGGTCCTCCAAAATCAAAATTTACACTGTCATTTCAATCTCTGAAATTTGCAATCTTAACAATTTTGGTTATCTATCTTTCTGGAAAAAAACCTCCACTTGTAAAGTTTTGATGAAACTATCGGGAGCCTTGTTCTCTTGACGAGTTCCATTACTCTTAAACTATTGCAGCAGAGCTATTCGGATCAGTTGAAGCCATCGCACAACGCAAATCTGAAAAAAGGCTGATTCCTGAGCAGAACTAAAACTAGAATTGGTCCAATTTTGGTTTATTATTTTCAATAATGAACCTTTGGAATCGACCAAGAAAAAAAAAATTCTAAAACCCCCTCAAAATTTGATGGTTTACGTTTCAAGGTACGTAGAATCCAAAAATCGAATAAAACGCGGCAAATTATTACACAATGGTTTATTATTTTTCTATATAGATCACTCGTCTACAAAATCACCAACCATCCAATATGAAGAAAAAAAATCAAAAAAAAATCAAAAAAAAAAAATCAAAGAAAAAAAAAATCACCAACCATCGATCGCATTTCGGTCAGCTCTAATTTGAACGGAGATTAGGCCTCTTTTGCGATTCACACTCGTGTTTTGATTTATATATATATATATTTCGAAGTAAACCCTTAAATTTTCGTAGGGAGCGAACGGTTTGTCCTACAGAGCTCCGCGTGGTCTCAAAAAATTCTACAAATTCTATAGAATCTTAAATTGAAGGAAAAACAATACCTTTATATCGAAATTTTTTGAGTTAGGGCGTTTTCAAAATTTCAAAATTGATTTTGGAACCCTTAGAAGTGACCTACATCAACCAAAAGCTTCGGGGCACAACTAGACCCCAAATGGACCCTACATACCAAATTTCATCAAAATCGGTCAATGCTAAGTGGCAAAAGTGCCGCGTACGGCGGACGGACGGCCAAATTTTTATTCGATTTTTGGATTCTACGTACCTTGAAACGTAAACCATCAAATTTTGAGGGGGTGTTAAAAATTTTTTTTTCTTGGTCGATTCCAAAGGTTCATTATTGAAAATAATAAACCAAAATTTGGCCGTCCGTCCGCCGTACGCGGCACTTTTGCCACTTAGCATTGACCGATTTTGATGAAATTTGGTATGTAGGCTCCATTTGGGGTCTAGTTGTGCCCCGAAGCTTTTGGTTGATGTAGGTCACGTCTAAGGGTTCCAAAATCAATTTTGAAATTTTGAAAACGCCCTAACTCAAAAAATTTCGATATAAAGGTCTTGTTTTTCCTTCAATTTAAGATTTTATAGAATTTTTAGAATTTTTTGAGACCACGCGGAGCTCTGTAGGACAAACCGTTCGCTCCCTACGAAAATTTAAGGGTTTATATTGAAATATGTATATAAATCAAAACACGAGTGTGAATCGCAAAAGAGGCCTAATCTCAATTCAAATTAGAGCTGACCGAAATGCGATCGATGGTTGGTGATTTTGATTTTTTTTTTCTTCATATTGGATGGTTGGTGATTCTGTAGACGAGTGATCTATATAGAAAAATAATAAACCATTGTGTAATAATTTGCAGCGTTTTTTAGCCATTTCGTTGAATTTTCCGCGAAAACTGTATCGATATATTATATTTAGAAATGACGAATTTTGATTTTTTTTTTTGATTTTTTTTTTGATTTTTTTTTGATTTTTTTTCTTTTTCTCTTCATATTGGATAGTTGGTGATTTTGTAGACGAGTGATCTATATAAAAATAATAAACCGTTGTGTAATAATTTGCAGCGTTTTTATGAAAATTTTCAGGCGTTATTCATAGATTTGGATCTTCCCTTATTAATTCCAACACACTAGGACCAAAGTACATTTTTCATAGACCCAAACATTAATCATCTTAATTCTCCTAAAACATCAATTTCTAACGATGTGCTCCAATTTCTAAGGCAGTTGGGTACTGGTTACTGAATTATTCTGATGAATTTCATGGTAATCAACAGCCTAAAAGAGAAAGAATTCTCAATCGTGTTATTTTTTCTAAAATAAAGGAAATTATCAACTCGATCGTGAAGCTCATATTTCATAATAGGGAATTTATTAATTATCCGATCAATTCAATAATTGATTTTCCAATAAATTCTACGAGTATAATATACTATGAACATATTATGTTCATCATATACCACCGCCCACCCAACTTGGCGGGCATTTTTATTCTCAGTAACTAGATAGGTAGGTTGAAAAAAGGAATTTGACTCAGCTTTCCTCGTTTATTGGTCTTCTACTGTCGCTTCCACAGTATCGTCAAAACTCGTGTACTGTTTTTGTGATATATCCTCTTCATTTTTGATTTGGTCTATAGGGTGTCTTACTCAGCCAGGTTAATCGGTTTTCTTTCATTTAATTCATTATAAAATAGGATAAATAATTATTGTACAGCTTTGGAGGAGCCCCCATTAAATTATAAGAGGTACCTAGTAGGTGAATGAATATCTCATATAAGTATTATACGGGGAGTCTACAAAACAGGTCTCAATCGACGTACAATTCTACAACCAACTTTTAAAAAAATTGTCTTTTAGCAATTATTCTAGAGGCTTCTTTTCCGAGTTATTTTAGTTTTAAAGTTTTTTTCTCGTGATTTTGACCTTATGTCATTAAATTTACAACTCCTTTAATTTGCTGTGATAATTACAATTTGAGGATACCGTTGGAAAGAAAATTAAATTTCCTATCTCCTGAATACCAAATAAAATTTTTTTAGTTGAATCTTACGGGGAATAAAGCAACCTAAAAAGACTAAAACCCATGACCTGTGAAAGTAAACGAGACGGTTCGGGTGCGTCGAATGTCCTCTACCTTTCAAATGAAGAGAAACTTAGTGAAATTTCTAAGTACCTAGTTCTTGTAATTTAATCATCAAGCGAATGTTGCTAATAAGTATAACTTGGTACAATAATTATTTTATGAGAAAAAAATTATTAACAAATAATAAAAGCTTTTTTTCTATAATTTTATCTTATTGATCCTATCATCATCAAAGTGGTTTTTCTGTACTATAAAATTGATAACCCATATGTTTAGAGACGGACTAGTTAATTTAGAATAAGCTTCCAGTAAGTTATGATGAGGGATAAATAGTACCTATAAACTTGAGAGAAAGAATCAACTCCTTTGAATTTAGGCCTTTTTACACGGTCTTAACTTTAAGAAATTGTATTCAAGAATCCAATAATTTTAATTTAGAAAATAAATAATTAAATTCTGATTAAATTATTCTTATTTTTTAGACATAGATATGTCTTTTGGCTGGGGATCAAGGATTTTTTTTTCTAATTATGTTTAGATGCAAAAGTATAAATTGATGAAGAACACGTCAAATCCTACCTACATGAAGCGGAAAAAGCAGAAAATTCTGCACATAAAACCGATTTTACTCGAAAATTGACGCCTCGCGGCATCTGAGGAGTGCACGAGTGAGTGTTTGCTGGAAAGATTGACTCGACAGCTACCCCTGGTGGGGGCCTCCCCTGTTGATATTTGCTTTGAGCCTTCGTCCTAATTTAACAAATATTTGCGGAGCGGCTCAGTCCAACGCGAACGGCTTCTTGCCGGATAATCTCGATCTCGTGCTGATTGTTGAATTGGCTCTACCTTATCGACTAGCGCTGCCACTTCATGTAAGTACATGTAGATACATTTTTGGTTTATTATTTTCAATAGTGAACCTTTGGAATCGACCAAGAAAAAAACATTTTAACCCCCCACCCCTCAAAATTTGTTGGTTTACGTTTCAAGGTACGTAGAATCCAAAAATCTAATAAAAATTTGGCCGTCCGCCGTACGCCGCACTTTTGCCACTTAGCATTGACCGATTTTGATGAAATTTGGTATGTAGGTATTTGGTGTGTTTTGTTGGTTTGGGTGTTTGGTTGTTGGTTGGTTTGGTTTGGGTTTGGGTTGTTGGGGTCTAGTTGTGCCCCGAAGCTTTTGGTTGATGTAGGTCACTTCTAAGGGTTTAAAAATGAATTTTGAAATTTTGAAAACGCCCTAACTCAAAAAATGTTGATATGAAGGCATTGTTTTTCCATCAATTTAAGATAGTATAGAATTTTTAGAGACCACGCAGAGCCCTGTAGGACAAACCGCTCTCTCCCTACAGGAATTTAAGGGTTTTACGTACGATAAATCAGAAACACGAGTGTGAATCGCAAAAGAGGCCTTATCTCCGTTCAAATTTCAGCTGCCGAAATGCGATCGATGTTTTTCTTCAAGTTGGTTGGTGGTAACAATGGCAAAGCCGTGTTCTTTGCAGACGAGTGATCTATATAGAAACGCTGCAAATTATTACACAATGGTTTATTATTTTTCTATATAGATCACTCGTCTGCAAAGCCACCAACCATCCAACATGAAGAAAAACATCGATCGCATTTCGGTCAGCTGAAATTTGAACAGAGATTAGGCCTCTTTTGCGATTCACACTCGTGTTTCTGATTTATCGTACGTAAAACCCTTAAAGTCTTGTAGGGAGCGAGCGGTTTGTCCTACAGGGCTCCGCGTGGTCTCGAAAAATTCTAAAAATTCTGTACTAACTTAAATTGATGGAAAAAAGTACCTTTATAACAAAATTTTTTGAGTTGAGGCGTTTTTAAAATTTCAAAATTCATTTTTGAACCCTTAGAAGTGACCTACATCAACCAAAATCTTCAAGGCACAACTAGACCCAAAATGGAGCCTACATACCAAATTTCATCAAAATCGGTCAATGCTAAGTAGCGGAAGTGCCGCGTACGGTGGACGAACGGCCAAATTTTTATCCGATTTTCGGATTCTACGTACCTTGAAACGTAAACCAACAAAGTTTGAGTGGGTGTTAAAAAAATTTTTTCTTGGTCGATTCCAAAAGTTCATTGTTGAAAATAATAAACCAAAATAATAAACCTTTGTGTAATAATTTGCAGCGTTTTTCGTGGTAAGATTTCTTTGTATGAGGTTATTTGGTCTTTGACGAGTATACCTCTGCTGAAAAGTTGTCTCATGCCTAGTTTGATATCCCGTTGCCATTGTGTTAAAAATTAGTGGAGGAACTCTCGAAAGCAATTAGAGCCAAAACTTACTAGCACTCCGACTCTATAGAGGTTCCTTGTTGAGAAGAAGCTGAAATTTCGACCCTATAAATTCGCCCTTAGAGTTGAAGAGAGCCTTCAATTGAGCCTTCAAATCTTTGTTGTAGACCAAACATAGCTGCGATTTTTTTTTTTTTTTTTTCATCCGATACTTGTGAGTCTAAGATATGTTTTCATATAAATCAAAATAATAGAAATCTAATGGCACAAAACATGAATTTTCTCTTTTGTTGACAAAACGGTAGTTAATTGGTATAGGGCAACATTCTTGTCAGTGCAAAATTACCGGTATGTATTGAATTGAACCAATTTTGGTCCATAAAAATTCTATTTTTGTTCACTCCAAAGTTTTTCGCCTCAATGTGCAGACTCGGACATTATTGTTAGACTGATAATTTTGGTACAGTTGAGTTAAATCGATGCATTGCGGAGAGCAAGACAGGAGGATAGGCACGGAGGAGGTATCCATTTTTGTTTATATGTCGACTGTTTAGATGTCCTAGTTTTGTTTGTTGATAAAACGGCCGTTTATTGATGAGGTGTAAACAAGCATTTCTTTAACAGCCATAAGGTTGCCTCCGGGGCTTCTGCTCTATCACTTTGATTGTTCGAAAAAAGGAGCTTCCTTCAAAAGAGCCTAACGTTTTATTTTGTTTTAAACATCTTTGCCCGTGGATTCCGGCACAGGTCGGAGGGATGCTGAGCAGCCTAATTCTTCCGTCGGAATGATGTCTAGTCAACATAAACAAAACTGAATGTGAATGGATCTGAAGGCGGTTTTTGTTTGAATGAACGGGAATAGTACCTATGTGGTTAAGTGGAGGCAAAATGATTTGGGAGCACCATTGGCGTTGATGAAAAAATACATTTTTATGCAGTAAGAATCTAACTTTAATTATTCAAGGAAAAGTCCCGGTATCGAAAGGTGTCATCAGGCCCGTAGTCAGTATTTGGTTTCGAAGGGGGACCACATTTCTCTGGTGGAAAACATTAAATAATTATCAATAATGTTAAACAATTTTAATAATTAGCTTTTAAGGGAGACCATTCTCCGATGTTGGAAGTTTTTTACATGTACATTTTGTAAATATCTATATTTTGAAGCATTTGACATTTTGATAGATTGAATGTTTTGGAACATTGCACATTTTAATACGTTGTATATTCTAATGATTTGATCATTCTGATGCCTTGGATACTCTAATGCATTGGAAATTTTGATAGATTGAATACTCAGATGCTTTAGACATTGCTTTAGAGTTGGATATTCTGAAGCTTCGGAAATGTTGATACGTTAGATATTCTGATGCTCAGAACATTTTTTCATGTTGGACTTTTGGATGGGTACGTCGAATATCTTGATACGTTGGACATTTTGTTACGTTGAATATTTTGAAACGTTGGGTATTATGATGCTTTGGACATTATTGGATGCGTTGGATATTCTGATGATTTGAACATTTTGATGCCTTGGATACTCTGATCCATTGGACATTTTGATAGGTTGGATATTCTGATGCTTTGGACGTTGTGATACGTTTGGACATTTCGATGAGTTGGATATTCTGATGCTTTGGACATTATTGGGTGCGTTGGATATTCTGATTTTTTTTTTGGATTTGATTTGGACATTTGGATACGTTGGATATTCAGCTGCTTTGAATTTTTTTTACGTTGGACATTTTGATGAGTTGGATATTCTGATGCTTTGGACATTATTGGGTGCGTTGGATATTCTGATTTTTTTTTTTTTTTTTTTGGGATTTGATTTGGACACTTGGATAAGTTGGATATTCAGCTGCTTTGAAATTTTTTTTACGTTGGACATTTTGATTTGTTGGATATTCTGTTACTCGGGACATTTGGATACCTTGGATATTATGATTTTGTGGACATTTGGGTTTGTTGTCGTCAAATATTTTGATAAGTTGGATATTCTGATGCTTTGGACATAGTGATACGTTGGACATTTTGATTTGTCGGATATTCTGATTCTTTGGACGTTTGGATAACTTGGATGTTCTGATGCTATGAAATTTTTTTAAACGTTGTTTCGTCAAATATTGTGATACGTTGGATATTCTGACGCTATGAAAATTTTGTCACGTAAGCCATTTTGATTTTTCAAATATTTTGATACGTTAGACAGTTTGTTACGTTGAACGTTTTGATACGTCGGATATTCTGATGGTTCGGGCATTTTGATACGTTGGATATTCTGATGCTTTGAAAATTTTTTACGTTGGACATTTTGACACGTCGAATATTTCGATACGTTGCATAGTTTGTTATGTTGAATATTTTGTTACGTTGGATATTCTGATGGTTTGGACATTTTGTTACGTTGGATATTCTGATGGTTTGGACATTTTGACACGTCGAATATTTCGATACGTTGAATAGTTTTTTATGTTGAATATTTTGTTACGTTGGATATTCTGATGGTTTGGACATTTTGTTACGTTGGATATTCTGATGGTTTGGACATTTTGATACGTTGGATATTCTGATGCTTTGAGAATTTGTTTATGTTGGACATTTTGATACGTTGAATGTTTTGAGCCACTCCACATTATATCAGTTTCTCAGTCAATCTATTAGGACCAATTTCTCCCTTCCGGTGGCGAAACTGGCCCAATCTTAGTAGCTGCCATTTCGTATCAGTTACTCAACTAACTTCTATTAAAGATCAATATCCTCCTCTGATTCTTAGGACGTTTGGATAACTTGGATGTTCTGATGCTATGAAATTTTTTAACTTTTTTTCGTCAAATATTTTGATACTTTGGATATTCTGACGCTTTGAAAATTTTTTCACGTAAGCCATTTTGATTTTTCAAATATTTTGATACGTTAGACAGTTTGTTACGTTGAACGTTTTGATACGTCGGATATTCTGATGGTTCGGGCATTTTGATACGTTGGATATTCTGATGCTTTGAAAATTTTTTACGTTGGACATTTTGACACGTCGAATATTTCGATACGTTGAATAGTTTTTTATGTTGAATATTTTGTTACGTTGGATATTCTGATGGTTTGGACATTTTGTTACGTTGGATATTCTGATGGTTTGGACATTTTGATACGTTGGATATTCTGATGCTTTGAGAATTTGTTTATGTTGGACATTTTGATACGTTGAATGTTTTGAGCCACTCCACATTATATCAGTTTCTCAGTCAATCTATTAGGACCAATTTCTCCCTTCCGGTGGCGAAACTGGCCCAATCTTAGTAGCTGCCATTTCGTATCAGTTACTCAACTAACTTCTATTAAAGATCAATATCCTCCTCTGGAGATGAACCTGGTGTAATCAAAGACGCTATCAGTATCAGTTTCTTAGCTTACCACTTCTGAATAATTTCGCCCCCTTGATGGAGAAATTGGTCCAATTCAATTAGCTACGGAAAACTTTCGATTCTACTATGCAACATCTCTCAATCACTTTCCTTCTGGACCTGTTCACTTACGTCGGTCTGGATCACCCTTTGAACCCCAAAACTCATTTTTCAATGTATACGGCTGGTGTAGAGAAAGATAGTAAAGGCAGCACACGACACCAAAATTCTTCTGCGCTCCGTTTGAGAGAGGATTTGTTACCTCTTTTCACTGACCGTGTAACAGTTTTGATTGTTGTGGGAGCAGTTCCTCTGTTCCTTTTGTCAGCTCCCGTTTTCTTGTAACGCGTGGATTATCTGTCCCTTCAAAGAGCGTATTTTCGCCCTCTCGTTTTCGCACAATGACCGACCTGGGTGGTCCGCTCTGAGAGATTTCTGGTAGATTTAACCTGAGTTTTTTTGTAGCTTTTCTTGCTGTAATTCTTACATTTTGTTGAGCTAGATCACACTAGTATGAGCTACTCAATGCTCCATAAGACCAGTTGTACGGTAGCCGTGACAAGTTAGTTTTCCATTCTATATCCACTATTCTCCCACAAAGACCACACACGTTCGGATTTCCGATGATTAAAATCCAGTTCAATTGCGAAAAACAATACATGATTTTGATGTGATCAATTTTTGCCCTCTCACTATCAAATGACGTACCTAAAGCTTTGCATTACTGGGGAGGTCAACAAATTTTGGACTCCTTAAAAATAGTACTAATTTCCACTCTCTTGAGTTTAAGAGCACTTTGAACAACTTTGGATCAGTTTCTGTCTGTCCGTCTATCAATTTCTTGTTGTGAGTATTGTAATGTACCCTCCAGCAGTTATTACTTATTTTTGATACTTAACACCAACAAATTATGTTTCCACGGTAACGAGTGTAATTAAGATTGAGATAAGGAATGAAGAAGGACTCTGTTCTGAGATTAGAAATGAAATACCTATTCGGTGTTCCGTAATTTTATTCTATTGAGATTTTAATACTTCAAGTAGTTGATTGTGAAAGAGTCACAAGTATAACCACACGAAATCATTGTCCGAGTTAATGAGAGTTAGCTGCAAGATAGTTCCGTACGAATTTCATCAATTCGACAATCAACTGCGTGTACGCGAATAAAATAGACCTGAATTTCAAAAGATCCAATAGCCCGATTTCGCTCAAATTTGGAAGGTAGTTTGAGGCTGAAGCCTAGGAGGATTCACATGCTAAAGAGTGAAAAACCGTCAACATAATCAGGAACGACTTTTTAATGGAGTTACTATTTGTCAATTCAGAAAACAACCAACATGATCGTGAAAAACCAGTTTCATATTGAAAATTTATCAGAGGTAATCCCACTGAAGTGAGGAAGCTACACTCGAAGTGTTAAGGGAGAATTAAAAGAGGCTATTCATTATTGTATTTCTCAAGAAGAGTGAACTCGTAATTATTGCCTTTCAAGTGATCAGAACAATCGAAATCAATCTGGCTGCCCAAAGTTTAAGAATGCAAAACTTCATTCACTCCTGAGTCAAGCGAAATAGTTGAACAGGAAGAGAAATCGATGTTTATGAGAATAGTATTTAGATAGTGGATGTGAACTAAGAACGTCAATTAAGATTATACTCGTATAAGTTGATTTTTATTATTTATTTTTATTAATAAACTTCAAAGTTGACCCAAAAAAGTTTCTTTTTTCCGGATCGCTCTTTGTATAAAAACTCTCAAAAGGAAAGAGACGAAGATACGAAATCAAGAATATGGAATGTGAATGAGAATTTGAGATTCAAAATTATTCAGTTTAGGGGTGGAGTCCCCCGTGAATAGAAAGCAGTGAGGAGCTTTTTGGGGATATGAAGACTTCAAACAAACACGCAGTTTGTGGAATAACAGATTGGAACTATAAACCTCGTCCGAATCAACAAAATTATGTTCGCTTTCATCTGAGAAATTTGAAAATAATTGAACTACCTGATATCATTGTGTAGTATTTTAACACCAACGAGAAAATGCAAAGGAAGGGAGTATTCCGAGACTGACTTACGAAAGCACTTGGTTTGACCTACCGATGAATATGATTCAGATTTTTAAACACAGGAATAAATTTATGTAATTATGATTAAGATTAAAATCTTATTTACGCACTATGAGCATGATTAAAGTCATAATCACAAAAAATCTGTGATTAATCACAGGACTACAATCATATTCACGCACTATGAGCATGATTAAAGTCATAACCACGGTAAACCTGTAATTAGTCACCGATTTCCTGTGATTAATCACAGTTTTCCTGTGATTATGACTTTAATCAAACTCATAGTGCGTGAATGTGATTTTAATCCTATTAGTCCTGTTATTAATCACAAATTTTTTGTAATTATGACTTCAATCATACGAATTTAATTTAATCATAGTCACAGAAACGTATTCCTACGATTAAAAATCTTAATCATATTCACGAGTTCATTCCAATTTCCGACAACAATTGGGATAATCAATCAGAAAGTTTCCCCTAAAATCAACTCAACCACTAAAAGACAACTTACTCGTAGACATCATCCAGCAAGACACCCAAGACAGGGTATTGGGGGGGTATTGGGGGGTATTGTTATACAACCTGTAATAATGAATTAAGGACATATCTAGAAGAAACGATATGTCCGATATGTACGATTTTGGTTTATTATTTTCAATGATGAACCTTTGGAATCGACCAAGAAAAACAAATTTTTAACACCCCCTCAAAATTTGATGGTTTACGTTTCAAGGTACATAGAATCCAAAAATCGAATAAAAATTTGGCCGTCCGTCCGCCGTCCGCCGTACGCGGCACTTTTGCCACTTAGCATTGACCGATTTTGATGCAATTTGGTATGTAGGCTCCATTTGGGGTCTAGTTGTGCCCTGAATATTTTGGTTGATATAGGTCACTTCTAAGGGTTCCAAAATCAATTTTGAAATTTTGAAAACGCCCTAACTCAAAAAATTTTGATATAAAGGTTTTTTTTCCTTCAATTTAAGATTCTATAGAATTTTTTGAGACCACCCGGAGCTCTGTAGGACAAACCGTTCGCTCACTACGAGATTTTAAAGTTTGGACGTACGATAAATCAGAAACACGAGTGTGAATCGCAAAACAGGCCTAATCTCCGTTCAAATTAAAGCTGACCGAATTGCGATCGATGTTTTTCTTCATGTTGGATGGTTGGTGGCTTTGCAGACGAGTGATCTATATAAAAATAATAAACCGTTGTGTAATAATTTGCAGCGTTTTTTTTTTTTTTTTTTTTGAACCCGAGGAATATTGTTTAAAAGTACTCTTTCATGATTTAACTTTGGTGGAACTCTGTGATGCAACTCTGTGATTAACTTGTTAAGTAAATACTCTGTGATATTGGTAAATAGTCCCCTCTTAATTCTTCTTCTAGTCATTCTTGTGTTGTTGTTTTAGTCCTGGTCTGTTTTGTGTTGTATGTAAGTTACCTATATGTAAGAGTATCTCCAGACTGGGCCACGTGACGTACGGACCGTTTTATTCATCTCCGCAGGGTTGCACTTCAGAGTACCTACTTCACCTTAATAATATTACTAACATTCATTGCAATTTGTTATTCCAATTTATTTAGGTACTAATTTTGCTTCGTCTCACCAAAGTTGTATATTTAAGATTTTTTATTATTATGACAATTGTCAATGCACACTGACAAATAAAACGACAAATAAAATCTTCATTCATTCATTCAAGAATCTCTCTCTGGCGAATGCAAAATGAGAGGCAAAGATGGAAAAATTATAAAAACTGAATATTGAACAGATCATGTTAAGATGCTTAAGCATGTTAAGAAAAACGGAGTTAAGAAGGACGTTGTCTATTCCCATGAAAACAATGAGTTACAAGTTAAATCGATTTTGACGGTTAGGCCATCATCAGTAACAAACATTAACATAAATCAATGAGTAATCCTAAATTAAAAATTCTACTCGCGTTTTACGTTTCAGACATGCCTGAACAATTTTGGTTCCGTGTCTGTGTGTCTGTCATGAAATCCTTGCTACAGCCATAACTTCTACAATTCTCATCCGATTTCAATGAAATTTTCAGGGATTGTGCGGGTTGGCGTGTAGATGGTCCCCTATGAAAATCATCGCCCCGGACTGATAGATGCCGCTGCGCATGCTCAAACGTTAAATCCTTGCCACAGCCATAACTTCTACATTTCTCATTCGATTTCGATTAAATGCTAGGGGATTTTGCGGGTTGGCGTGTAGACGGTCCCCTATGAAAATCATCTATATAATCGGGTTGTGGATACGAGGAAGCTATGTGCCACACCCACTTGGTAGACCTTTTCATTGTTCGTTTATTCCGTTGGTCATCCGTAGTAAAAACCTCAATTGCGAAAGTCGCAGTGAAAATAGAGTTTCGGGTAACTTATAAATAAACCCTACGAAAGGTTCAATATAGAAGGCAAATGACGGAGTAGAAAAAAACCTCGTTGTGTGCGCGTGTCTGTGCGTACACTCAAGTACGTGGAGAGCCCTGAGTGAAGTGACTGTGATGACGCAGCCATCATGTCACCAGTCCCCTTTGATCACTATAATTGGCCCACCTCCAAAATCACGAGTTTTGTCACCGAAAAATTCTTAATGTTTCCTCCATCGCTTCTCGTCATCGGCTCTATTTCTTTATTTCCTGATGATGACGAACGAGCGATTTCCCCTTTTTTATTCTATCGGGCGTTTCCGAAACACGCGATGGCCGAGGGGAAAAGCTTTGAACTTATTTGAGCGGAACGATAAATTTTGAAACCAACAGGAAATTCACAGCACTAAGAATAAAAAAATCTAACTAATTAACTATGAGGGAGGACTAGATTTATGATTCGCCTTTTTAGAGTAAACAAACATCTGTGAGCTTCACACTACTTTCCCCACCTACAGAGACACGAAGAGGTCTGCCTAGTTGGATAGGCAATGTAAGTTACACGAAGTACATGATGATCGACCCAACAAATAATTAGGTATTTGTCAATTGATTGGGAATGAGGTCTTCAGAAATAAAACCAGTGGAGTCTCCTCCAGGCAAACATAGCTAACACTGTTTGCCTTACTAAAAATATTCAAAATAAATAAATAAATTTTTGTTAAAATTCTGATATAACTCCACTTTTTGCAAGTAATGTATTATATTAAAAGAATAATATATTAAAAAGTGGAAATATATCAGAATTTTAACAAAACTTTATTTATTTATTTTGAATATTTTTAGTAAAGCAAACAGTGTTAGCTATGTTTGCCTGGAGGAGACTCCACTGGTTTTATTTCTGAAGACCTCATTCCCAATCAATTGACAATTAATTGTTTGTTGACTATATTATAGTCGATTTCCGATAACTTTCATGAAATTTAGGGACTATTTCGTTACCAAAGACGTTGGATGAAATAGGAGAATGGAATAAGTACATATTTTGCCCTGGATACTAACCCACAACACACCAGAGAGTTGTCGGTAACTACGATCAATGGGGTATTTTGGTGGGTCGGAAATTCAAGTTTTTGACCTCAAATTTGGATTCAGCACCCTTGAAAACCTACATACTCCAACTTTAAGCCCAATGATACCATAACATGTGGTAGAAAAATTAATTAAAGAGATCGCACGTTTGAAAAAAAGGCGGGCCTCCCTTAATGCACACACACTTATGCCGCGCGCGTGTGTGAGTAGTATTTTGTAGTATCCAAGAGGTCCTCCAAGGGTTTCATCGCTTCTCTGTGCATGGATACTTTTTTTCAAAGACAGTTGGCTAGCTACGTCACACCGTTCAAATCTTCAACTTTCCTTAGCTTCTCTGAATTTTTAAAAACATTTTCTCGACGAACAGACCCGATTACCGTTATTCCTAAGCCATACCTACTCTTTTGAAAAAAAATATAAAAAAATTAAATTGACTGAAATACCCCATTATTGAATGAATGCTGATTCCTCTTGATGAGAAAAATTACTTGAAAGTTATCGTCTTTCCATGTGCATAATTGATGTTTTCTATTATTTCAACTTACAACGACTACGTATTTCGGTATTGACTACGTATTATTACCGTCATTCCTGAGCCATACTCTTTTGAAAAAAAAAATTTTTAATTGACTGAAATACCCCATTGCGGATGAAAGTGTCTAGTATTGTTATACTCCCACTTCCACGGCCAAGGCAAACAATCGAGGAGCTGTTTCGTGACCTTGAAAGCAGATAAGCTTGGAAGATAAGTAATTTCATTTCCTTTGCAGCCAGTAATCAAATTTCCCTATGAAGGAACTCTTCTTTCTTCGAATGGAGTGTGAAGCGTTTATTACATCCAAATAAACTCGATTACGAAGCGAAAACATGGTTGGTAGGTGTTGACAATGGCAGAGCTGTGTATTTTTCTGGCGATCTTTACAGAAAAATAATAAATATTTGTGTAATAATGTACAGCGTTTTTCATTATTGTTTGTTCCTCTATGACTGGCTGCTTGCCTGACGAATATTCTCACCTGACGCCCCTGAATAAAACACCTCTTTTTCCGAACTTTCGGTGAATTTATCACCTTTCTCGGGTCTCAAAGGATGTGTTACCGTGTGATATAATTAACACTGTTTTCCCAAGGCTGTGCTTCCTGATATTTTTACTCAATATTTCTAGCTGAAATTATGTTTTAAATTACCCCCGAATTTCATTTCCCACCAGTTATGGTGGCATCTCTAACTACTGGTTTGTTGATTGAAGCTGATGTGATGTTCACACGGTAACACGTCCTTTGAGCCCTGAGGAAGGTGATAAATTCACCGAAAGCTCGGCCAAAGAGGAGTTTTATTTCATAAGACCTCATTCCCAATCAACTGACAGATAGTAGTGATTATCCCAGCCTGAAATATTATTTCACGATTACGAGTTGGTATACGTGGGAATCCCTAGCTGTCATGTCAACTTTATTGGGATTTGGGTCCAACAGCAAAATCCTCCTCAAAAACACTATAACATCAGGCTTTAAATTTAATAACATTGGTAAAACAAAATAAGACAGTCAGAAAGGCACAACAACAATAATAATAGTCCCTAGCTGTCGGTTTGTTACAACTGGTGATCGAAGTTAAATTGATTTCCAATGGAACAAACGCCTAAACCACACTGACAGCATTAGTTCGTGTATCGTCCGCTAGAGATAGAAAAGCACTTTTACCTTGATGCTTCGCATTATCTCGAGCTTTATCAAAATAGGTACCTGAGCTCATCTCATCTGATCCGAGGAAAAAAGCTGCAAATTATTACACAAAGGTTTTTTATATAGATCACTCGCCTGCATCATTTCCACAATTTTACCTTCACAATCAAGTTTATTTAGAAGAACTCACACTCAATGCGAAGAAATAGGGAGTTCCGGGTGCCTTCATTAGGAAATTTGAGTACTGGTTGCTAAGGTGTTACCCTGTGATATAATTAACACTGTTTTCCCAAGGCTGTGCTTCCTGACATATTTACTAAATATTTCTAGCTGAAATCATGTTTTAAATTACCCCCAAATTTCATTTCCCACCAGTTATGGTGGCATCTCTAACTACTGGTTTGTTGATTAAAGCTGATGTGGTGTTCACACGGTAACACATTATTTGAGCCCTGAGGAAGGTTGTAAATTCACCGAAAGCTCGGCAAAAGAGGAGTTTTATTTCCTAAGACATCATTCCCAATCAATTGACAGATAGTAGTGAATATCCCAGCCTGAAATATTATTTCACGATTACGAGTTGGTATACGTGGGAGTCCCTAGCTGTCGGTTTGTTACAACTGGTGATCGACGTTAAATTATTATGAAATATTGATTTCCGATGAAACAAACGTCCAAACCACACCAGCAGCATTAGTTCGTGTAACCTCCGCTAGGGATAGTAAAGTACTTTTACCTTGAATCATCTGCTTCGAATTATCTCGAGCTTTACCAAAATAGGTATCAGAGCTTATCTCATCTGATTCAAGGAAAAAACGCTGCAAATTATTACACAAAGGTTTATTATTTTTCTATATAGATCACTCGTCTACAAAATCACCAACCATCCAATATGAAGAAAAAAAGAAAAAAAAGAAAAAAAAAATCAAAATCACCAACCATCGATCGCATTTCGGTCAGCTCTAATTTGAACGGAGATCAGGCCTCTTTTGCGATTCACACTCGTGTTTTGATTTTTTGATTTATATATATATATATTTCAATATAAACCCTTAAATTTTCGTAGGGAGCGAACGGTTTGTCCTACAGAGCTCCGCGTGGTCTTAAAAATTCTAAAAATTCTATAGAATCTTAAATTGAAGGAAAAACAATACCTTTATATCAAAATTTTTTGAGTTAGGGCGTTTTCAAAATTTCAAAATTGATTTTGGAACCCTTAGAAGTGACCTACATTAACCAAAATCTTCGGGGCACAACTAGACCCCAATTGGAGCCTACATACCAAATTTCATCAAAATCGGTCAATGCTAAGTGGCAAAAGTGCCGCGTACGGCGGACGGCGTACGGCGTATGGCGTACGGCGGACGGCGTACGGCGGACGGACGGCCAAATTTTTATTCGATTTTTGGATTCTACGTACCTTGAAACGTAAACCATCAAATTTTGAGGGGGTGTTAAAATTTTTTTTTCTTGGTCGATTCCAAAGGTTCATTATTGAAAATAATAAACCAAAACGCTGCAAATTATTACACAAAGGTTTTTTAAATTTAATTTTATGATCACACGCCTGCACTATTTCCACAATTTCACCTTCTCAATCAAGTTTATTTAGAACAACTCACACTCAATGCGAAGAAATAGGGAGTTCCGGGTGCCTTCATTAGGAAATTTGAGTACTGGTTGCTAAGGACGCCAAACTGAGTACAACTCGAAGAAGCGAACAGCAATCGCATTTTGGTTGGCTAAAATTTTAACGAAGATTAGGCCTCTTTTGACCAACCTTTAAATTCTCATAGGGAGCGAACGGTTGGCCCTACAGAGCTCTGGTTGGTCTCATTAGATTCAAAAAATTCACTACTACTTTAAATTGAAGAAAAAACAATACCTTGAAATACTTCTTTGAATTTAGTAAAAACTTCAAAATTGGCGTTTTTATATGTTTCAGTTGGCACACAGGAATATTCACGGAGGGTGAACGAATTGTGGAACGAAGAGCAGATGCACGATCCTGTTGGCGAGTATCCGATTAGTGAAATCAGGAAGTTCGTCATTCCCTAGTTTATTATAAAAAGAGGTAAAAGATGTTTAAGAGAGAGAAATAAGGAAGGGGAATTAGGTGAGGTGGGGGAGACAAGGTCCAGATGCGAGAGACCGCCCGGGTCCGGAGTAAGAAACCCAGTGGAAGTAAGAAGCCCCCTGAGATGAGCAGAGTAAACATGGGGAAAGGCCTGCGATTCGTCAGAAATGGGAAGCTCCCTCTGCAGGACGCATCGCAGACCGCTTGGCGTCTCAGGTTGAAGCTAAACATTCGTCGATCGGATTCTCCAAGGTAGCTCTCCAGGTCCGCAGGTAGGTCCTGGTTGAAGCCGAAAATCGCTAGATAGGATTCTGAATCTTGAAAGTACAGTAAAATCGACTCTTCCGTCATAGACTCTAATGACGACTTAGTTCTAATAACTTTGTCTAATAAACTGAGAGAGAATAAGATAGAAATTTATTTTTATTTAACATTAGGTAGAAAAGACCTTTACGGTGTTATGATACGGAATAATTTTTTTTTGAGTGAGAGCATGATAGAAAGAGAAATTTAGAAACAAATGTTCGATAAGTACCGCAAATGGAGGAGTTACGACTACATCAGACGTGTTGTAAAGATCTTCCAAGCAATTTATGCCCATATAGATTGAAAGAAAACACACGACCGAATATTTAGGGTTAATTCTAGATGCTCATTTGAAATGGGAAAACCATATATCCAGCCTGGTGTCCAAATTAAGGAAATTTATTTATTTTTGGTTTATTATTTTCAATGATGAACCTTTGGAATCGACCAAGAAAAAAAAATTTTAACACCCCCTCAAAATTTGATGGTTTATGTTTAAAGGTACGTAGAATCCAAAAATCGAATAAAAATTTGGCCGTCAGTCCGCCGTACGCCGTACGCGGCACTTTTCCCACTTAGCATTGACCGATTTTGATGAAATTTGGTATGTAGGCTCCATTTGAGGTCTAGTTGTGCCCCGAAGATTTTGGTAGATGTAGGTCACTTCTAAGGGTTCAAAAATGAATTTTGAAATTTTTAAAACGCACTAACTCAAAAAATTTTGATATAAAGGTATTGTTTTTCCTTCAATTTAAGATTTTATAAAATTTTTAGAATTTTTTGAGACCACGCGGAGCTCTGTAGGACAAACCGTTCGCTCCCTACGAGAATTTAAGGGTTTTACGTACGATAAATCAGAAACACGAGTGTGAATCGCAAAAGAAGCCTGATCGTTTAAATTAAAGCTGACCGAAATGCGATCGATGTTTTTCTTCATGTTGGATGGTTGGTGGCTTTGCAGACGAGAGATCTATATAGAAAAATAATAAACCATTGTGTAATAACCTGCAGCGTTTTTCACACCGAGTAAAATGAAACCAACCGTATAAAACTACCATAAAATTTTCGTTTTTAGGACGTCCCACAGTAAGACTTGGGCGTCCTTATGCGATCGATCTGGGGTGAAGTTGGACAACACTCAACAGAAAAAAAAATAACCACACAGTAATCCGTTTTAGACCATTCTGAATCCAAATCCGCGAAAAAAAACCATAGGTGTATGTCTGTGTGTGTGTGTGTGTGTGTGTATGTGTGTGTGTGTGTGTGTGTGTGTGTGTGTGTAACAAAATCTTGTGTACTCTGCACAGGCCTTAGTTCTCAACCGATTTTCCTGGTTCTTTTTTTGTTCGTCGCGGAAAACTATCTAGTTGTGCACTACGTCGCCGGAATTTCGAATTTTGCCTTTTAAGGGGGGGGAAAGGGGGGGTTAATGCTCAAAAAACGTGCGTTTGCGGGCGTAATCTTGTAAACTCTGCCCTGGCCTCAATTTCCAACCGATTTGCGTGTTTCTTTTTTTGTTTGACTCAAATAACTTCCGATTTGTACATAATTTCACCCGAGTACCAAAATTCGCAAGGGTAGGGGGCGAGTGGGGGGGATCATATTCACAAAATATCCGATTTTTCAATATTTCGGTTCCTTTACTGCTTACTAACTGTCCCCAAGCTTTGAAATTAAGGAAAAATTCTCATTATACCTCCGGATTTTCATGAATTATTCTCTGTACGACCATGGAACTAATAGTGGTGCCACCATGGTGCCAGGACACCATAAACTGCATATTTCGTGTTTTTTTTTTGTGTGTGTTTCACCTTGAATACGGATGTGAACCTCGACAGACTGCCTACTAAAACTAACAGATGAAAGTTCAATGTTACGACGTATTTCCGCTTTGGTGCCAGACTGGCACCATTGGGGTTGGTGGGGGGGGGGTGAACTCGAATTCGCATGTTGGGTATCGTAGATCATGGATTTTAAAATGCTCTTCAGATTCGAGGCTCCCACGCCGCTAAATGTTATGGTGGATAATGGTGAGGTGGGGGGGGGTCACTATTTCTTGCCTAAAGTAATAAACCAAATTACATCGAGTGAAACAGTTGTATCGCTTACCAACTGGTTAAACTGATCTAATGCTTATCCAATGGGACGTCCCCTGGAATGCATGCATTACTAAACAATATGTTTCAAAATATTTTGAAAATAGGATTTTTAGTTTTGAAAAGAAATGTTCTGGGCAAATCCTGTAAGCAAAAAATAACTTTCGGTAAAAACCTTGAAAAATACGACTTTCAACGAAAATTTTGGTCGTAGTTTCTATACGGTTGGTCTTATCAACCCGCAGGTGGTCTCATTCGATTTGGCATGAAAAATCATCTAATTAATTGGTGAGCGTTTTTGAATTTAATTGATCATTTTGACAATTTTAGAGAATAAATATGTCCAGAATACAGGGTGGAAATTACCAAAAACATTGCGACATTATTTAGCCTGAAGTGTGAACTTGGCTGTCAGCATTTCTTCGACAACTCTACGTCCAAGACTCTGCAGGGGAAGCACACAGGAAATGGGAACCATCAAAAATTTTTCCAATATTTCAATTTGAGAGAAATTACCCGCTTTTATGATTGCACCAGAGAGCAGGACGCATTTTGGTTTATTATTTTCAATAACGAATCATTGAAATCAACCAAGACAATTTTTTTAAGTTGTCTGATCAACTGTAAGTTCGGTCGGAGACTACATAGAATCTCTATAAACGACATAAATGTGCAGGCAGGTCAGGTCGTGGATTCCAGGACGTATGCCTCCGACTGACACGGTGACTCGAATAAGTGATTCACCATACTGTCAATAAGATAACGAGTTCTTTCACCGAGAGATGGTGAAGAACGATTGGAAAAGTGAGGTATCACGGCAGACGGCATTCTTCCCAGTATAATACCGTAACCACCAAGTTGTGGACAGGTGGAATGCGAGGGACCAAAGGCGAGGAAGCCTTCTATAGAGGTTGAAGGATTTGAAATACTAAATACGTGAGGAGAAGCGTGCCCTCGTGTGGGCCTCCTGGGACGGATGACTTGCGTTTCGGGCTTCGACTTGACAGCATTAGCATACTAAATGAGAGGTATTGTCAACAGCTCAAGTGGGCAGCTCGGCCACCAGGATACGATCCTGGGGGACCTCCTTTGCCAATAATGAGGCAGACTGTGGAGTCAAAGTATGGATGACTCTCATAAACGTTTGTCATAATGGGTAAGTTCCTATCTGTGTATTATGTACTTATTCAAGCCATACTTCCACCTACTCTCCTGTACACCTCTCTATGAGTGATGAGTGAGTAAAATGATCGGAAAACCGATCCAAAAAAAGGTGGCTTTGGAACCAGTTTACCCACCACAGCAAAATTGTCTGTCAATTTAGATGGGTAGTCAGTCTAGCCTCCTCACAAAGAATAACACACAGGTACCTGTCAGAGTCAGTTAGTAAGGAAATTCGAATCAGTGCACTAATAAATTCCTTATAATTGAAGTAAGCTTCGATGCTTCTGCAATATTATTAACCCGTTTCCGGCCACTGATGCGTTTTCGCATCGTCATAATTTATGATTTTTTTTTAAATATTGAAAATATTGGAAAATCTTTGCAGAAGAATTTCTTATCGTTCATGATGCTCCTAAACTTTTCAACAAAAATTTTCATTGACGTTCGGGAGCTCAATGCGATTTTGGAAATTTTTTGAAAAAAGAGGCCTTTTGGCCGAAGGCATGATTATGGTGGCTCAAATTTGATTCTGGACGAGTGAGCGTTCAGGGGCCATGAGTTGGAATAGATTCCGGTCCTTAGACTTACATTTTACCAAAAACAATGAACTGTAGATATCATATCGATTTAGAAAGTTCTCAAATCTCATTAAAAACGCTGCAAATCATTGCTCAAAGGTTTATTATTTTATGTATAGATCATCCTTCTGTATAGATCACTGGTTCTCCATCAATAGCACCTACCACCATCTATATTCTCCCTTGACCTTCCCTCTCAAATTTCAGCTCCTGCGTTCAATAGGATTGAAAATGGCTTCGGAGCTCACTCAGCTGATCAGTGATCAGAAGAGTGAAGAAGATCTCCTCGAATGCTGGAGACGCCTGGAAGAGCAGTTCCATTCAATAGGATTGAAAATGGCTTTCGAGCTCACTCAGCTGATCAGTGATGTGAGGAGTGAAGAAGATCTCCTCGAATGCTGGAGACGCCTGGAAGAGCACCTCCATTCAATAGGATTGAAAATGGCTTCGGAGCTCACTCAGCTGATCAGTGATGTGAGGAGTGAAGAAGATCTCCTCGAATGCTGGAGACGCCTGGAAGAGCACTTCCATTCAATAGCATTGAAAATGGCTTCGGAGCTCACTCAGCTGATCAGTGATCTGATCAGTGAGTAATGATTTGCAGCGTTTTTTACCTACAAACATTGTTTTACCTACCAATTTTTTTTTTACCTACCAACTATTGGTAGGTACTACCTACCACACTATAATGGCTTCACACCTTCACAATCAAGTTTATTAGAAAGAACTAAACGCTTCACACTCGATTCGAAAAATAGAAAGCTTCATATGGAAATTTGATTACTGGTTGCTCAGAAAGCAAAACTGAATACAAATCGAAGAAACGAACAGCGATCGCGTTTTAGTCAGATAAAATTTGAACGGCGATTAGACCTCTTTTGCGATTCACACTCATGATTCTGTTTTATCGAAGGAAAACCTTCAAATACTCGTAGGGACCGAACGGTTTGTCCTACAGAGCTCCGGGTGGTCTCAAAAATTTTTTAAAATTCTGTACTATTTAAAATTGGTGAAAAAACGATACCTTTATTTCGAGAGTTTTCGAGCTAGGGCACTCTTGAAAATTTCAACCCTTAATTTTCACCCCTTAGAAGTGACCTACATCAACCAAAAGCTTCGCGGCACAACTAGACCCCAAATGGAGCCCATATACCAAATTTGAACCAAATCGGTCCAGTGTTGCTAAGAAAAGTGCCGCGTACGGCGTACGGCGGACGGACGGAAATTTTTTTATTCGATTTTCGGATTCTACGTACCTTGAAACGTAAAACATCAAATTTTGAGGGGGGGTTAAAATTTTTTTTTTCTTGCTCGATTCCAAAGGCTTATTATTGAAAATAATAAACCAAAAGTTAAATTTATAAAATATCAAGTATTTTTGCTCTCGATTGGTGAGCAAATGATGCTTTATTTCGGCCAGCATTATGTATAACAGTTCATCCTCCTCTCCTCAGTATTCAGTTATTTCTATCCTTGGCTTGAAATGGGTTAATGACACGCAAAATAATATAAGTTTTGAAAATGACGAAACCATAATTTTAAAAAGTTTTCCAACAGTATATTGATTTGACGTCCGGAATGCACTGTGTGTGCTCTGTAAAAACGGACGGTAGGCCTACTGTTCTACAGTAGGTAGGTAAATACATCCTTCCTTATCATTCCTTATTAGTCATCCATCCTAAGCCGAAATATAATGAGCCTATTTGCCGAAATTTTTGAGATTTCTCGAGTACCATACATGGCCATCAACTACACTCCAATCCGCGTAATCCCTAGGGATGGGCGATAGTCGATAGTTCGGCACTTTCAGTAGGTCGATACTATCGATAGTTTTTCTATAGTGGCTCTCCCTATTCCGTACGTACATGTACGATGGAGATCTTAATGTAATTGAATTGAATTATCTATTACTTGCAGGATTCGGTACATTCTATGATTATACAAAGATTTCAAACAAAAGACGAATTGGTTTAAAAAGTATAAAAATAATTTCCAGTTTAGCATTGCTCCTTGAGCCACATATTGTCTGAAGGGAGATAGGGAGACAGAAGGTTGAGAGGTAAAGTCGATACCACGAATTTTGAGTCTGCGCAAGTGGTGAATACCTAATTTCTCGAAATGAGGTACTCACAACATACAGCAGGTAATAAAATACTGACACGAGCCTCAACTTCGAGAATACCAGTGAATTGAGGAGTTATTTCACCTAGAATTCTCGGAGTTGAGGCTGCACCGCTCGTCACAGTATTATCACAAATCTCCAAATGCTAGAGATTTTCAAAAATAGAAAAAAAGTAAAAATCTATCGATAGTGGATGACCATCGATAGTCATGAACTATCGATATTTCGATAGTAACTATCGACTATCGCCCATCCCTAGTAATCCCTGGGATTTTCAACGAAATCGGATGAGAAATGTAGAAGTTATGGTTATAACAAGGAAATTCACCAGAGTGACGATTTTCATACCTACCATTTCAATTCGCATAATCTCTGACAATTTCATCAAAATCAGGTGGAAAACCTAGAAGTTATGGTCGTTACAAGGAATTCTCGTTTGTGCATGCGTGAGGCTACTATCAGTCCAGAACTGATGATTTTCATAGGGGACCGTCTACCTACACGCTACCCGCACAATCCCTGAAAATGTCATCGAAATCGGACACTAACTTCGTATAGTTACGAAAATGTAGTTTATTTGGAAAGGTTGGAGATTGATCCCCCATCGAGGGAAGTAAATTTTTGATGATACAACACCGATAACTCAATCGGTGATTAGGAACCATCACGGGTCCCAACAACACAATACTTAATAATTTCGTCAAATCTGGATTGGAACAGTACTACGTAATTATGCTCGTTACAACTAAGATTAAATTTTACGCCATTTTTTTACACCAAAAAATTTGTCTGTCTAAAGCAGAAGTTGAAATGAACATGACGCTTTCTTGAGTCGTGACGTGACGGTCGGAAAAATAATGGAACTTCCAGTTAATCATTATTAAATTTTAATTGCCTTGAACTGTTTTAGAACCAGTTTTAGCCCGCTCAGATTTCGCCCCCACAGATATTGATCAAATATCATGACTGCAAACACCAATTCTAAAGCTTCTTGTCGACTGCGAAATATTTTTGTTACGGTTGATTTAGGTCCTCCCCCTCCTGGGAAGAAAAACCACAACTGCCCCTAAGCCTTTCGCTCTGGCATCTGCTGATACTCCTCGTGGTACTTGAAACGAATAATGTAGTAGAGCACCTGCTTCTCTGATTTTATTTTTCAGCCTCTGAAAGGCTTCCTCTGCTTCAGTAGACCAATTCTATATCGTCCCTCTCCAGTTCAAGCCATACAGAGGTACACATTCACTTTAGGTTATCCTTGGAATGAACATAAAAAAAAATAAATAAATAAATAAAATTAGGACTAATAAGATTCAGGTCTTAGGAAAGGAGAATTTTGACGCCTGGAAACTAAAAATGAAGGTAGTTTGGGTGAAAAATGGTGTTATCAGAAACAAGATCATCATTAAACATATAAACTATCAATCAAATATAATCATGAAGTAAGAGATGTAATTGCTTATCACCGATTTTTGGTACCTAGCAAGAGTCTCCTTGAAATGGGCTTCTCCTTCAAAGTATGTATATTTTCTCTTTTAGTATTCCTGATGTGTAAAATAGATGGATCTAACGTTCCCTCTCAGTTTTTCACTTATTACCTACTTTGAACGCTCAGTCGCACAATACATTTTTTTCAATTCAAAATGAAAGACTACGGAGGTATCAATTAGGTGAAACAGATAAGAAAATTTGAGCTGAAATGCCTCCGTTCGAGGTTTGAACGAAACCAGGCAAGAAAATATCCTGTCAACATCATAGGGCTTACCTACATCTATTCAATTTAACGTGTTTTATTTAAGTAAGGAAATTTTCAGGAAGGGTGAATGTTAATACAAACAAAATAGGAACCAAATGGGTAGGAAGAGATTTGGTAAATTTTGGTAAATAGACAATTAGGTCAGGAACCAATTAATAGGTACCTGACTGTAGAACAAAAAGATGTATTTACCTATATGAAATAATAAGATCAGAAAATTGATCGTTGAAAGTCGATGGAACCATTTCTTTCGACACCCCTCCCATCAACCAACGCTACTCACATGGAAATCCTCAAAACGAAAAAGAAGTTCAAGGAAACTTTCTGAATAATCCAAAATAAAAACTGGGATTGCATTGGCTGTCAGTCGTCTTGGGACAGTTCGAAGGGAAGGGGAGGGTTGTGGGCGTGGCCTCGGGTCCTGTGGGCGTGGTCAGTCCCCCCCTCCGTCCTAAGCCGCTTCCCCTACCTTCTCATCTCCATTATCCCCTCCCTTCTACCCCACCGACGGTTTTCCAAAGATTATCCCCCTCCCTCGTCAACCCTTCTTTTATACTCAAAAGTGGAAACCGCTCAGAACGGGTATCCTACTTTCTTGCTAATCTTCTTCGTTGTATAATACTTCAAATCCGAAAGCTTCAAATCGTCGATACATGAGACTCAATTTCACGAATTTACCCACGAATACATCAATATATGACTGACATACTTGAATATTCAGGAGATCAACTCCAAGAAGCATTCCATAGTATACTAATCGCTATCAATTAAAAAAAATATCATGAGTTGAAATTATAATTTTGATAATCTTTAACTGGTTCAGAGTTAGGGGGGTGTCAGTCGTTCGCCGTTCGTTCCTCGCTCCGGGTAGGTATTTCCCTAAATTGAAGGGGCTCAAACTTTAAAGATTGTGCCTAAATTTGAAATTTTCAAGTATTTTTGAAATTTATTAGTGCATGGGTGTAGAGCAGAGGTTCCCAACTAAATTTTTCCAAGGACCCCTTCATCAAGGTACTACAATGACGAGGACCCCCACTATCTAAAGTTACCTAAAAAAAAACCAAAAAATGTGAAAAAATAAATCAAACTAATGCTATAAAACTTAGTGTAAAAGGCCGCTCCCTACGCTGGGGGGAGAAGATGGGAGAACAAACAAGGCGGAAGATACATTTCCCCGATTACTGGGTTCGTATAATTGCCTAAAATGGGAAGCCACGGATTTATTCGTGAAAATACAGAGTATTTACAAGGTTCAAGAGACGCCGACGAGTTGGGTTCAAGAGATACTAGCAAGTTCGGTTCGAGAGTCACTGACTTATTAACTTTAACATCGAAAGCATTTTCTCGTTCTTCGTCTGTATGCCTAGGCCGTTTTAACGATCCACATTTTAACCAACGGCCCATAACGTACGCGTAATTAACTTTCCGTGAAAAACAAAGCTTTTCAATCACTAAAATGTTGCACAAAATCACACATGTAAACAACTCGGTCAGGGACCGCACTAGCACTAGCAAACTCCACTAGCACTAACTTGTCTCCAGTGCTCTGTGAGCACTAGCAATAAATAACTAACAATATAGCAATAACTGACAACTCTGAAATACATAAAGCCAAACTAGAGTGTGCTAGCGTTAGTTGTCGTATGAAGCCAGACGCAGAAGTCAACGTTCAGAAGGTGCAAATATATTGTTGTGGATGTCCAGAGGGGTTTAGCAAAATAAGATTGAATTGCAGAAATGCGAGGTTGATGGCAGAACACGAACTGAGAGATTTTATTAGCAACCAAAATTTGTAAGATAACAACAATAAACATAGTAATTTAGGTAGCCAAGTATTCACGAATCTATAACAATATATTCAATTTGTATATCCTAAGGACCCCTCAGCCATACCTCGCGGACCCCCGGGGGTCCGCGGATCACCAGTTGGGAACCGCTGGTATAGGGAATTGAAAAACCAAAAGATTGCCCCTGGAATCATCAAAATCGAACAATATTTTGTTACGCTGATTTCGTAATCACGTAATCTTCGTAATCTTCTTCATTTCGACCGCGTCCAATACTTATGACTCGCCGCTCCGCGTTATCGGACGACCAATTAATTCCTGCTTGTCGCATCGTATAGGTAGGACGGGGGGAAAAGATTAAAATAAGACCCACGCCAGTACCGCTCCAACTTCGACGAATGTTGCGTCCATTTTCTGCTCAGCAGGATTTCTTTCGAACATTGTTCTTTTTTTAATGTACTTACTGTACTGCATGCAAGCAGGAAGTTATTCCTTTTTGGGATTTTGATTACCGTGGAATTGAGCGCATAGCTCCACCTTTGTACTATTGAGGTACTCTGTAATTTTTGGATCGGCGATCCTGTACGATTGATTGGATTTCCTGAATTTGGAAGGATTCATTTCTTTGGAAATTTATGGAACCCCCGACTTGGGGTCCTAGTACCTACTTACAAGATTTAGTACCTACGAGTACCAACCCAAGAGCATTATTTTTGGATCAGTCTGTCCCTTCGTACGGCAAGGCCCTCCTACTCCGAACTACCACGTAGTTATAGGCTAGATATTAATAATCATTTAGGATTAAATTCATTTAGGTTAGGGTAATAGGAAGGAGTGGCACTGGCGTGAAGTAGTAGATAGGCCAGGTTAGAATTTCGTTAATAAATTTCATTTATAAATTTCTTCTATTTTGAATATCGACTTTTTTTTTACTCTCCCAAATTCTCCTCCATTTGGTTGAGGTATTACACTCGGAGGAGTGGCGCCCATTTTTTTTTCTTTTATAATACCTACCTATTTTTTTTTGATACGATGCGACAAGGTAAAGAACCCAGACTGAGCTAGACGGTGGTGCTACTAAATAGGAGTGCGTAGCAATTTGAATTGAAATGAAACAATAGAATTATGGGAAAACCCGCTTATTTAGTTAAGTTTTCCCCATATTTCTCTGGCAATTATTGACGGGGACCTCCTTAAGGAGTTACGAGTATTGCGTGTAAATTTGAGTTAATGTATTATTTGAGTAAATCTGAGTTTAAGCTACATCTCGCCCATTTCACAGATCATCTCTTTCTCATTTTGATAAACAACGCTGATTAATCTCAGTTGAAAGACTAATTTTATTGTCAAATTATAGGAAAGTTATTATACTCATCGATGTTTCATTTTTTCCCTCTTTCCAAACTATTCTCTGAAATTCAACACATACTTAAGTTCCTTGACTCTTGGGCCTCCCTCATCGTGTCAGTGAGTTTGTTTCTGAAACCGCATATTGGTCATTGATGTTTTCATAATAATAGTTTCGTTTGTTTGTATTCGATCGTTGCTTGAAATTTCCACCCTGGTGATTCCAGTGTCCTTGAAAAAGTTCGTTTCATTGGATACTAAAGTCGATCTGAAAATAATTTTGACGGTGCCCTCAATTTTGTTTTCCTTTTAGTGAATTTTCGAAAAAAAGTTGTTGTTTATTTTCAATAACAAACCTTTGGAACCAAGCAAGACAAAAAAAATATATTAAGTTAATATATTAAATTAAGTTAATATTATTAACTCGCCCCCATAAAAATTTGGTTTTTGATTGCCAGGGAAGCACAACAACTGAGATAAGCGAAACATGGTTGCTAAGGAAGCCCAGCGGTGTGATATAAACTCTACTCAAAGAATAGAACCGGTTCTGGTTCCATTCAAAGATCAGTTGAAATTTGAACGAAGATTAGGTCTCTTTTGCGATTCACCCTGGTGTTTTTGATATATTGAAAGTTCAACCCTTAAGACCTTAAAGGGAACAGACGTTTTGTTCTACAGAGCTCTGGGTGATCTCATTCAATTCCATTTCAAATTTGTGAAAAAAACAATAACTACCTTTATATCGAGAGGTTTCGAGCTAAGGCGTTTTGAAAATTACAACCCCTATTTTTCACATTTCACCCGGGACCCGATATATCAAATTAGTTCACCAAAATCGGTTAATGGTAACTGAGAAAAGTGTGTTCTGCTCGATTCTAAAGGTTCGCTATAGAAAAAAGGTTAAGTATGGAAAAAAAACCGGCTCTCAATTTTCAAAAATCTGCCGAATTGAAACGAATTAGTCCCCTCCTAACATCATTTTCCCTATTTTCCGTTTTTGTTAGTTGGTGTTTCTAGTATGATTTTATTATTCAATTAAAATTGTCCAAGAAACACAGAAACTTTGCAGGTTTTTGGACATTGAGAAACAGTAGGTATTGAAAAACATCGCAGTAGGACGTTTGTTTTCCTTCCTCAATGGAATACCTACTAATACATCTGCTCTGAAGCAACCAACGTTTAAGAAAATGAAAATCATGACCATCATAAAAACTTACATTTATCGTGCAAGCTGCTACATCAGTGGTAGAAACATATGAGTCCGAGGAGAGGTACACGATCACCATACAAGAAACAGAAACGACATCGATTTACCGTTCCATAGACTATGTGCGACACAAAAGCAATACCACTACGCATCGATAAAATTTTTTACCGCGATTCCAAGCTCAGTACGAGACTTACCAAAAAAGCAATTTAAGAAGATTATGAAGACCTTTTTAAAGGAAACTCCACTCTACAGCCTGAGGGAATACTTCAACCATAAATCTTGATTGACTCATGTACAATGATGTACTCGTATGTACAAATTTTGTTTGCTCAATAAGCTGTTATAATGCAGAGGAATTTTAGTTAAAAGTACTCTTGCTTGTATATGACTTTTTTATATTTATTTTAGATATAATTACTATTTTAATAAATTTATTCGGGAGGATAATAGGTGTAGTTTGGTTTAATTAATATGTGATAATAAACTTGATTATTCTGTTATGTAATTTGTGACGATCCAACCAATAAGGTCGTTGGGGACGGTCATTTCGTGCGTTTGTTGCCCGCCTGATGGTTGGTTTCTGTTGTTGGGCTGGTTATTGCGAAGCTGGCTTCCAGCCAGGGCAGCCAGTGCTGCTGGGTTCAACCCACCTGTGTTGCTATTTGTTAACTTCAGTTGCTAACTCCCAAAAAAACAAAAAATTTGAGGTGAAAACAAGCCCCAATAGCGGTCGTTTCGATAATTTCAACCTTCTTTCTCGATTTGCTGGTCGACATCGATGTTCATCATTGATTCATTAGAGGAGATTTCTTATAAGCATGGCTGTCATCGTGGACTGATTCATTCAATTCCTTGTACCATCAGCAATCACGTTCCTTGATGGTGTGATTGGACAAAAAACCCTAAGAAAGGGGATAATTGTGTGTTTTTATTAATTTTATATACCAGAAGCGAATCCCAATTACGAATGAATTATTATTGTACAAAGTGAATCATACATTTTAATATATGAGTAAATACGAAAAAAGAAAAAAAAATCCCCAAAGGCGTAGCTACAAAAAATTGGGAACAAACCAAATCAAATTGTCCCTTCTGTAAATGTAGGATCGTCATAAATTAAATGTGATAGTTGATCGTGATATCCGTGTTTGTTAGTTATCTTGTTTGATTATTAATTGTTTTCACATGCCTACAAGTAAAAAGTCCCCTGGTTGGGGACGTGTGGGTAGTCTGGTCGGTCCGGGGGCGGCTCGCTTGGTATGCTCTGCGGCGCTTGAAAACGTTAGGGCTGTCTACCTAATATTAGGAGGCAGTCCCGGGAGCCGCCAAGGTGGGTGGATCCGGGTCCGGCCGGGCTGGACTCGCGCTTTTAGCGCTCCCACAACACCTCGCAATAACAGATTATGTAATAAATTTACCAATTCACCAACTATACCTTCCCAATACCATATTACGTGACCAATGACGTATTCATGTACATTTTGCTTCCGAGTCTACCAAGGTAGCGGAAGCTTTGTTTTCACTTTTCAAGGTCGAAATAAAAAGTTCTCCAAAATCAAAATTTTCACTCGCGTTTTGCGTTTTAGACCTTTCTGAAGAATTTTGGTTCAGTGTCTGTGTGTCTGTCTGTCTGTCAGTCATGAATTCCTTGTAACGCGCATAACTATACGAAGTTATTGTCCGATTTCTATGAAATTTTCAGGGATTGTGCGGGTTGGTGTGTAGACGGTCCCCTATGAAAATCATCATCCCCGGACTGATAGAAGCGACTGCGCATGCGCAAACGTGAATTCCTTGTAACGGCCATAACTTCTACATTTTCCATCCGATTTCTATGAAATTTTCAGGGATTGTGCGGGTTGGTGTGTAGACGGTCCCCTATGAAAATCATCACCTTCGGACTGATAGTAGCCACTGCGCATGCGCAAACGTGAAGTTCCTTGTAACGGCCATAACTTCTATATTTTCCTTCCGATTTCAATGAAATTTTCAGGGATTATGCGGATTAGGTTGTAGATGGTCCCCAATTAAGATCACCACCTTCGGACTGATAGTAGCCACTGCGCATGCGCAAACGTGAATTTCCTTGTAACGTCCATAATTTCTACATTTTCTATCCGATTTCAATGAAATTTTCAGGGATGTTACAGATTAGTATTTAGATGGTCTCCTATGAAAATCACCACCTTTGGACTGATAGTAGCCACTGCGCATGCGCAAACGTGAATTCCTTGTAACGGCCATAACTTCTACATTTTCCATCCGATTTCAATGAAATTTTCAGGGATGTTACAGATTAACTTGTTTTGAGATTAACTACTATGCTTCGGATCATCTATACAATCGGGTTATGGATACGAGGAAGCTATGTGCCACACCCACTTGGCAGACGTTTTTTGTATAAAAAATAAAGATTTATTGAATTGAGTTGAATTTGAACGACGAAATTTAAGCTCGATACGCTCCCTCCCCATGGAACCTGCTTCTAACCAATTCCTAACTCAAAATGGTCAAAAATTAAGATGTAACAGTACCTACTCCATGGCGAGTGCGATTTGGTTTTGACATCGAACTATAAATAGTTGACAAAATGCGAGAAAACATTTCAATTTTGGAGGACAGGAGCTGCACGAATACAAAGCTTTGTTGCTTCACTACCTTCGGCAATGAGGAAGAGTAATTCACGTGTACGTATATTCATTTAGTAGAAACTCTGTCAACCAATTTAATTTGCAAACCCCAAATTTCACGTTTTACTATTCTAGCTGATCGCTCGTCTTCGATGTACTAAACTAACCAATAATACACTCATTAATAAATCGATGAAGCGAGGAAAGAACCGAAATCAAACGAATGTCCCCGCAAAGGCAACATTTCCCATTGCAATTCCAACGGAACGAAAATGAATTATTTTCTAAGTGGCCGCTGAACAAACAAAAGCGAGTACTTATTATTTGTAATGGGAAAATGCAATGTCGTTCAAAAACAACTCTAATGTTATTCGAAAAACGGGTGGCAACGTTCAAAACCCACTCAAACGCCGTACATTTTACTGTTTCGTCGGCAATTTCCAAGCCTCGTTCGTTCGTTGTCATCTTTATGGTGAAATTGAATTATTCGCGGAGGCTAATTGTGGTTGGAATGAAGTCAGTTTTCTGTAGAAAGGGCTACAGCAATAGGAATTAGGTACATATATTTTGCTTGCTCACTATTTAGGTAACTATCGAAAGTATGAAAGCTTTGTATGGCTTGAATTATTTTACTTTCAGCTGTAATTTACTTGTATGATTTTTGTACCTCGTCAGTCAGTTGGTCTTAAAACTTATTGTCACTAATTACACCGATTAATATATTGTTAGTAGGTATTGGTCAAGATGAATGAATTAAGGATGGTAGCCGATTCGATACTAATAATAATCGATTATTGGCTCTCGAGGATACCAGCTATCGATATCCGATATTTAAAAATATTGATATTCGATAATTCAGTATCAATATTGCACTATTCGATACTTCTGGTCATCGACACTTTGGATTCGTTATTTCTGAATAAATGAGTCGGTTGACTGGAAAAAGTTTGACTGAAAAAGTGATTAAGTCATAAAAAACCAAATTTTACGCCAGAGCGGTTCAAAAAGGTTACCTACGCCAAACCGTGACAAAAATGAAGCTGGAAAAAATTATCAAGTCTGTTTTTTACTGATTTTGTGGGACTTGATAACTTTTTCCAGTAGTATGAATTTGTCGGAGTAATTAGAATTTAACAGGAATACATAATAGGTATGTATTATATAATATATAATACATACCTATTATGTATTCCTATTATTATAGCATACTATATTATAGCATAATATGCTATATAATATATAGAATTGACTTCAAAATTGTATAATATATTATATTATTATAATTATTATATAGCATATAATATAATATAATATAAATATAATATAATATAATATAATATAATATAATATATTATATATATAATATAATATAATATAATATAATATAATATAATATATATATAAATATAATATAATATAATATAATATAATATAATATATAATATAATATAATATATATAATCTACTATTATATTCTTCTAATATTATATTATTATCTATTCTTCATAATATTATTATATAGCATTTCGAAGTCAAATTCCAACCTTTTCCAAGTCAAATTCAACCTTTTTACCATATTAGGAAAATGAAAATACGTCTATAAGTCTTAAAATTAAAATCTAACTTGTAGAAAGTCTATCTTGATTTTTTCAAGTGAAAAAAAGTTACTTTTAAAAATTTGAATCAATAAATTAATTTTTTTATCACTGTTTCTAGGAAAAAGTTAAATTTGACTTGGAAATACTATAAATATATTTTTGTTGATTTATTTTTTTAATAAAACATGATTTTTTCTATGTATAGGTACCTACCTACCTACTGCGTTTGGAGTATTGTTTTCAGCCCAGTCCTCAATCATAGACAAGTATTTAGTACTACATTTTGGGCCTGTGCGTATTTTTGGTCATTTCCCTAATAATGGTGAAAAGGTCGAATTTGACTTGGAAAAGTTTGAATATGACTTGGAAAAGGTTGAAGTTGACTTGGAAAATATTGAATTTGACTTGGAAAAAGTTGAATTTGACTTGAAAAAGGTTGAATTTGACTTGGAAAAGGTTGAATTTGACTTGGAAAAGGTTGAATTTGACTTGAAAAAGGTTGAATTTGACTTCGAAATGCTATATATGTATTCCTGTTAAATTCTAATTACTCCGACAAATTCATACTACTGGAAAAAGTTATCAAGTCCCACAAAATCATAAAAAACAGACTTGATCATTTTTTCCAGCTTCATTTTTTTGACGGTTTGAAATTTTTTGAACCGCTCTGGCGTAAAATTTGGTGCTATTAGGGGTAAGCATTAGTTCAATTTAAACCAAGTGGTAAGCGATAAAACTTTTTCACTCGATGTAATTCATTTAGTATTTCAGGCAAATAGTGATCTCTCCCCTCACTCGTATCCATCATAACGTTTCTAGCGGTATGAGAGCATTTGAATTCGAATTCGAGCCCCCCCCCCCCTCGGAGAATGGTGCCAGTCTGGTTCATTTCCGTATTCAAAGTTAAACACACAAAAAAACCTACGAAATATGCGGTTTATGGTGTCCTGGCACCATGGTGGCACCACTATTAGTTCCATGGTTGTACAGAGAATACCTAATTCATGAAACTCCGTAGGTAGGTAAAATGAGAATTTTTCCTCAATTTCAAAGCTTGGATACAATTAGTAAGCTATATAAAAGAACCGAAATATTGGAAAATCGGATATTTTGTTAATATTTATCCCCCAGTCACCCCCTCCTCTTGCGAATTTCGATACTCTGGTGAAATAGTGTGCAATTTGGAAGATTTATGAGTCGAACAAAAAAAAGAAAACTCAGAACGGTTGGAAATTGTGGCCTGGGCAGATTTTACGAGATTATGCCCACAAACGCACGTTTTTTGAGCATTAACCCCCCTTTCCCCCCTTAAAATTCAAAATTCGAAATTCCGGCGACGTAGTGCACAACTAGATATTTTCCGCGTCGAACAAAAAAAGAACCACGAAAATCAGTTGAGAACTAAGGCCTGTGCAGTCGACACAAGATTTTGTCACAGACATACACCTATATATGGGTTTTTTTTTTTTTTATATATGGGTTTTTTCGCGGATTTGGATTCAGAATGGTCTAAAACGGATTAGTGTGTGGTTATTTTTTTTCTGTTGAGTGTTGTCCAACTTTTTCCCAGATTGATCGCATAAGGACGCCCAAGTCTTACTGTGGGACGTCCTAAAAAGGGCAAGAAGTGCACTTCAAACATGTTTGAGAAATTTGAACTCGGGCACCAAAGCAGTGTTTGGGGGAGAGCGTTTCGGGAACAATCAGCAGATTCAGAAGTTCGTGCGCAACTGGATGATTACACGTCCGAAATCATTCTTCGAAAAAGAAATTAAAAACTTACGATTCGTTGGGAAAGTGTTTCACCAAGCCAGGGGACTATAAGCAAGAGTGTCCTAGAGGGGTTTTTTTTTTTCATATGAAATAAAATTTTAGTAACTAAAAGCCTATGTATATTTGAACCATCCTCGTACACAAAAAATTAATTTATATTATAGATAAAATGTTCAGAAAATATTCAATATTATGATGGAAGTGATTCATAATTAACGATATATTATGTTGTGTAAATACCGTCAGCTTGGATACTTTACCCTGAGAAATTATCAAACATTGTGGAAAAAAAATTTCTTTGTGAATATTGGATAAGTTGTGATATTTTGTGGCATTGAAGTATCGTTAGGTACTTGATATTTTAAAATATTGATACTAGTTCACATACAATAGAGTAGCGATAATTTTTATCGATTTGGGCCGATACCCACCCTTAGGTAGAAAGAATGAATAAAAAGTAATTCCTCGCGTTGCCTAGTTACAGGAATCGAAGTAAATCGTAGGGAGCGATCGGTTTCTCCAACAGAGCTCCGCGTGGTCTCTAAAAATTCAATACTATCTTAAATTTATGGAAAAACAATACCTTTATTTCGAGAGTTTTCGAGGTAGGGCAATCTTGAAAATTTCAACCCTTAATTTTCACCCCTTAGAAGTGACTGACACCAACCAAGACCTTTGGGGCACAACTAGACCCAAAATGGAGCCCACATACCATAATTTCATCGAAATCGGTCCAGTGTTGCTAAGAAAACCTACCTTGAAACGTTAAACATGAAATTTTGAGGGGGGGTTGAACTTTTTTTCCTTCTCGATTCCAAACGCTTATTATTGAGAATACTAAACCAAAAACTGTTCATAGTTCCCGCCCCTAAACCATCCTTCAAATTGGGCAATTAGATCGTGATAAATTGGCATTCAAGGAAAATCACATTTAGAGTGAGCAGAAACACCTATTGGTCTGAGAAAGAAATTCGTAAGGAACCATTTGAGGGCAAAACTGCAGAAACCTTGTACATAAAGATTTGGTATTTATATGCCTGGGAAAAGAAACGCCTGACAACAAGAACCAAAATCTATCAGAAAGCTATAAAAATTTGGATTTTGGAGGATCCAATTTATCTGGCTTGTAGAATCAATACCATTCAATCTTTTTTAGTGAGGAAGCAATGGACGAAATGTGTGAGATATCTGTCCATTTTTCTTCTGAACGAATGTACACACTTGGGAGCCATGAGCGGGTGTCAGGAAAACCTTGACGGACGGTCATCGCTATTCGTGAGGATTAGAATGTCAACTGCGAGTAAATGAAGCGAAAATTGTACAAAAAGGGAACTATGGATGAGCTCAAGAGGCTTGTGGTGGACCACCCATCTCTCCCAATTATGATGCTGTCAACCCAAGGTTATGACGGACCACGGAGGGCTGCATAGACTCGTCAGGGTTCGGACCAATGTTGGTTTAGGGCGGGGGAAGGCCCTTTCCCCGCGGCCTATGAATGGAAAAGGACCCATACGCAGTGTTTGCGGTGTCATTCTGGACTGAAAACCCCAATGGAGGTGGGTGGAGCGTTGGTGTTTATTCAAGAAAAAGTGGACGGGCGTGCCTCAGGGATGTTCTGCTGTACCACTGTTCTTCCCTCTAGCCCGGGGGGCTTATATTATAGAATAACAGAGTCCGAATTGAAGTTTCCTTTTCAAACGATGCACGGGAACTCGATTGACAGGATGAAATGTGACGGTTTTGGCGAGTGTTGACTTGACCTGGCCACGGACGACCGGGCTGGAATAAGCGTAGGTGGGTTCCATAGACAACATAGTGACGGGTGAAAAGGCGTTTTTCATCTATTCTTATTACGGACTCTACCAAAGGAAGATCACCTTTTGGCACCTCCGAAATCTTTTTTATGAAGTACACCTGACAGTGACGAGGATTGTAAAGTTCGCCCAGTACAAAAAGATACCTAAATAATAATTGCTCAAACTAATATGCTGGAATCGGTTATTCGACACAAATGTAATTAATTTTAAAATCAACTTATATTCGATGATAATAGAATCCCTCAAATTCGTCGGTCACTGGGAACCTTCCTGTATGCTCAAAAACTTTTTTACCCCTTCACAATCAACCATGTGGAATTTTTGTATTGGGTTCATCAGGTGAAACTCAAGGTCTGAATTTGATGAAATATTCAGGGTTGGTGAGGGTAACAATGAGGTTCCTTATGAATATAGTTGGAATTCACCTTAAGTTTTTGTGTTGTTTACTTACTTGCTCCTTTATCTTCTGCCCTCTTTCGAGAATGAACGATAAAATGAACGAAACTCGTGGGTTCACTCGAGAGAGACGACCACTTCAAAGGCTTGTTTTCACCTTCAATTGCTTGAAAAAGTCGAGAATGAACGTCAAAATCAACGAAACTTGTTGGTTTACTCGAGAGAAACGACCACTTCAAAGGCTTGTTTTCATCTTCGATTGCTTGAAAAAGTCTAGAATGAACGACAAAATCATCGAAACTTGTTGGTTTACTCGAGAGAAACGACCACTTCAAAGGCTTGTTTTTACCTTCGATTGTTTGAAAAAGTCCAGAATGAACGACAAAATCATCGAAACTTGTTGGTTTACTCGTGAGAAACGACTTCTTCAAAGGCTTGTTTTCACCTTCGAATGCTTGAAAAAGTCGAGAATGAACGTCAAAATCATCGAAACTTGTTGGTTTACTCGAGAGAAACGAACTCTTCAAAGGCTTGTTTTCACCTTCGATTGCTTGAAAAAGTCGAGAATGAACGTCAAAATCATCGAAACTTGTCGGTTTACTCGAGAGAAACGACCACTTCAATGGCTTGTTTTCACCTTCGATTGCTTGAAAAAGTCGAAAATGAACGTCAAAATCATCGAAAGTTGTTGGTTTACTCGAGAGAAACGACCGCTTCAAAGGCTTGTTTTCACCTTCGATTGATTGAAAAAGTCTAGAATGAACGTCAAAATCATCGAAAGTTGTTGGTTTACTCGAGAGAAACGACCGCTTCAAAGGCTTGTTTTCACCTTCGATTGTTTGAAAAAGTCGAAAATGAACGTCAAAATCATCGAAAGTTGTTGGTTTACTCGAGAGAAACGACCACTTCAATGGCATGTTTTCACCTTCGATTGTTCGAAAAAGTCGAAAATGAGCGTCAAAATCATCGAAAGTTGTTGGTTTACTCGAGCGAAACGACCACTTCTAAGGCTTGTTTTCACCTTCGATTGTTTGAAAAAGTCGAGAATGAACGTCAAAATCATCGAAACTTGTTGGTTTTCTCGAGAGAAACGACCATTTCAAAGGCTTGTTTTCACCTTCGATTGTTCGAAAAAGTCGAGAATGAACGTCAAAATCATCGAAACTTGTTGGTTTACTCAAAGAAACGACCATTTCAAAGGCTTGTTTTCACCTTCGATTGTTCGAAAAAGTCTAGAATTGACGTCAAAATCATCGAAACTTGTTGGTTTACTCGACAGAAACGACCATTTCAAAGGCTTGTTTTCACCTTCGATTGTTCGAAAAAGTCTAGAATTAACGTCAAAATCATCGAAACTTGTTGGTTTTCTCGAGAGAAACGACCATTTCAAAGGCTTGTTTTCACCTTCGATTGTTCGAAAAAGTCTAGAATTAACGTCAAAATCATCGAAACTTGTTGGTTTACTCGAGAGAAACGACCATTTCAAAGGCTTGTTTTCACCTTCGATTGTTCGAAAAAGTCTAGAATTAACGTCAAAATCATCGAAACTTGTTGGTTTTCTCGAGAGAAACGACCATTTCAAAGGCTTGTTTTCACCTTCGATTGTTCGAAAAAGTCTAGAGTTAACGTCAAAATCATCGAAACTTGTTGGTTTACTCGAGAGAAACGACCATTTCAAAGGCTTGTTTTCACCTTCGATTGTTCGAAAAAGTCTAGAATTAACGTCAAAATCATCGAAACTTGTTGGTTTTCTCGAGAGAAACGACCATTTCAAAGGCTTGTTTTCACCTTCGATTGTTCGAAAAAGTCTAGAATTAACGTCAAAATCATCGAAACTTGTTGGTTTACTCGAGAGAAACGACCATTTCAAAGGCTTGTTTTCACCTTCGATTGTTCGAAAAAGTCTAGAATTAACGTCAAAATCATCGAAACTTGTTGGTTTTCTCGAGAGAAACGACCATTTCAAAGGCTTGTTTTCACCTTCGATTGTTCGAAAAAGTCTAGAATTAACGTCAAAATCATCGAAACTTGTTGGTTTACTCGAGAGAAACGACCATTTCAAAGGCTTGTTTTCACCTTCGATTGTTCGAAAAAGTCTAGAATTAACGTCAAAATCATCGAAACTTGTTGGTTTTCTCGAGAGAAACGACCATTTCAAAGGCTTGTTTTCACCTTCGATTGTTCGAAAAAGTCGAGAATGAACGTCAAAATCATCGAAACTTGTTGGTTTTCTCGAGAGAAACGACCATTTCAAAGGCTTGTTTTCACCTTCGATTGTTCGAAAAAGTCTAGAATTAACGTCAAAATCATCGAAACTTGTTGGTTTTCTCGAGAGAAACGACCATTTCAAAGGCTTGTTTTCACCTTCGATTGTTCGAAAAAGTCGAGAATGAACGTCAAAATCATCGAAACTTGTTGGTTTTCTCGAGAGAAACGACCATTTCAAAGGCTTGTTTTCACCTTCGATTGTTTGAAAAAGTCTAGAATTAACGTCAAAATCATCGAAACTTGTTGGTTTTCTCGAGAGGAACGACCATTTCAAAGGCTTGTTTTCACCTTCGATTGTTCGAAAAAGTCGAGAATGAACGTTAAAAATCATCGAAACTTGTTGGTTTTCTCGAGAGAAACGACCATTTCAAAGGCTTGTTTTCACCTTCGATTGTTCGAAAAAGTCTAGAATTACCGTCAAAATCATCGAAACTTGTTGGTTTACTCGACAGAAACGACCATTTCAAAGGCTTGTTTTCACCTTCGATTGTTCGAAAAAGTCTAGAATTAACGTCAAAATCATCGAAACTTGTTGGTTTTCTCGAGAGAAACGACCATTTCAAAGGCTTGTTTTCACCTTCGATTGTTCGAAAAAGTCTAGAATTAACGTCAAAATCATCGAAACTTGTTGGTTTACTCGAGAGAAACGACCATTTCAAAGGCTTGTTTTCACCTTCGATTGTTCGAAAAAGTCTAGAATTAACGTCAAAATCATCGAAACTTGTTGGTTTTCTCGAGAGAAACGACCATTTCAAAGGCTTGTTTTCACCTTCGATTGTTCGAAAAAGTCTAGAGTTAACGTCAAAATCATCGAAACTTGTTGGTTTACTCGAGAGAAACGACCATTTCAAAGGCTTGTTTTCACCTTCGATTGTTCGAAAAAGTCTAGAATTAACGTCAAAATCATCGAAACTTGTTGGTTTTCTCGAGAGAAACGACCATTTCAAAGGCTTGTTTTCACCTTCGATTGTTCGAAAAAGTCTAGAATTAACGTCAAAATCATCGAAACTTGTTGGTTTACTCGAGAGAAACGACCATTTCAAAGGCTTGTTTTCACCTTCGATTGTTCGAAAAAGTCTAGAATTAACGTCAAAATCATCGAAACTTGTTGGTTTACTCGAGAGAAACGACCATTTCAAAGGCTTGTTTTCACCTTCGATTGTTCGAAAAAGTCTAGAATTAACGTCAAAATCATCGAAACTTGTTGGTTTTCTCGAGAGAAACGACCATTTCAAAGGCTTGTTTTCACCTTCGATTGTTCGAAAAAGTCTAGAATTAACGTCAAAATCATCGAAACTTGTTGGTTTACTCGAGAGAAACGACCATTTCAAAGGCTTGTTTTCACCTTCGATTGTTCGAAAAAGTCTAGAATTAACGTCAAAATCATCGAAACTTGTTGGTTTACTCGAGAGAAACGACCATTTCAAAGGCTTGTTTTCACCTTCGATTGTTCGAAAAAGTCGAGAATGAACGTCAAAATCATCGAAACTTGTTGGTTTTCTCGAGAAAAACGACCATTTCAAAGGCTTGTTTTCACCTTCGATTGTTTGAAAAAGTCGAGAATTAACGTCAAAATCATCGAAACTTGTTGGTTTTCTCGAGAGAAACGACCATTTCAAAGGCTTGTTTTCACCTTCGATTGTTCGAAAAAGTCGAGAATGAACGTCAAAATCATCGAAACTTGTTGGTTTTCTCGAGAGAAACGACCATTTCAAAGGCTTGTTTTCACCTTCGATTGTTTGAAAAAGTCTAGAATTAACGTCAAAATCATCGAAACTTGTTGGTTTTCTCGAGAGAAACGACCATTTCAAAGGCTTGTTTTCACCTTCGATTGTTCGAAAAAGTCGAGAATGAACGTTAAAAATCATCGAAACTTGTTGGTTTTCTCGAGAGAAACGACCATTTCAAAGGCTTGTTTTCACCTTCGATTGTTCGAAAAAGTCGAGAATGAACGTCAAAATCATCGAAACTTGTTGGTTTTCTCGAGAGAAACGACCATTTCAAAGGCTTGTTTTCACCTTCGATTGTTTGAAAAAGTCTAGAATTAACGTCAAAATCATCGAAACTTGTTGGTTTTCTCGAGAGAAACGACCATTTCAAAGGCTTGTTTTCACCTTCGATTGTTCGAAAAAGTCGAGAATGAACGTCAAAATCATCGAAACTTGTTGGTTTTCTCGAGAGAAACGACCATTTCAAAGGCTTGTTTTCACCTTCGATTGTTTGATAAAGTCGAGAATGAACGTCAAAATCATCGAAACTTGTTGGTTTACTCAAAGAAACGACCATTTCAAAGGCTTGTTTTCACCTTCGATTGTTTGAAAAAGTCGAGAATGAACGTCAAAATCATCGAAACTTGTTGGTTTACTCAAAGAAACGACCATTTCAAAGGCTTGTTTTCACCTTCGATTGTTCGAAAAAGTCTAGAATTGACGTCAAAATCATCGAAACTTGTTGGTTTACTCGAAAAAAAACTTGAGAAAAACTTGAGCCACGAAAATTTTTTTTCTCCCACTTATCATGTTCAACTAATGGAATGAGTGGGGGAAGCTGAGAGAAACAAATTTGTTAGGTTAGTGTTATCATGTATAATTTACAAAATGCAGGTCACATAGGCATAATTTATCATTGTGTACGTAGGTACCCATAATATTGATTATTATTATTCGTCAGACAGGTTTCTTTTCATCACTACCATGAATTGGACGAAACTCACTCCATCAGAACATTCAACACAAATAAGTTATTACTGCCACAAAAAAAAATAATAATAATAACGGAAAGGAATTGTAGGAAACACACATCATTCATAGGTAGGTAGTAGATAGGTACTCAATTCATCTAATTGGAGCAGATAATTACGGCAGGCCGAGAAGGACGAACAACAGTGCATTCTGCAGGGAAGATTGGACAACTTTTCTCCCATAATGATGCATACGACAATTCTTCGCATATTTCATCCCTAACTAAAAGGTATGATTGACTTCTTACAATGAAATAGTGAGACTTGGTGGAAAAGAGGATGTAAAATCAATTTGACGAAAATTATCTACATTTACAAACTTGTCTTGTAGAGGGTGCGGCAACCAGTTATCTCACTCTTTAAATAGCAGTGCGCGGGAAGGGATGCGGTTTGTGGCGTTAGACGTGGGATAAACTCTTTTGTACCACAAAGGCTTGGACACGCGTGGTCCAGTTGGTTGAGGTGTTTATCAAAATTGACTAATACATTACAGCCTCTCAGAGGGCATCCGCACAAGGTTGAAGCTCTCAGATACAGTCGCAGATCGAAAAACGATTTTGCGTTGGGTTTCTAACTTTGGGACTAGATTTTGATGAGGGGTATCTAAGAGGAACTGTTTCAGGCATAGTAGGTTTACATAAAATGGAGAAACCGAAGAAGAATCAATTTTTGAACGGCCTACTAGTCTCTCCAGGAAGGCTTACGTCGAATGGATGGGGGTCTCAGTCGGTCGCCGTTCCTTCCTCATTGCGGGTTAGTCTAATCTAATACGAACCGGCGTTCAGTAGCCCCTTCCCACCTCGCGGTCAGAAAGAGCAACATTGCCACCCACCACCCCCATCCCCCAACCATCTCATCTGGTAAGTTTTTATCAACAGTTTTCCCCCGTTTTCTCAGGAAATAATCATCCAATTTTCACGTTTCTTGTGACATTTTTCTTACTTTTATAATCTTTACACTAATGTACTTGTTTAATTCCAAAAGTAAAAAGTTGTACAGGGTGGCTCAACGAACTAGGGTGGATTTCAAGGGGCACTACCCGGCTCCTCCAACTTCTTCAGAGTGGGGGTTGGTCGCATTGTGATCCCAACGAGCGGAACTTTTGTTGGGTTAGTAGCAAAGATGTTTTGGACAACGGATGAACGTATTTACGCGGTCACTCGCTTTTCATAGAATAACGAGTCAATCGTTCAGACTTAGCGTGATTTTCGAGCTCGTTTTGCAATACCACCTCGCAGAGTCATCCCCAATCGTGACTGTAATGTCTTACATTCCTAGTCAGTAGTTATCCAATAAAGAGACACGTAGGAAAACCCCAAGGGGGCATGAGTCATCAACAACATGGGTGAAGTGAGGAAGGGAAAAAACACGTCACTTGACATCACCTTTTTTCCACTCTCCCCTCACCATACTAACTTGAGTATATAAGCCACACTGAGGGGTCTTCCTACATGCATTCGTACCTCGTCTATCCGACTTATCATTTCATTTCCGACTATCATTATTTGTCATTACTTTCATTATCATATCCGACTTTCATTACTTATCATTATCATATCCGACTTATCATTTCTCGTATTACCTACAGCCTCAGTTCTTCCAAGGGAACGGTTTGCCCCATAAAGGCGCCGAACCTCTAGCACCCCTTAGGGACCTCTTCAGAACAGTAGGCCTGAGTAGGTAAATGTTCCGCCTCCCGCCGGTGAGTCTGTTATCAGACGCCGAGGTCTTTCGATAGATCTTGACGCACTCGTCGCACCACACATGGAAGCAAAGGCTTTTTAGGGATCAATCTCTCCGTTGAGTAGGATTCAGGCTAGGAACAATTCAGCGCATCGAGAGGACCATCGCCCTCACTCGACAACACGCAGAACACAACAGTGACACAATCCTTTGGTGGGTACTAACTTCAAAGAAACGGGCAATGTTTTGAGAAAACCGTAACACTCCCCAACAGTGACAGGATGGTGTGCGTAACAGTGTGCGTAACAGCGTCACCGTAACAGTGAATTCTGAACGTTACTTGGCCGTGCTGAACGAATTTTTCTTCCCTGAACTTCAACGTCGTCGTGTCCGAAGAGGTCTAGTGTGGTTTTGGCAAGAAGAAGCAACGTGTCATACCACAAACGCCATTTTAGACTTCATCAAACATTTCCGGGCTGCTTAATTTCTCAACGAGGAGACATTTCCTCCTCCCCCCCCGCTCCCCTGATCTTTCCCCTTGCGACTTTTTTCTATGGGGATATCAAAAGGAAATGGTTCGTAAAGAGAAACCAAGAACTCTGGACCAACTGAAAGAAGCCGTCACCACAGAAGTTCACAACATCTCATGGCAAACATTGGGAGGGGTCATGAGAAGCAACAAGGAGAGGCTTCAGAAATGCATAGATGCTAATGGCCGCCACATAGCTGAAGTTACGTTTAAACCATAAGTGACCAACGAAATTTCCACTCTTCACGATAGTTTAAAGGTAAATAAATAGTTTCTACCTAAAAAATTACTCTGTTGTGATTTTTTTAAATCCACCCTAGTTTGTTGAGCCACCATGTTCCTAAATTTGAACTATTTCTAAGAATTTTTGAAATTCATTAGTGCATCCACCTACGGAATTGAAAAACTTTAAGATCGTCACTGGAATCATCAAAATCGACCAATACCTAATTGCCAGAGAAAAGTGGGAAACCCCGTTTATTAGCTGACTGAGACCCCTTAAACCAAGAAGAACCCACTTCCAAGAGGCTCACGGAGGACGAAATTCGTTCGGCCATCCAGCAAGAAAAGAAGAAAGCAGCACAACCGAATGACAAGCAGCGATGAGGACGAACCTCCGAGTAGCGACGATAGTTATTGGATTCAACCCATCCCTCTTTATGTGCCAGTTTGCTAATTGTAGCTGATTATAGGTCTACCACAGAAACTTTGCATCCGTGTGGCGCCCCCTAGATGGCGGATCCGCGAACTATAACGATCGAGTCAACCTTCCATGGTGAAACCTTGACACAGAAATTGGAACTGTGAGAAATTTGATGTTTGTGTAGTACACAGAATTTCAATTTTGGAAATACTCGAACTTCAATCTACAGTAGGAGGGGAATCATGTCTCTTTTCGGGGAGAAATTCGCGAAAAATTATTGTACACGCGGGAATTTGCTTGCTGATAAGAGATAAGTAGTTCTATGTTCTCGAGAAGAATGCGCCAAGGAGATGCAAAGTTTCTGTGGCAGACCTATAGGCTTTGTCCCAACGTCGCCACAATAAGCAGCGTCTACTGTATTCTTATTTATTTAATTTTACAATTTTATTTTCTACACTTAGTTTTCTTCTGCAAAGGTTGTCTATGCTGATACCAAATGTATCTAGGAAAGTTGGAAGCTTTCGAAGGCCAATCTCAGAGCTTCCATTCACCCACCATCCTTGCGTATTCATTTTTATGCCTCTCTTACTGAAAATGTAGACTCAAATTTTGAAATAATTTTCGACACAAAAACAAAAAATCACGAACTTTCCTCCATTTAAAGAATAGTAAGAAGATGAAGATGCTTTTTAAAAATATTTAAGAGCCCTAATTCCTCTTGTTGTTTCGATTTATTTTAAACCTTTCTAAATAATCTGTTTAAAAGAATTACAACAAATACAGTAATTAAATAACGTAATTAAAGTAATAAATATAAATTTAGAATTATTGCTATTTTAACCACTTAAAACAGTGACTTTTGTTGTGAACCAATAATTCGATTCGTAGGAACCGAAATGTCTGAACATGAAGATGATCGTGACGAGAAAACTACTACGTGACTATCAGCATTGAATTAAGATTAATTAGTACTTGAATCCTTGAAAGTCTGATGTCGTTGGAGCCAATGGATGTTTCGATGGCGTCTTTGCGGCGCTATTTGTTTAAAATCACAACACAAAAGCTAGGGTTGAGAGGTGTTTGGCTGGCCGTTGGTTTGAGGCAGACGGCTGGCGAGGTTCTCTGATGCTTCTGCCAGAAGTTTCGTTCGTCTCCTGGTGTAGTGCTGCCATAGGAGCACCTGCTGGTCGTCGATGAATTTGGTGCACTGGGCATTCGCCAGTTCTTTCCTGCAACACGTATGTCCCACGTAGTAAACAAGACGAACTTAGTGTAGAAGTTATGAGGTAAAGTATACTCATTAAGAGCTAGAAATGATGTATTCTGGTCAATTTGTTAAACTTTTTTCTCAAAATAGTGTGCCTCAGGAATAACGGTAATTGGGTCTGTTCACTGAGAAAATGTTTGGAAGAAATTACGGAAGCTAATAAAAGTTGAAGATTTGAACGATGGCAGCAGGGTGTGATGTATCAAGTTGCGCGCCTTGAAAAAAGTATCCATGCACAGAGATATAAAACCCTTTCCTGAGGGTAACCTAGGTAAAGCTGGATTCACATGGGATGGAAAGGTCGAAAAGACAGAAAGAAATAATGCAATCTGATTGGCTGATTTTACCCAGTGGAGAATGGTGGCTGCCATCTTGATAGAATGACGGAAAGTCCGTTGGTGGAAGAAATTTTTATACCGGCGTCTGTCTTCCGCTTTCCATGCACTGATAACCACTAGTGGAGGTTGCACTAGTAGGCAAGGCTTCCACGAGGAAGGTTATCATTCCATCCATCTGAACTTTCCACTGACTCCACCTACCCCCTCCACTGGTTTTCTCATTGTTCCGACCATTCCATCCCATGAGAATCCAGCTTAACCTATCCTAGCATCTCTTGGATACTACAAAATCGACAGTAACAATGTAAAACCGCATATGTTGAAAAAACGAAATTTTTCAGGAGGCGTAAAAAACTTCTAAATGACAAAAATAGAAGTTTTTTACGTCTCCTGAAAATTTTAGTTTTTTCAGCTCACACGGTTTGATCTTGTTACTGTCAAAATACTACACACAAATGCCTGCAGCGTAAGTGTGTGTGTTCTGGGAGTTCCGCCTTTTTTCCAAACGTATGATCTCTCTAATTGATTTGTCTACCATACGCTATTGTAATATTGGGCAAAAAGTTGGAGTATACAGGTTTTCAATGATGCTAAATCCAAATTTGAGGTCTAAAACCAGAATTTCCTACTCACCAAAATACCCCATTGTGCCCTGAGGGTGCCTGAGTTCAACTCCCGACTAAGAATCAAAATGTTTTCAAGGAGAGAGTTAACCCTTATTTTCCCACTAGTTAAACAATTTTTTTCGGATTTTAAAATTAAATTCAAATGTATTTGGACAAATCTATAGAATATTTGAGTAAAAGGTTCCGTTCTTTCCAAGGGACACACTTGCGCTATCTGTGTCAGCAGAATCTGCCTACAAACCCAATTTTGTGGGGTAGAAGAAGAAAACTTGGGAAAATGCTTGGTGAGATTAAGAACAAAACCAAGGAACAGGGTGGACAAGGTTCACTTCTTAACACTCTCCGTGCGAACTCAGAAAACTCGTTTTCGCCTGTGGCGGGAGGCCTTTTTGTCAGGAATTCGGTAGTGCAAACCCGCAAATCTTAAAGATAACAGAATACCCCGAAGTGAAAACGGCGCACTCAGGTGGCAACAAGAGGACCTACTAAGCACGAAAAAAATCCGAAAGAGCTTCTTAAGTCATCCACTAGGTAGCAGAACGATGAACAGCTCGGAGATATGCTTAGAGCTGTGATGGTATAAACCATCACATGCCACTCGCGAAACTCTGCATGATGGTTATTACCATCATCCGCACGGAAAGTGTTAATGTGATCTGTACTGCCTTAAACGGTGGCGCCATCTCTGATGAAGGAAACCCATCTAATAGGTTGCAGTAGTAGAGACTAATTAGTTGGGTTTCCTCATCAGAGATGGCGCCACTGTTTAAGACATAAGATCCCATTATGAAGTTAACCTTGCCCACCCTGTTCCTTGGTTTTGTTCTTAATCTCACCAAGAATTTTTCCAAGTTTTCTTCTTCTACCCCACTAAATTGGGTTTGTAGGCAGATTCTGCTGACACAGATAGTGTCATAGCGTAGAATCTTTTTTTTATATATAGAGTAGGAGGTCTTAGATGAGTTGATATACAAACTCCTTCCACTGCGACCAACAAGATCTATTGTGGAGTGCCTCCAGGCTATGTTAACCCACTAAGAAGGGTTTACTGAACACCCCTTCTCCCCACTTTTTGGCAAAGCAGAGAAGATCGGTGTATGCCACCTTAGAGATGGTGTCAGGAGCTAAGACATCACTTCCGAGGATTGTGTATCTAGCTCGACCCAGTGCTTCACAGTGGCACATGTGTTCGGCATATTCCGTTTCCATGTCGCAGAAGCGGCAGATGTCCGTTGTTAGTTTGCTTATCTTCTTTAGGTGATAGCAAAGTGGGCAGTGAGCTGTTAGCAGACCCACAAGAATTCTGACGTCCTTCTTAGGCATTTCTTTAGCCCGTTTCTTAGAGAACATCACAAATAGTTTTGCCTGTCTCAGGCCTGGGAGGTTCTGCCAGTATTCTACTCGCTCATTTCTTTCCCAGTTGTTAACCACATTCTGTAAGCAGCTTTTGGTGGTTCCCAGGAATGGTTCTGGCCCAATTGGCAGGGACTCTGAGCCTCTTTTCGCAATACGATCAGCAGTTTCATTACCCTCCTGTCCAGGAATCCAGAGTAGGGTGACCTTGTTGTCCTGGGCCACAGTTTTGAGGGTATTCAGGCATTACCAGACCAGCTTCGAGGTTATAGTGTATGAAGCAATGGCCTTCAGGGCAGCCTGACTGTCTGACAAGATGTACACTTTGGCTCAGTTGAGATGCTTGTTCAGCATTTCTTCAGCGTAGAATCATAGGCACCCTCGTGACAACACGAAATGATCCACTCAAATAATGTGATTCAAATATCAAAACTAACTAATATAGTAACTAAATAAGAGAAGGTGAAGACTAATAATGCTTGATAAACTAATAGGTAGAACCTTATTGTAAAAAGGAGTGAGCAATTTAAATTTCTTCTTTTGGTCAATTTCGCGTTTTTTCTGCCAGTTCGCAGCGCACTCTTGTGTTCGATCTTGTAAGCTAACGGTTTCATGTGCGCTTTCAGAGGTAGCACTGCTGTTGTAAGGGAAAACTCGTCACATCACAGACCAGTACATTTAAAATTTCCATCTTCCTTAAATTCTCTTAATTTTTTGGATGCTTTTTCGAGCAGCACACTATGGTTTTCATCCATATTAGTGAATCCTCTTTTGAAAAAAAAAATACCTAATAAAAAACTGTGAGGCAAATTCCCCATTACACACGTTGAGAGCTGTGTGATATTTGACATCAACAGGTAAACATCATGGATTCTCCAAGTACCAATCAAATCGAATCACGAAACTAGATTATTAGATGTAACCAAGACTACTCACCTAAAATGCTCGTACTGCAACTGGTCGAGGAAGTAAAGGCACATCGGATACTTGAGGCAATGGGCGTACTGCGGTTCTTTCCAATACGTCAAGTACTTTAGGTAATTGATGAACGCTGGATCTTTGAAATATCCCCTCTGAGCGAGGAAATTCAAATAATTCGGGTTCCCGAGGCATTGGACGAACTCGAGTTCAATTTGAAAGCGAATCTTGTCGTCGTTTTGGTCCGTCATCGCCATTGAATCCACTATGACAGAAAGACAACTCGGACCAGTCACAAGAGAAGCAAAAGCTTGAGTGACTTCATAAAAAAAAATCAATATCTCTTATCCCTTGAAAACTAATTGAATTTGAAACAAAGAATTGAATTTGAATCAAACTGTGACAGCGACAAAAATACCTAATAAGGAAATTTAGGAACAACGTCAACTTCGTCTTCTTCTTCAACTTGGTGCGGCCGACAGCTGTGTTACCAACTGTTGCAATAAAAGCCAGAACCCATGAAAGAATAAAACAAGTTCTCACGTCGAAAATTTGAATTAAAATTTGGACTACTATGATATTTTTTCAAAAAGAAATGTCGTATCTGTATATTTGTTGGTCTCATGACCACCATGGGAAGAAATAGAACCACGAAGGTGTACAGCTATTTCGTTGAATGTTGTCAAACTTGTTTAGGTAGGTTATCGGGTTTGCCTTCGTTTGCAACCTCCTGTTTGCCCTTTGCCGTTTGTTTGAGGCTAATGAGGCTAAGGCGTTAACTATGGAGTATCTCAACAATGAATACGCTGACGCTGATGTCATTTTGGCTTGTGACGGCTCAAAGACAGCCCAAAGATCTGCAGCAGGCATTATCTGCCAACAGCACTTAACCCAGACAGGCTTTAGGCTCCCTGATGTAGCCTCCTCGTACTTTGCTGAGTCTTTAGCCCTCCTAAAAACCCTTGAGCACCTAGTGGACCTTCACCCTCATTGCAACAATGCTCTCATCCTGACTGACTCAAAATCTATCATCTCCGAAATCAACAATTTAACTCCTGGGTCACTCGTATCACCACATATGCAGAAAATCGTTTCTCTTGTTCGAACTCTTACAGTAGGCAATAACAAGAATCTCAACATACAGTGGATCCCTTCACACGTGGGTATATTGGCCAATGAGCTAGCGGATTCCTGTGCCAAAGAAGCATGTAATAGAAACTCCCCAGATCCAAATATATCCATTCCGTTTAGCGAGCTCCGCCCCACATGGTTCCGTATAGCATGTGACTCCAACCTGGCTACCCATAGACAACGGCAGACAACTGGGGGGTCCTGGACAGCTGGTTTCCTGAACTCTCCCTCACCAGCTCCATGGTACCGGGGTAAGGAGCTATCCAACAGAATTATCACGATGACCAACCGCATTCTTATTGGCCATGCCAACGACCACCTGTTTAAGTTCCGCATGAAGTTGGTAAACTCCCCTCATTGCAGGTACTGTAACGACGAATCAAAGGAGGAGTCTATACATCACCTGCTGATGGAATGTGGAAGGCTTAGGTGTGATATTCTGCGAGCCCTTGATGGTAAAACATTGCTAGAGGTGCTGGCCACAGTGGGGGAGACAGGGAACCGGATCCCTGAAATTATTAGAGTTCTCGACCAGTTTGAGGTCATCATTTGATGTTTTTCATTATTGAGTGGCTGTCCCATTTTCCTCTTCATTTTGTATTTTATAAGTTTCTTATTGTTCTTCTGTTTTGTCAATTGTATAGTCTTTAATGTCTTATTATAATGTTTCATGTCTTAGGTGCAGCGCCTTACTTTTATATTTGTAAATTATACTAAATTATAACTATAAAAACTAAAGGAAAAGAAAAAAAATAAATAAATAAATAAATTAATTTGAAAAAAAAAGTATATTGAATAATTTAAAAAAAAAATATTAAAAAAAATAAATAAATAAAATAAAAAAAAATAAAAAAAAAATAAAAAAAAAAAATAAAAAAAAATATATATAAAAATTGAAAAAAAAAAAATAAATAAATAAAAAGTTAATATTAATATACAACTCTATGATTTATACACACGTTTAATTTACCACAATATTATTAATTTACCACCTATTCATTACAGTGTTACAAGGGCGCACCCACCATTAATGCCTGTCACGGTATGAACCTTGGCAAAAAAATTGGAGCATCCATCCATCCATCCATCCATTGTTTGGACGTGTACGTGTTTATTTTATGTTGAATTCTGAATTCTACGTTTACGTTCTTGTCTGGGACTTTGCCTGGATCTCAACCCATTTTTATACAATTTTTGTTGACATTCAAAATTTTCGAATAATTCACTGGTAACTTTCTGTGATTTTCCGTGATTTATGTGGGGAATACGAAAAACTTTTCAGTGGATTCTCCAGTTTTTCTGATTCGTTGATCAATATGCCGGATTTGGGTCCACTGAAAATCCTGGAGTTATTCAGTGGAATAGGTGGCATGCACACCGCTCTAAGAAGTAAGCTGTACATTATTTAAATCTCCTCGTATATTATAATTATTATACATAAGGTGAAGGACCCGAATTGCAACACCTGAAGAAAATTTGTCTCTGTAAGTATTCACTATTTTAAAAAGGACTAAAAAATGAGTTCATTTAAAGTTAAAATTGTTATCCAAATCTCCTCTACAAAATGCACTTGTAAAATGTCCAAAATTGATTGGCTTTCTTATATTAATACTGGCTTTCCTATTAAAAGTGGCTTTTTGCTCTTAACTTCGACACCTTCAGAGGGGGATCTTCGTAATACCAACACCCATCGCAGTTACCTAATTCCGACGCTAAAGTGTAATAGAACTATCTTAATTTTCGTAGAACTACGAAGCACTACAGTCGAGTTAAGAAGTAACATATCACATAGGGCTCGGATCAGGGCATATTTGCATATTACGTTGGCGATATGCCCTAGCTAATTAACAAAAAAACGGACCGACCTCAAACTGATGATGGCATCCCACTAAAAAGGAAAAAATAATAACGACAACTTATTCAGATAGGTTGGTAGGTAGTTACGCATTGAAGTCGCCGCCGTGCCCATCTGCAGAGACAAACATACACAAGTAGATTCCACTTCCATCTGGTTAGTATTACAACATGGGTCGATAGTGCAATACAAAACAGGAATGAGAGTGGGTACCTATCACTGAGGTAATGCATGTGTTCCAAAACTATTAGGTAGTACGTCACTGCTGTCGTATGAAGGAGGATGAAAGAGTGACAATAAGTGTGAATCCCCGTACGAAATGTTGGGATTCCAACACACCATCTCTTGATCAGATAGTATCTAATAGTTATTTATCTAATTATACGTGGTCAGTCTTAGATTACATAATATCTAATTAATCTTATATTCCATGTATGGCATATTGAATGTAGAATTGTCTAGATCATGATGTGGGTTTGTGATATGAGTTCATACTCAAATGAACCAGTTAGTGTTACAACATGCGTTGATAGTGCAATTCAAAACAGGAGTAGGGGTAGGTAAGTAAGTAAACAACCTTCTCATGTTGAATTTTTATCAAACTGCCATTTTTGGTGATGCAGACATCTTTAGCTGTTATCAAAGGAAATATTCTTACTGAGATTCACACATATTGTCACTTTCTCATCCTCCTTCATACGACAGCAGTGACGTACTACCTAATAGTTTTGGAGCACATGCATTACCTCAGTGATAGGTACCCACTCTCATTCCTGTTTTGAATTGCACCATCGACCCATGTTGTAATACTAACCAGATGGAAGTGGAATCTACTTGTGTATGTTTGTCTTTGCAGATGGGCACGGTGGCGACTTCAATGCGTACCTACCTACCAACCTATCTGAATAAGTTGTCGTTATTATTTTTTCCTTTTTAGTGGGATGCCATCAGTTTTGAGGTCGGTCCGTTTTTTTGTTAAAAAGTTTTATATTTTACTATTTTCGTATTTTCATAATTTTTTAAATTTATTTTTGAAATTTAATTTTTTAAATCGTTTGTTTTAATTTTTAACTTATACATTTTTTTGACTTTTATTATATAATTTTTTTTTTAAATTTTACATAATTTACCTACTACCAAGTACTTTTGTTTAAAGTCGGTATTGTTTTGAGTTACCGACCGTTAACCTTTTTTCTACATTTTTCGCTATTTTTCTTTTTTAAATCTTTTACTTGTATTTTTTAATTATTAATGTTTTTTTAATGTTGAATTAATTATTACTTTTTGAGGTTTTTTTTATGAAGGTAGTAGGTAAAGTAGTTATTATTGAGTCCAAAAAATTATTAAACATATTGTTTAGTAATGCATGCATTCCAGGGGACGTCCATTGGATAAGCATTAAGTCAATTAGAACCTGTTGGTGAGCCAAAAAACTCGCATTGTTATTTCGCTTCCTCCTGCACCAAACTGTTTCACTCAACGTAAGTGACATGGGGGCGATGCTATCCGTAGAGGAAGGAGTATCTACACTCAAATCCGCGCAATCCCAGAAAACACCATCAAAATCGGATGGAAAATTTAGAAAGTATAGCTCTTACAGGGAATTCACGTTTGCGCATGCGCAGTGGCTATTATCAGTTCCTTGGCAATGCTTTTCATAGGGGACCATCTATATGCCAATTTGCATGATCTCTGAGAATTTTCTTGAAATCGGATGGAAAATGTGAGAGCGGGTGGGTGGCTTCGAAGAGTCGGGCGGGGGAAGAGGATGCGGAACAATCTTCCCGAAAACCACGTTTTTTGAACAATTTTCACAAAATTTCGATACTTCTAACAAAGCAAAATGAAATCTGATTGAAACGGGACCACTATGGATACTTGTAGAACACTTTTCAAAAAGAATCAGGCAGATTGGTGCCCGAATAAGAAAATGCTAGTGGTACGAACATACAAAAAAAAAATCGTCCCATGACACACCGAACAGTTCGGTATATACAGTTACTGTATACCTCCTTCCTTCGGCGCGGCTTCGCCGCGCATGAAGTCGGTCAAAAATATCCCAAATATACCTTTATGAAGCGAATTTGGTGTAAATTTATAGAGCGTATAAATGCATATTTCGGTACTTTCCTTTATAAGAGCATATTCGGGGTGTTTTGGCCAAAAATTACCCTCTCAGAATTCCTTTACTTCATACTTTTCATGCAAGGAATGTCAGGTAAGGTCGAGGAACACCATGGGGATCCCTCACGTGTCAATCAATGGAGTTTCAGGACTAGTGGTCGTAAGGGTTCAGTTGACCTGGTGCAAATCTTAGCAAAATCTAAGAAGTAAATGAAAGACAGCAATACCATCAAAGAGCTGGCTCTTTGATGGTATTGGAGAATATACGAGAAGTTTCAGAAAGAACCCAAAAACGTAAAGACGAAAGAAAATAGTAATATAAGGTCAAAATAGAGTGTACATATGAGTGAGTTGCCTATTCTTCCCATACTTTATATATTTTTGTTGATTCGGTGATGTAATTGCGCTTTGAATAATGGAGGCCAAAACCTAGTTTTAACATAATACATTAAATTTTCAAGGGTATATCTACGGGTATTTCGTCCATGTTTACGGGCAAATTGGGATGGTTTTCAGGGCATATTCGGGGATTTTATAGAGCGTATCGATCCTAGCCCTACTCATGATGTAACTCACTGAAACTGAAATAGGTAGGTAAACTGTAGGGATGTCAGATTCTTCAAAATGAATCGATTTAAATCGTATCGATCTTTTAATCAATAATCTAAAAAAATAGTTAAGATTTTTTCAAAACTATTGATTTTTTCAAGAATTGATACTTTTTAAGCATAAGTCCTACTTGAGTAATTACCAAAAGCTAAAGCTAACTTTTAATGCTTAATGTCTAGAAAAATTTACTTAGGTAAATTCTATTATGCTACATATAACCAACTATACCTACCTGTATCGTTCATATTTATGTTTTCACCTAACGGTAGGAAGAGTGAGGCACGGGGCAAACACGTCAGACTGACGTCATCCTCCTCTACTCTCCCTTTACCTTGTTACCTGTAATATAAAAGGGAGACTCAGGGCTTCACTTCAGGCAGTTTACTGCGATAATTCTCTCTCATTTGGGGGCCCAAGTTCCTCAGAGCTATCAGTTCGCCTTTGTGGCACCGGCCTCTGCTCCCATCTTACCTAGAGTTGTCTTCCCCAACTAGCCACTAGGTAAATGTTCTGCCCCCCACTGGTTTGCCACATCGGCGCCACAGTCCACGGATAGAGATACGTAGAGATAGATACACTCCTTCCATCGGTAGAACTAATGTGCCGGGAAGACAGCGTACTCTAAACCTCCTGCATCATTGTTGAGTAGGGACGAATAGAAACCAACAAGCCATCGAGGAGACCATCACCTTCATTAGATTACACGCTGACAACACAATAATTGATTCCTTGAAGATATTTATTTTGATTGCTTAAACCTCAAGTGTTTAAATAACACCATAGACTTACCTAAACGTTCAGCAAAATACTTGTAACATCCTGTTATTTTAATTTGCAGTAAGTGAAGTTCCTGGAGAGGTATGTGCTGCCATCGACATCAACTCAGTCGCCAACGAAGTATATTCCCACAACTATCCGAATATCAAAGTCTTGAGGAAGAACATTCAGAAGATATCTCCTAATATGATCAACAAAATGGGAGTCAACACGATACTCATGAGTCCTCCTTGCCAACCTTTCACCAGGTGGGATTTCTCAACTGTATTTCGCATTATTTTGGTGGTAATATCGTCTGGATAGAAGGACGAATGTTTCATAGTGCACTTTTCAAGTAGGGGTAACCATTTTGGTTATTTCTTATTATGAACCTTTTGAATCTACCAAAAAAACATTTTGATACCCCTCCAAAGTTGACAGTATACATTTACGTTGAAATCATCAAAACTAGTTGGTTCACTCGAGAGACAATACTCTGCACTGTCCCCTCCCTCCTTCGTTTGGCATTACGGGTATTCATGGGCTGGGAGATTCGACGTCGAATCTTCGAATTTAGAGATTCGACGAGAGTCAATGCGCATGCGATCCGGCTCATTCGACTATTCAATTTACCACGGGCTGAAGGCGTCATAAACCGAGATTTGACGTCGAATGTGATCCTAGCGCTAGCGGCACTTGTGCGAAGCAACTATCATGACATCAACTAACAGATCTCGTCCTTTCATTTTGAGTTTTTCTTTTAACAACAGCTTTTTTGTTTTTTATTCCGTTTTTCCGTTTGATTATTTCGTTTTATTCTGTTCGAAGTGTGTTTTTTTTCTCGATTAAATGAGTGGAGCTGAGCCACCCGAGCGGCTAAGGAAAAACGCAACCATCTGATGTTCTCCTGGAGAATTGGAAATGTTGCTTGCTGGCATTAAAGCGAGCATAGCATATATGCTATGAGAATATTATTCTCCTTTCTAGCATGGAACATGTTTCAGCCATGAGCTAAGTACCAAAATGCGTTCAAATTAGCTGCAGAGGGTCGTTCGTTCGACTAAATGTGCTCACTCTACCAAGTGCTTATGTCCTTGCTGTTTTGACTAATACCAAGTCAAATCTGTCTCACCTCAAGACGGTGTCAAGCTCTCATCGGTATCCTACAAGAACTGGCAAAGATATTGTTATACCGTTTACCCGCCTCAGCGTGGTCCAGCGACGTGATCCCTACCAGATCGGATCAAGATTATTTAACGCTTTACCCACCGCAACCTCTCGGAGAAACCATTTACTCGGATGCTGAAAATGAAACCTTTATAAGCTGAACTGTATTCAGTTAGTGACTTTTTCAATATTCAATGGTCTATTTTACTTTTTGTAATGTGTATATCTCCGATTCAAAAGAATTGAATGAATAATAATAGGGTTTATTTAGATTTAGCTGACTTTAATTGTCTAGCAGAGGATTTTTTTGTAAGTAATCTGTCTAGTATAGTGGTAAGTGCCTGATCTGTGATATTTTTTTGTCTTCGTGTTTTTTTTTATTATTTAAAAATTAATTATTAGTGGTGTGAATGTATTTATTGAATGAATGAGTGTATGGGTGGGTTCTCCTCTCCTGTTGGTCGGTGGTCGCTATTGGTCCCGGGGACGGCTCTATTGTTCTCTTTTTCCTGATGGGAATGGGATCCGTGGGGATGTCCTGTGTTGGGGGCGGCTGGTCACTGGAGTGGTAGTCGTTTCCCTCGTGGGTATCCTTATGCGGGGAGCCGTCATGGTGGGTGGGGCCTGGGGTCGGTCGGGTCTGGGGAGCTCCTGTCTGCGCTCCCTTCCACCCAGTTGTGATCGGCACTGCCCTTATTGAATTTGTAATTCGTAATTGTACTTGGCATTTGTACTGCCTATTTTTAGAATTTGCAAATAAAAACTTATGAATTCGAATTTGAAAAAAATTGTGTGACCTTGAAAAGTAGCAAGGAGACTCCTCATTGGTAGGTACCTATTCAGAAGTCTGAAGCACGATCATTTTTGACGATTCGACGGGGGAAAATGTGGGAGCCTCATGAAACCCTCGAGTTACCGCAGTTTTGATATACTATGATTTGACGATCGAATCAGACCATGAATACCCCTACTATAACGACAAGAAATTTTATGCTCTTTCCAACGATAAAATCAAATTTGGAGTTAATTCTTCAACAAAGGGAATTAGGGCAGTTTTTACTGAGACAATGTCGAAAAGATATAAGTGAATAAGAGTTTTTTGAGAAACGTGAAAAGAGATTTTTATTTGAGAAAAAACTTTAGGAGGCTGTAAAGCTGAGATGATGTTCCAAAATCGTGGTTGCTACATCTCCATTTCTGTCCTTCAAGTTTTTTTGGGTAATGGGGTATTTTGAAGGGTCGGAAATTCAGGTTTTTGACCTCAAATTTGGATTCAGCACCCTTCAAAACCTATATACTCCAACTTTAAGCCCAATGATACTATAACATGTGGTAGAAAAATTAATTAAAGAGATCACACGTTCGAAAAAAAGGCGGGCTGCTTGAAATGCACACACACTATGCTGTGCCCGTGAGTGAGTAGTATTTTGTAGTATCCAAGAGGTCCTCCAAGAGTTTCATCTCTTCTCTGTGCATGGATACTTTTGTCAAAGACAGTTTTGGCTAGCTACGTCACACCATTCAAATCTTCAACTTTCTTTAGCTTCTCTGATTTTTTAAAAACATTTTCTCGATGAACAGACCCAATTATCGTTATTCCTAAGCCATACCTACTCTTTTGAAAAAAAAAATTGACTGAAATACCCCATTATTGAATGAATGCTGATTCCTCTTGATGAGAAAAATTACTTGAAAGTTATCGTCTTTCCATGTGCATAATCGATGTTTTCTATTATTTCAACTTACAACGACTACGTATTTCCAGGGTTGGAAATAAAAAAGATCTAGACGACAAACGATGTGTTCCCTTGGCTCATATCTTGAGCATTCTAAAGGAACTGGTCCACCTTCGATACGTCCTCGTTGAAAACGTGACGGGGTTCGAGACGTCTGAAGCTGGAGAGTCCTTGCGAGTCGCTGTGGCAGCTGCTGGGTTTGACTTCCGGGAGATAATGATCTCCCCTCTACAACTCGGAATACCCAATTCTCGCGAACGATACTACATGATTGCTGTGAAAAAACCTCTTCAGTTCTCGTTGGATATCCCGGCTCGAGACGAACTAGTAAGATTCATAAGTTTTGTGTTTTTAAATTAAAATACTTAAACCTAGAAAAGAAGACAATACTGCCGTATGAATGAAGTAAAACTCGGCCTGGTTCAGATTGGCGTGTAGATGGTCCCCTAAGAAAATGATCTCCCCCAGACTAATATTATATTAGTTGCTGTGCTTGCGCAACCGTGAATGAGGAGTTTCACCGAATTCTGTTTGCATTTTTCTTGAATAGTTGATGATGTGAGATAGATGAAAATCGGGTTGATTTTGTAAAATAAGTCCCCTGTTATTTTTGGGAGACGTTCAAAATTTACGATTTCAAAAAAATAAGCGGGAAAACGGACCTCTTCAACGTGAAGCGGAAACCCTTGCTGATTGGAAGTTCGGATTGCTGCCTCCTCCCAGTGTTGCCCAATGAAACAACAAAATCGTGTTATCTAAAAGGAAGTTGTTATCTAATACAGGGGAAACCTGTATTTGTCTATCTTGCTTTTTATATTTTTTCTCTTCAGTTCTTCTTTTTCGATCTTTACTGGTTTTGTGAAATGTTGCCTAAGAACTATAGACTTCACAATCTCAGCGCTTCAAGCAGCTGTACATGAACTATTCCACGTTGACGTCATCCTCCCGGTTTTTTTAAACGTTCATATTTTCCACACTGGTTTGTTTATTCGTAAATTAGGAAGTGCGGGCTGAAATTTTGTCATAGGAGTTTTTTCGAGGTGCTGAATCCGATTTTAGGGTCAAAAAACGTCTGCCAAATGGGTGTGGCTCACAGCTTTCTCGTATCCATAACCCGATTATATAGATGATCCGATGCATAGTAGTTAATCTCAAAACACCAATCTCTAAGTACCTTCCACTACACTCATAGGGGACCACCTACACGCTAATCTGAACAATCCTAGAAAATGTCATCAAATACGGATGAAAAATTAAGTGAGTAGATGTATGTGATTGGATCAAAAAAATACGTAGCCTCGGCTGGGATTCGAACCCGCGACCCCTGGGGGACAAATTCATTGCTTTACCCTCTGAGCTAGCTTTGAGGCCTAGTGATGCAATGAATAGGATTTGAGATTATCACAGGGGATCATATCTCTACGAATGAATCTCTATGATTATCATGGGATGGAAAATGTAGAAATTATGGTCGTTACAAGAAATTCACGTATGCGCATGCGCAGTCGCATCTATCTGTCCGGGGATGATGATTTTCATAGGGGACCTGAAAGTTTCATAGAAATCGGAGAATAACTTCGTATAGTTGTGAGCGTTACAAGGATTTCATGACAGACACCGAACCAAAATTGTTCAGAAAGGTCTGAAACGCAAAACGCGAGTGAAAATTTTGATTTTGGAGAAATTTTTTTTTTTTCGTCCTTGAAAAGTGAAAACAAAGCTTCCGCTACCTTGGTAGACTCGGAAGCAATAGGAAAGTACGACATGGTGAAATTCCTCATTACTTGTACATAACAGCCATAACTTCTACATTTTCCATCCAATTTCGACAAAATTTCTCAGGATTGTTCAGATTAGCGTGTAGATGGTCCCCTATGAGGGTAGTGGAAGATACCGAGAGATTCATGTTTTGAGATTGATCTATACAATCGGGTTATGGATACGAGGAAGCTATGTCCCCTCTTGGCAGATGTTTTTGTACTTTCCTGGTCCCCGCCATCGAATTCCTAGCTTAAAATTCAAGATAGTTGTTCGATTCTCAACACTGTTCTTTTCTACTTTTTAGGATGGCGAAACAGTGAGGAGTTTGTTGACGGCGGTATCCGAAAGGAAAACGCCGCGTTGTATTTCAGACATATTGCATTTGTCAGATGACTCGAGCGACTACGATCAGTTCCTGGTCCCGGACGACGTCCTCAGGAAAAGAGCGTGGATACTCGACATCGCCACCAAAACTTCGACAAAAACCTGTTGCTACACGAAATCCTACACTCACTACATCGAAGGGACTGGCTCCGTTTACTGCCCCTTCGACCAGCAATTCATCCAAAACGCCTACGAAACGGCCAAAACGATGGAACAAGATTCGCCTGAATACCTCTCGTGCCTTCAAACCCTCAGGTTGAGATTTTTCACTCCTACGGAAGTTCAAAGGACGTTGTGTTTCCCCGATTCTTTCACATATCCCCCAGAAATAACTAGGAAGCAAAAATACCGCCTTCTGGGCAACAGTATTAACGTGGAAGTGGTGTCGAGACTTATACGAATAATGACGAACTCCGTTGAAACCTGATATTTTTATTCTGTGTACTGTTATTTCAAAAAATATAAGTTGTACCATTCGTTTCTCGGTGTTATTCGTTTTGTTGGAAATACCTTCGTGAAGCCGGGAGATGTTCTCTTTTAAGTCAATGAGTTGACGTTTCACATGTTATACAGAGATAGGCAGGCAAGAAAGTGGATATTCTCACTCAATACGTTCTAGTGAACTGCTTCAAGCTCATGTGGAATCGGGATCTTTTTCAAAACGGCGAATTTCTTGAGAGCCTCGTACTTGTGGTAGAAGGCCTCCAGTTCGTCTCTCATGGCGTTGTTGTTTTCTTGCATCAGCTCCATATCTCTGTATTCTTGTGATTTTTCCGTTTCGAGTTCGTCTTTCTGTTCAATCCTCTTGATCCGACAGCTGAAAATTTTCAAAACAGAAAATACTTGGTTCTATTCAATTCAAAAAAGTTTTCATTTTGTACATCCTCAAGGCATCAAAAACGTCAATACGAGGGGGGGGGGGGGGGCAAAAGTAACCGGAATTTCATCATAACTTCTTCATTTTGCAATATTTTACACCAAATTTTGATCACCTTCAAAGTAATTACCATGACTGCAAAACACTTTTCCAATCGCGTCTTTTATTGTACAAAACATTTTGGTTTATTATTTTCAATAATAAGCCTTTGGAATCGAGCAAGAAAAACTCGGCGCTTTGCGCCTCGGCGGGGGGGCTCCGCCCCCCTGCACCCCCCGGTTTATTTCTTTTTCCATACTCTGTATGAAACCATAGGAACACAGAATGTGTTTTTGCGATGACCTACCGAAAAAAAAAATCGTCACGAAAAAGCGACAGAAAAAACCGTTACGGCGCCTTTTATAATGATTTTCACGTGCAACCAAGCCGTTGGTAAGGAAATAGAACTCCCGCAGTGTTCATTGCACAGAAATTGTTCACCATTCGTTGGAAAGCTCTCAATTTATATAGTATTTTTCTTGTAGTTACATATTTATTTATATAACATTTATAGGGTTTTAGACCAAATTAAATGTCTAACAATTACTTATTTTATTATTGCCAAAGACTCCACATTTATTATTGTTGTTTTTTATTTAACGGAAGACTAGCATCGCAAAAACACATTCTGTGTTCCTATGATTTCATACAGAGTATGGAAAAAGAAATAAACCGGGGGTGCAGGGGAGTGGAGCCCCCCGCCGAGGCGCAAAGCGCCGAGTTTTTTTCGGTAGGTCATCGCAAAAACACAATCTGTGTTAAAAAATTTTAGCCCCCCCTCAAAATTTGATGTTTTACGTTTCAAGGTACGTAGAATACGAAAATCGAATAAAAAAAACGCTGCAAATCATTGCTCAAAGGTTTATTATTTTCTGTATAGATCACCCTTCTGTATAGATCACTGGTTCTCCATCAATAGCACCTACCACCATCTGTATTCTCCCTTGACCTTCCCTCTCAAATTTCAGCTTCCTGCGTTCAATAGGATTGAAAATGGCTTCGGAGCTCACTCAGCTGATCAGTGATCTGAAGAGTGAAGAAGATCTCCTCGAATGCTGGAGACGCCTGGAAGAGCACTTCCATTCAATAGGAGTAAAAATGGTTTTGGAGCTCACTCAGCTGATCAGTGATCTGAAGAGTGAAGAAGATCTCCTCGAATGCTGGAGACGCCTGGAAGAGCACTTCCATTCAATAGGAGTAAAAATGGTTTTGGAGCTCACTCAGCTGATCAGTGATCTGAAGAGTGAAGAAGATATTCTCGAATGCTGGAGACGCCTGGAAGAGCACTTCCATTCAATAGGAGTAAAAATGGCTTTGGAGCTCAGTCAGCTGATCAGTGATCTGAAGAGTGAAGAAGATCTCCTCGAATGCTGGAGACGCCTGGAAGAGCACTTCCATTCAATAGGATTGAAAATGGCTTCGGAGCTCACTCAGCTGATCAGTGATCTGAAGAGTGAAGAAGCCTTTGAGCAATGATTTGCAGCGTTTTTTACCCACCAACATTTTTCTTACCTACCAACTTTTTTTTACCTACCAGCTAGGTACTACCTACCACACCATACTGGCTTCACACCTTCACAATCAAGTTTATTAGAAAGAACTAAACGCTTCACACTCGATTGGAAAAGTAGAAAGCTTCATATGGAATTTTTTTTTTTTTTAATTTGAACTTTATTTCACCGGCGTACGGCGGACGGACGGAAATTTTTAACCTTGAAAAGGTTTTAGCGATGGGACCCCCCGCCGAAAAACGACAGGAAAAATCGACAGTAAAAAGCGACAGGGAAGTAGCGCTATGATTTATCATATGCTTGACGACAAATATGCTTGACAACCTGATGTTATTATGAATAATGAGGTATCTTAAATATTACAGTGGAAGAAAGATAGAGAGGGAGCAAAAACCTTTTCAAGGTATGTCACATTTTAACCATTAGGCTCTAAGCGGAAATCATCCGGGGATGCAGGGGGCGAAGCCCCCGCCGAGGCGCGCAGCGCCGAGTTTTTTCTTGCTCGATTCCAAAGGCTTATTATTGAAAATAATAAACCAAAATTTCCGTCCGTACGCCGTACTTTTCTTAGCAACACTGGACCGATTTGGTTCAAATTTGGTATATGGGCTCCATTTGGGGTCTAGTTGTGCCGCGAAGCTTTTGGTTGATGTAGGTCACTTCTAAGGGGTGAAAATCAAGGGTTGAAATTTTCAAGAGTGCCCTAGCTCGAAAACTCTCGAAATAAAGGTATCGTTTATTCACCAATTTTAAATAGTATTGAATTTTTAAAAATTTTTGAGACCACCCGGAGCTCTGTAGGACAAACCATTCGGTCCCTACGAGTACACACTACACTTTCAAACCCCCCACCTGCCAACCAGCCAATCACACCTGTCTTGCCTCCAGCTCGATTCCAGTTACTTTGGGCCCCCTCGTACAATACAAGTGCATAATATCTTAATAGTAGTAGTGCCGATCACAAGTGGGTGGAAGGGAGCGCAGGCAGGAGCTCCACCACCTGCCAGCCAACTCCAGGTCCCACCCACCATGACAGCTCTCCGTATAAGAACCCCCACAAGAGAAGCAACTGCCACGATAGTGACCAGCCGCCTCCCCCATAGGATATCCAAACGCCCCTTCCAACAGGTAAAAGGACACAAGAGAGTCGCCCCTGGGACTGATAGGGCATTCATACATTCATCTATTCAAAAAATTCATTCACACCGCTGAAAAAATTAATTTTTAAATATGACAAAAAAAGAAAGATAGACGAAAAATATCACAGCTCTGGCATTTACCACTATACTACACAGTGGTAAAATAACACTTTGCTAGATTTCATAGTACATTACGTACTCGAACACTGTTCTGTGCTAAGATTCACAATAGCCTTTACATTACTAGCACGTATGTTTACGTTATCATGGTGTCTACCTTCTGGTAGCTTTTTCATTCAGGCCTAGCTCACTGGGTAACGTTTTTGGTCTATTAGAGAGTTGTTTTTGGTGCCAAAATCTGACGGGCCCCATTAGGAGGAGACTAGCGCGAGCAACAGAGGATGCTACCCAGTTGAAGGAGGAAGCCCAACTATGGACAGGAGGGGCTTGTGATGGTGGGATTCTAGGAACGGGTGACTGTCTGGAGGAACCCTTTCATCGTCGCCCGCTGTTGTCAGGAGGCAAATTCATCGTCACCCCGCAAACTCCGAGCTTTGTGAAGAAGTTCCACGGGCCTGTTAGTGGTTGCCAAAAACTCTCTAATAAACAATTAGAATGTACCAAGAAACAAAAGTTAACCTCCCCCTCAAAATTTGTTGGTTTACGTTTCAAAATAACTGTAAAATACTAAAATTGAATAAACAATTTTCCGTTCGTCCGCCGATCGCAGCATTTTCCTTGTTCGCCATGGACTGATTTTGATGAAATTTGGTTTTTTGGAGTCAAGATTTGGGAAAATTAGCGCCATTTGGGGTCTAGTTGTGCCCAGAAGCATCAGGTTGATGTCAGTCTATT